>UFQX01005219.1:380000-441444 GCA_900497675.1 Arapaima gigas | reverse complement strand
CCCCCCCCCCCCCCCCCACGTTTTTCCAGCACTTGACAACCGAATTGACTAACAAGACCGGCGAGAAACTACATCTCCGAAACGATACTCGCCCCCATAAAGGAACAGTAAGCCGATCCCGCCGTAGCACTTCGTGCTTAAACAGCCACAAATGAGGGAGATATAAATAAATCATCGTTTCGGACTCTCGATAACATTGTGACATTTAGGATGCCGCGAACTTAAAGGCACATTTGTTTCAATTAGTGTTTTAAGGTTAAATTCCAGGTCAGAAGACCAGTGGGACCAGGAGAAGGAAATCCACTCTTTATTAATTTACTTTATCGAATTATCTGTCCCCTTTCAAAATAAATACGTTCGACGTATTTAGTCTGCTCACGCCGGACCGCAGGATCGAGTCTGACTAAGTGACTCGCTGTGTTTGGGGTAACGTGGACTTGTTAGGGTGCAGCTGATGCCTTTGAGGTGAATCACAACGTTTGGTTTCTACACCAGGCTGCTTAGTTATTCAGCCGTTTCCCCGCCTGCGCGGTTTTTGCTCGATCAGCTCCGGATAAGTGCCTTGACCGGGGGAACTCCAGCAGGAGCAGGGATTCAAACCAGACACCTTCACGTGCCAGAGAGACGACTTAAGTGCTGCGCCACCTGCCGAGAAGGGCAAACGCAGCCCAGCGCACGAAACGCAGGCCAACAAACATGGCTTATCTGAGGAAACTTTGTCTTAGCGCCTTGTTGTGAGCTCAGATTAATAGTTTGTTGGTTTATGTTTCTTTAATAAAGAGGCAAAACAAATATTTCTGACGACCGCTGAGGGAACAAACCAAACATGTTTCAATATCACCGGGCAAACCAAACAAACATCTCTAAGTATCACTGAAGAAACCAAACAAACATCTCTGGGTCTTAGTGGAAAAAAAATCAAACACCTCACTTTCACTCAACTGTCCATTGTCTTAAACGGTACAAAAACTACGACTCATTTTGTGTCTGTCGGTTCCCTGCTGCAAGGTCCGGTTCAGTGGAGTTTTAGGAAAACGTCACGTCAAATGTCTTTAACTTATCGAAGTTTGAACAGGCTGAAGAAACGGAGTAAAAATCCATCCCCTCTGACCTGTCACGTATATCATATACACACCTTGACACGCTAACTTTTTATTTTTTTTTATTTATTATTATTGTTATTTTTTTACTGACGCACCATCTGTTGTGTCTCTTTGTTCTTGGCACCACAATATTGGCTGTTGTGTGAAAAGCCCAGGCGCCCAGTAGGGTTGAGAGGGGAATTTCTGTGTGTTCGCTGCACACGTGTCTCCCCCTCCGCCGCGTGCGTCCGATTCACACAGCGAGGAGGCCGTGAACACAGCTGAAACCGTCCTTCGCTGGAACACGTGTATTTATCTTGGGAAGTGTAATCTCCAGGAATCTCTGAAAGTCAAAGCAGTTTGGGAAAAGCCTCCTAACAGGAAAAGAATCCATAAAGTCACAAGGGTGTTTATCTGGTTTCCTGTGTGTGTGTGTGTGTGTGTGTGTGTGTGTGTGCGCGTGCATGCGCCTGGGCTGTCGTGCCTTTTACAGACAAAACAAAAACATTACCTGCACGGAGCCATTGATGTTTTGACCCCCTTCTCTCAGTCATGTGCAGGACCACCAGCACCTGGCATCAGCAGGAGGGGAGCAGCAGTTGTAAAAACTGAGGGAAAAGCAGCTGTAGGGCAGAAAATGTCATTTTCAAATTTCCTTCTAACTACTTATTAAAATGCGTTTCTTTATCTGCGGCACCGCATTATCCGACTGGCTACCAAAGGGTCGAAAACTCTTTTGGTTGATTTTTTCTTTCTTTCTTCTTTCTTCCTCACGGGGAAAAATAAAGAAGAAATAAGCGTTGGGAAGTGCCACTGGGAGCTGCGACGGGCACGTTTCACTGTGGCAAACTATATGAGACCTTCCATGAATAAACTTCTCTATTAGATTTTTTCTGTTTTAAATGAGGAATTTTTTTTAAAAAGACCGCTGACCGCGTGACGAAAAAGGCCCGAGCGTTTTGTTTAACCAAAGCTTTGGCCGCTTCAAAAATTGAAAATGTATTGGATAATGAATGCGGATCTGATGCCGAATGAGGTTAGTATGTCATTAGTTAAGTGCCATTTCGGTAACTGATACGTGTTCGTATCAGACACGCGTGACTCTAATGCCGATGCACCCTGATCATCTGCATTCGCCTATAAACCAACAAATTAGAGGCCATTTTCAAAAGGCTGTGTTTCAGATGAGCAGCAATTACGAAATAAAGCAACATCAGAGCAGGACAGAAAACAAACAGCTGCGGAATTAAAATTACTTTGCTTTAAATAATGTAAATCCATTTTACACAGCGCAAATGGAAATGGGCGCGTACGTTATACACAAATCCCTCGGTGTCCAAATCGTCCCTGAAAACACGTCGGACGCCGAATTTTTCAGATACCGAGAGCCTGTTTCCCATTATTTTAAATGGGGGGGGATAAATAAATAATGAGCTCCCAGCCCACATAACCATCAACCCACGACTTCAAAACACAGCAAACACCATTTACCTCATTAGAAAGCACTTAATGTGGTCGTGAATGTGTGTTTGTACCGCGGTGCAGTGTGTCCAGTACAGCGCGTTTCACACGTCAGTCACGGCGTCACACAGGTAGGATGAGAGGCGCCCGGTGGGGTTCGCAGCCCCACTTCAGTCTTTGGAGATGTCGAATAAAAGAAAAGACACAGACGTGTGTCACAGTAACCCGCCGCGTCGCCTCTTTGTTTCGCACAGCAACCGGCGTTTAAAGAAATAGGTTCATTTTTAAAAAATGAAACGCGCAATAAAAGTGGTGACGCAGCGCAAACGTTTTCAGACAAAAAGAAACAGCTGATAACACCTGTGCAGCACGTCCGGCTTCAGATAAATTCATAGTAGAGTTTATTACAACACATATGGTGTTATTTTATTACAGTACACTGTATGCTACTGTATGGTCTTTATTTGTAGATTTTTAAATTTATATTGATTTTTAAATTGCGTTTTGATTTTTTTATTACCAATAAGCTTTAGATAAAAATTCATTATAGCAAAAGTTTCTGTACAGATAGGGATACATAGGTATTAATTTATTAGGTAATATATAGGTAATAAACAAAAGCTGTTAGAGCGAAAATGTGGACGCAGTGAGTTTGGATACTGAGAATTTGTTGCGTTGTTTTTCTTTCTTTTCCAGCGTTTTGTTATATTGAATATCTTGAGAGTTTTTCAGACTGACATGGACGCTAATGGTTTTGTGCTGGTATCAGGGCAGCGTTTCACACTGTCTACCGTAGAGTTCCCATACTGAGGAACTGCGGTAGTTTGAAATTTTACGTTAGGATTATACGTATTTGTACACTGACCCGATTATATTAAACATGCGCGTATTTCAAGTTTCCGTAAAGTATAATGCAATTCGTCTGCAACTGATGAAAATTACACTTAAAACAAATACGCTTTGTTTCTCTGACACCCTATTACATTTTATGTGTATTTTGTATTGTATTTGTTTTTACTCATTTTGTAACAGGAAGGTACCTATTATCGCTAGCAGTAAAAATGTCAGCATTTTCAACACATTTCTGCATCAGTTGGCATAAGTGACCTTTGACCTCAGCTCTCATGCAAAAAAGCTCCACTCCCCAGTGGGCAATTTGCCCCACTTATTCGACTCGGGCCCAGAACGCGGAGCTTCATTATTCAGTCGAGTCGAGGGCTTGAGAGACGCCGCCGCCAAGGAAGCAGGACGGCTGCTCTGCCCAGAAGATGAGCTCGCGACTCGGGCACGTCTCCATAAAGAGGACGCCCCCCACCAACAGCAGACCCACCGGCAGCCCCCGCTGTGGCAGAGGCCACAGGCGGTGACAAGGCGAGCAGTCCATTTCCCGAGCAGCTGCTGCAGCATGGGTCACTGCCGTGATGGTTAGATCTTGTCTCCTGTCGGCCTTTGAACACAGTGTTGCTATTCTTAAGAGCATAATAAAAGAAGCACATGGTTTAAACAGATGCTCACAGCGACTGGCCGCAGAGAGGCTGGACCGACCTACGCCGGTGCCGCACAGCAAACAGTCGCATTCGTTCATCAGCAGGTATCACATTTCTTATTATTATAAACCTTTATGTAGTATGTCTATATATATATATATATATGCGCCAATATTCTTACTGCACGAGTCCAGAAAAAATACCTTTACTAAGAGTGTTCCAGTGATAGTAGCACTCGCACCAACAGACCACAGTCTCAGACCAATTATAAGCCAAACAATAAAACCAGATCCAGATTCATCACGTAAATGACCGTTTATGACCGTTGCCCTTTGCTGCGTACAGATGGAGTGGAATTTCTCGGTGCAGTTTCTCTGCCTGAATATCGCCGTGACCTAAAATGCTCACGATTCTAAAAGAATTCGCTTAATTTCCCTCCACCAGACTCACACCAATACCAATAAACTGGAGGAGAAAACAGTTCCAGCGGTAACATATATACAATCAGTTCTGCGTTGGTTCAACGACGGTTCGCACACATCAACTTTCCTATGCGGACTATAGATGTACAGTTTGGTTTCCGATACAGAGTCACGTTTAGGTTTGTTTAGCACTTAGACTCTGTTTGTTATCTTACTTTTATTCACAGGGAGCACAGATGTTTGCTGCTGTCGCTGGAAAAAAGCAGAAAGCGAGGCGCAGTAAACAGCTACCATTTGGAAGGAGCGCTTTGATGGGTCCTGTATTGTTTGTGGGGGGCGAGCTGCGCCGAGGACTCGGCAGGAATGCGGGGAGCTGTTTTTAAAAGGTCAGACAGGTCAACATCTCTGTTAGATTTGCTGAGACAAACAAGGACAGGGGGCCTGAAACAGTGGGGGGGAAATCAAAGAGGAGCTTCAGAAATGCCTGGTTTGTTCTGGATTTTAAAGTGATAAAGAAGAGAACCTTTACAGAGCTGGAGGACACAGAAGACGAAGTTAAGAACACAGTTCTTAATATTTGCCATTTGGAGCCTTTTGGACGTTCGCGTCCCTGCATGACGCTAATATTCAGCCAGTCCGTCCAAATGTAATTTTACATATGGCATTTTCACAAGAATGCTGTTTTCGGTACATTTTCCAGAAGGAATCAAAAATAGTCATTTTCCCACACTTGACATACAAGAAGTGTATCGAGTGAAAAATACTCACAAGCTGGGTTTCGCAGTGTATTCCCACTGCAGATGAGAAATCTAAAGAGATTAAAGGCAGCACGGTGGCACCGATCCTCACAGCTCCTGGGCACCGGCTTCGGACATGTGTTCAAATCTCTCTTGGTCTATGTGGAATTTGCCGGTGTTTCCCTCCCACGGTCCAAAGACATGCTTCAGGTGGATTGGTGATTATATTGACCATGGACCGTGCCTGCATCCACGAGGTGCTTTATGTGTGACTGCCCCTGCAATGGACTGGTGTCCCAGCTTCTACCCTGAATCACACCCTGTGCCCCTGGGATGGGCTCTGGACCACAAAACCCACCGTGACTGCGAAAGCAGTTGCTGATAATGGATGGAAAAGCACCGAAGGTCTACTTCTCTGAATGTTCACCTATAGCCTTTTCTTATTGTCCTCCAGTCATGGATGGATTCACCATTTCCATTTCATTGAACACCTGGGAGGTGTTGGGTGACGAGGGGGTATCCTGCAATCCCAGCGTTGGATAGTGGGTAACTGAAGATGGATGGATGGATGGATGGATGGATGGGTATTGAAAACGGTGCTTTGACTTCAACTACTGGTGTTTTTTTTTCACAAAACCTTTTGCTCAAAACGATAGTCACAGCTTAATGTACGTCGTACAACTGCTGGCAAGTGTTACAACTTTTTGGACAGGAAATATTTAATCCTACAACCAACAAGCAAATTCGGGATTAGACCAAAATAGTCTCAGCCATGTCAGCATAAGTTAGCTTTGTCATCCAGAAAGACACAAAACCGATTTTACCCCAAACAGTTCAAGCAGTTCTAACCCAGTTGCCCTGCACGGAACCTTCCCAGAGGAAGCAGAGGCCTTTACCTACTTAGGCAGTACGATAAACAAATGCGGCGGCTGATGTCAAGTCAAGAATCGGCAAGCCAATAACAGCCTCCTTTCAGCCGAAGAACATTTGTAGCTCCAAGAAGCTCTCCATACACACAAAGATCAGACTGTTAAACTCCAGTGTAAAGTTAGTACTATTGTGTGGAGCACAGACCTGGAGAACGAACAATAAACCCATTCAGAAAGTGCAGACATTTAGTAACATCTGTCTAAGAAAAAACCTTCAGATCTACTGGGTAGATAATATCCACAACTTCATTTAGTGGCAGAGAACCTACCAGCTTCCTGCAGAAGAAGAGATCAAGGAAAGAAAATGGCGATGGATTTGGCATTCACTTTGAAATCCAGGAAGCAACATCACCAGGTAGAGGCACTGACGTGGAACCATCAAGGGACGAGAAGAAAGCCGATGAACACCCGGCAGCGTGAGGTTGAAGCTGACAAATCAAACCAGACCTCACATGGAACCAACAAGTGAAGATGTTGGTGGAACCCTTTGGCGAGCTACTTTTGGTGGCCTACACGCCACCACGGCTGACAGGCAATTTAATCCAAGTTGTACCATTATGGTATTTTAGCCAAAAAGTCCCCAGTTTAATAGACTTCATAAATAAAAGTGACGCTTCAAACGTTGGAGATAAATGATATCTGAAATTATTTCTGAAAGTGCTTCCCAAAAAGGCAACTGGGGGTGGGGAGGGGAGGGGGGGGGTGAAAAAAGATTATTGCTGAGAATAGCATAAGGGGCCCTTGGAGTGTCAGACATATTTTCTGACTGGAATCATTAAGGGGAGAAATTCCTACACACGGCACCTCCTGCAGAACTTCACCGCTATTAATGTGGGACCGTTTTCACCCGAAGGAGCAGTTTCCCATCCTGGTTCCTGTGGTCCGCAGTGTGTGACGGTTTTTCACTCCACTGGAGCACCAAAGTACTTAATTGAGCTGATTATTACCTCAGCTGAACTCATTTGGCCGTCTGTCTTAGTGCCAAGGCTGTTAGCGGCCAAAGACAGCTGGAAAATCTGCACACTGCAGCCCACCAAGGCCTGCAAGTGATGAGAGCCACTTCGCTGGCACCCGGTGCGAGGACTTTCTCCCTTTTATTGCAAATTTATCCTCAACGAACGTCTTCACACTTGAATGGTGTGCTTTGTTGACGTTAATATGTGTGTCTACAGTGTGACAGCAGGAGCAGAAGAAGTTACCCTGCACTTGAAGGACCTGAGATTGAATCCCTGCTCCTGCTGTAATACCCTTGACCGAGAATCAAAACCTCGAGGTAGAATCGGTCGCAGAGCAGCAGGGGGCTTAGTGGTTAGAAAGACCAGGGTGTGAATCCCACCTCCTGCTGCAGTCTTCTTGATGAAGTTGCTTCCCCTCAGTTAGTTGAGAAAAAGATTCTCAGCTGTGTAAATGGGAGAGTAAATGTAAGCAGCTTAACACTATAAGCTGCTTTGGAGAAATGTCTCCCCTCATTTAGTATCTAATGGCAGGTCAGGGTATCATAAATAAACACTTTGCTTCCTTGAAATGTATTAGCATCTGTAAAAACAGAACAACTACAGTCGTCCCTCAATTTACACGTCTGACTAGTTCCTGAGAAGGCAGCGCTGTGTGAAAAAAAATGCCTAAATGGCGACAGCTATTCCTGATATTTCTTATTTCAGTGCATTCCAGTCCAACCAGAAATGCCAAACAATTTTCCCAAGTTTCTCTTGAACACCAAAAAAAGGTTCTGTAGGGAAGAAAAAACACTTTGTCTTCCCTGCAGTGTTCAAAAGGATTCACCGCCGCGCCGTAATTGAGACAAATAAAGCACTTTGATTTGGAACCAGACTTGTATGCAGCTTTTTTTGCACAACTGAAACCACTAGAACTTTGTTCTCACAGTCAGTTGCAACTTACATCTTTACCGTATTCACCCATGTAGAATAGCTCTATATATTACCATATTCACCCATGTAGAGTAGATCTATATATTATTGTACTCACCCATGTAGAACAGCTCTATATTTTTCCATATTCAACCATGTAGAATAGCTCTATATATTATTGTATTCACCCATGTAGAATAGCTCTACATATTCATGCATGTAGCACAGTGTTAAATAGATACATCTTTACCATATTCACCCATGTAGAATAGCTCTATATTTTACCATATTCACCCATGTAGAATAGCTCTATGTTTTACTGTATTCACCCATGTAGAATAGCTCTATATATTACCGTATTCACCCATGTAGAATAGCTCTACATATTCATGCATGTAGCACAGTGTTAAATAGATACCAAAGCAAATGTGGAATTTTTTTTCCACTTTTTCGCCTGACTTTTTTTTACTTGTTGCAATGAGCCGACCGGCATGTAAATCAGGCCGAGGTATTAAAAATGAAATCACGGTCCAGCGAAAATGCATTGTGAGAGTAAATAAAAGGATGACTGTCGAAACAGATGTGTCCGTTGTTAAACTGTGCGTCGTTCTGTACAGACAATCTTCGGTAATCATTTATACGCTGCGAAGGAGAATGAGGGAAACATCCAGGTATTTTATACTATTTCTCGCTGTACCGGCACTGACACCGAAGCTCAGGACTGCTTTGCTTAGCATCTCGACCCTTTGCTGGGAGAGCAGAGGAAGTCGTGTCGGTTCTCACGTCCTGTAAGGATCTACAGTCTTTTTTTCCTCTCTTGTCTTCGTCCCATCCGTCAGTCCTGTTGGCCGAGCGGTTCTTTCAGGCCTTTGTTTTACAGAACCTCGACAACCTGTCACGGCCAGAGACCACCTGCCGACACACGCGCTCATATTTCCCCGAAATGACACGAGGACCAGAGCTCGTCTCACCGTGCCTCCTCCAATTCGTCTCTGTCAGGGCGATGAAGTCGGACTTTTCCACCCCCTGCCCCGTGTCCCCGCATCAAACCTGTCTCTTGTCTACCGCAGCGAACATCAGCTGTTTTTACACTCAGATCCCACTTTCAAGCTCAGGGCTGCTCTCCCCTTTAGCTTGATCAGAAAACACCTCTTTTTCACCAACTTTCAACTTTGATATACATTATTTTCCGGGAATTCCTTCAGTCCCCATGGGGTCACAGTATTTTTTCCTATCCTGACATTTTTTAAATTATCTATGTGTTTTTTCATTGTAAATCGACTTGCTTGTAAACAGACACTACACAAAACGTAATTTCTCTTGATATAATTTAACTTCCAGAGATCTGCTGAAACAATCGCCGGGAGACTCACTCGAACTTCTAGGCTGTTAAGAAAACACAAGTAAACAGGTTTGCAGCCTGGTCACCTTCCACTGGATGCTGGTAACACATTCATGGTGCCTTATTGCACATTTCACAGCTCTCAGCAGCAATGGAGATGTTCTCCAAACCGAGCCAAGATCATTGCACCTCTTGAAAACAACTTTCCAAAGGTGTTTTATCAAAACTACGCTTATTTACTCGAATTATTCCTGGTTCTCAGATAGTTTGCGGCATCGAACGCTTATCTTGCGCTGCGCTTCAGATTCCAAGTATGGAGCAGAATAAATTCCTCAATGTAATCTTTTTCAGTCACCACCTCTCCGAATTCAAGGGCACGATGACAGGTCTAATAGCATTCCAGAACCTGCGGACTTTGCCAAAACACTTCTGGCAGCGGCCCGTTGTCTTAATCTGCGTCTGAATGCGAGCGCGGCTTCGAGAGACCCGGCCGATGATTAAAAGCACTGCAGATCTGATCCCGGCCCACATCAAATTAGATTAATTTAAAGACGGAATCCAACTCTATTATATGCATTAATAACGTCTTTGTTAAGTTGTCAGAGGACGACTTTTTACCAAGTGCACATTTTTGATGTAGCTGCCCAGGTCAGCAGGGCAAATTTTGCAGATGCAGCATAAAACCCGCAGCGGACTTTTGTTTACTCTGAACTGTGTGTCACTTTGGAGGGAAGACTGTACCAAAGGTGCGGGTGTAAAATATGGAAACGGACGTTAAATATGCCTTAAACATACGTAACTTGTACGATCTTGCGGGCTTTTTCAGCTTTTTCACTGTGCGTACTGTGCCAGTACATACACGTGTTCTGTATTTTAAATCCAGCTGTGAAATTCAGGTTATCGGTTTTATCATCTCTACAGTTATGCACTTCATAATAATGTGTAGCAGTCGCAGTGCAGCTGAGTTGTAGGGAACTTTGTGTTTCTTTTATTTCTATAGTCGTGTGTTGCTCTGAACAACAGTGTCTGCAAAATCAATAGTCTACATTAAAACATATGGAAATTCCGCTCCGTCCCTTTTGCTTTTTCCTTTGCTAAAGGTCTGATTCACGTGTATAAAAATACACTGTGAGAGAGCGAAATGCAAAATAAAACCTTCGCTCTTTGCCTGTTGCTAATTCATTCCGAGACAAAGAAGGAAAGAAAAACAAAGAGGCGAATTATTCGACACCGGGTCAGTGTCGTCGCCTCTGGCTGCGGTCGGCCTTCAGATCCTCCGCTCCTTGGCCGAGATTCCTCAGAGGAAGCCTTGAGACGCCATGCCTGCAGGCCCCCCCCGCTCCCTCTCGAAACCCCCCGCTTCCAACAAAGCCTTTTTAGCATCAGCCACATTAATAACCCCCAACAACCGGCAGCGAGAGGCCTTTTGACACTCAGGAACACGTGAACGACGCAACATCTGGGACTTATCAGCGGGCCCACTTTGCGCCCTCTTCTTCAGGTCCGTGGTGGGTTGGGGAGGGGCGGGCAAAATTTTCATATATCGTCGAACCCATCCCGCCCTCGTTCTCCCGCTAAGCCACGGTGATTTATCAATCGCTTAGTGCGGGGGTCCACGAGCAGCTCATTGGTTTAAAAAAAGAAAAAGGAGGGGGATAAAGAATAGGCACTTGACATCGGCCCCTGTGCATTACTCAGCCTGGTTAATTGTATCCGCCTTCTGCCACCCAGGATTCTCTCCATCTGGCCATGCGGCTCTTTATTCTACGCAGCTTGCAATGTTCTTCTACCTTTTTTCACCGCCGGTCTGCCCGCTCCGCCGATCCATTTCCCAGCGCTCGCGCACGCCTCGCGACAACGGCAAACTTTGACGATTATCCCACCGCCCTGGTCGGAGAACCGGCTTTTTGAACTTTCGCTTCCTTTTTCTAATCCGAATTTTATTTAGATACTGAAAAGTCATGAAGCCTGGAGAGCCATGAAAGAAAAAGGCAGGATATCGCGCCCCGAAAAAGATCCTAGAACTAAAGTTCCGCGAGAACCTTTGAGCCGAAATTCAAACGGCATGTCTTGCGACGGGCCGGATGGCTCTCGCCCAAGAGAGCGGCACCGGCGTAAAACCGGCGCGGAGCGTGGCTGCCATTCTCTGCTACGCAGAACTGAGAACGAGAACAACGTGTTTCATAAGGCAGAAAAAGAGGGATGTTTACGCAAATTCAGGTTCAAAGCAAAGTCGACTTCCTAGTCCAAACAATGAAACAAATCAGTAAAAAGTCAAACAAACAGCAGAATCTTTTTTCCGTTCGACTCAAACTTGATCCCGGAGCCACTCCCCAAAGAGGACGGTCGCCAACTTTTGCTTACAAACCGCTAGCAAGTGTGGGAATTTAAATGCAGGAACCGCTGGTTTCAGGCCCACGTCTCTAACCGCTACGCCACGACAGACCTTCAGTCGCCGAAGGACACCTTTTTCAACAGGTAATGATCATGTTGCGGTACAGAATTATTATGCAGCGGTACAGAAGTCCTCACAGACCTCTGTGCCGTGTTAACCCAATTCAAGGTACAGTAAAACCTCGATCAGAGCCGTTTCTTTTATTTTGGCCGTTGCAGTAATCTATCGCAACAACTTACAATGTTCTACCATGAAAAAAACAAAATTCAGTACAGTATTACAGGGGTTTGCATTTGTTCTTTTTAAAAGACATTTTGTATTATGTGTGGCCTCGGCAGTTTTCAGGCTCCATTTATACAGTACGCTGCACTACTGTCCTCCTATGGCGCTGTTTCTTCCAGCTCCACTTCTCAAGAAAACATGCAGAGCTCTAATCCAGGTAGTCCTCAGCTTTGCTTGCACTTAAACAATAGATGCATAGACTACAAGTAGACATCCTCCCCACCCGTGTGTCCCATGTTTGCGTTATGTATATTTATATTGTATGTATTTATTATAACTTTTCAAGTTGAATTACACAAGTCATACAAAAAGGATCCGAAGCCCAGTTGCTCCAAAAATATACTTCATACTCACAGGTATAACATCTGTTTACCTTCTGGAAACACCCTGAAGGAAACGCCGGCGTCGCTGGGATGGACCGCGCTGGGGGGACCTGGTCCAGATGCGGCAGGTTAATCCCGTGGCGAGTCGCTCCCTGTCCAGACACACATGTCTCCTCAGTCTTCTTGGCAC
Source organism: Arapaima gigas (assembly GCA_900497675.1). Taxonomy (NCBI): domain Eukaryota; kingdom Metazoa; phylum Chordata; class Actinopteri; order Osteoglossiformes; family Osteoglossidae; genus Arapaima; species Arapaima gigas. The sequence continues at coordinate 428,926 of UFQX01005219.1, read as the reverse complement.
CCCACTCATGCATCGTGAGACCCCCCAAGCAGCTCAGCTCACGAATACAGTGTTGAGCACAAGCAGACCAGTCTGGCCTATGTCAGTCCAACACTGCAGGTCGTGTGTGTGGCAGTAGAACGTGACTTAGGCCCCAAATCAGCCAGGCTTCTGCAATGTCTACCAGCTGCGTGTCACCTGACAGCATCCAGTGGAAAATACGCTTCTCGACACGCACGGCCCAGCCAGCATCTCACGAGAAAATCCCGGCCGGTCTTTAAATGGGTCGACCCTGCATTTCTCTACGGAACGGATGGATGGATGGATGGATGTATGGATGGATCAGAGTGAATTCCTGAGGGCTGCATATTCACACGTGACACATATAGAGCATCCAAAGCGGAGATAAATAAATAGGTGAACAGGGGACCGATTTTAATAATAATAAGATCGGTATGTTGCTAAATAGACGAGCAAACCTGCACACGCGAGAAGCTGTTTTTATTTTACGTGGAAAAAGATAGCAGTAAATTTGCACTTATAATCGTGTTTCACGAGAGGCATATTTTAGCTTGTTGCAGACAGAGGTTCTGACTGCGAATTAGAACCAGATGAGTCGAATTTCACTTTAAACGTGGACATTTGAAACAATGCAGCGTCACATGAAATGTATTTGTTTTGCTTCAGCTCATTTAAATAATCACTGACTTGAGTTTATACCAAAAAAAATTCTCCTCGGTCTGTAAGGAAGGGAAAACCTCCCCACATTTATTTGTTTTGCATCCAGGAACACGCTGGAGAAAAATAATCCCTTTCAGGGTTATAAAGCCAGGCGAACTGGCCTAAGAACTTCTGGTGTCCTCCTGGTTGTCAGTTATCTTCTTTAGAGATTAAATGACAGCAAAATCGTGGAAACTGAACGCAGGGGGCTGTCAGGGCCACGAGGTGCTTCCGTATCGACCGTCTGATGTGCCGAACCCAAGGGTCCCGCCGCGTTAACCTCCATAGGGTGGTATCTTTGGTCAAAACCCAGATGGTCGACTCTGGCGGAGTTGAGAAGGTGCCTTTTGACGCCGCGCACCACGTTTCGAGAATCGACGGTCCGGCCCCCTGCGTTCGCCCGCTTTCCACGCGCAAAGGCGTCTCCGATCAGCTAAAGGAGGACGTCGGTTCCGCAGCCCTCCGGAGAGCCCGAAACAGAGTCGCCCGGCCGCTGCCAACCCTGTTTACGGGGACATGACGCCACCTGCTGTGCGCCTCCCCGAAACACGGACCGTAATGACAGCTCCTGTCCGGTACCACCTGGTGCCAGGCTGTATGTCACTGGGCGCCGCAGCCCGGCCATCAATCACGGCACATCCCCCACCGCGACGTCCCTCCCGAAACATTCCCGAGACCGGTCCCCTCATCCGGCCCCTCCCCCGGCAGCGCGGATCTGCTATCATTACGGTAGGCTTAGGGTAACCTTTCGGTATCAGGACAGGAATGTTAAAGAAGACAGGCTTTTTCGGCTACTGGGGATCCCGACGCAGCTCCACGCCGCCGCCCGACTGCTCTTTTAATCTTTACTCCGAGGCTGTTTGTCTCCAGCGCCGCGGAAATGTCACGAAATTCCACATCTGCAAAAACTCCAAAGGTTATCTCAGGTTATTGCCGAGGCCCTGGTTTCAGGTAGATGCAGAAGTCTTGCTTTTATCCGTGCGGTAAATTACCGTGGTAATGTCGGGGTGTTAGCGCAATCGCTGAGGACTCGCTTATGACGAACGATGCGTCACTTTATCCCCGCGTCCTTATTGCCCTCGCGAGGCGACTTTTACCAGGGTGATATTACCGTTAATCTGGTTAGTTCTTCTAATTGTTTGTTTGTTTTTAGCAGAGATGATTTAGCGTCTTGCAGTGGTTCCGTGCTGCACACACTGAGATTTATTACCTGCGACCTGAAATGGAACATTTTTTTTAATAAGTCAGGGCGTTGAACAACAGCCAAAAGCGGCTCCAGAAGAGAACGGCGCTGATTTGGTCTGGTCTGCGGCCAAACGTCGCGGGGCGGACGCGGCGTCGGGCCTCTCTCACCGCTCCTAAATCCCGGGATTAATGTGTCATTGCCTCCGAGTGCTTCTTAAGACCCCCGGGTGGTGCCACAGAGAGGGGGGGCTCGTGTAGGTAAACCAGCTGCACTTAGCGATTTCAGCATCGCAAGATTTTACTGCGACGCCCTCATCCGAGGAAAACGTTCTTACGTGCAGCGCCGAGGACGGGCCGAGTGTCCTTTTATTAGGGCCATAATCATTTACAGGCTGAACCAGCTGACCACACTGAACTGTAACTGCAGTCCGTGTACATTTTTTGTGGTACTAAAACATCATAAATGCATTATTCAGGCGTCTAATGGCGTATAAAAATGCTTGTCGGGGTTTTTTCTTGTTTTTTTTTTTTTTTTCACGGTTGGGGGAGACAAACAGAAAGGCCCGAGAGCAGATAAGTAGGTTGTGTTTATAACAGGATGGGAAAGAGAGGTCAGGAAAACTGACCATTTTATAGCTCTGAAGCGCACTTCATTGCAATTTTGTTTTATTTAAGTGTGGCGTGTTTGCGTGTGCGTGTGTGTGGGGGGGATAACATGATGCATTATGACAATTCGGTTCCCTTTTTAATCCGTGAAACAGCCAATCGCAGAAGGGTCCTTTTCCCGGCTACGCGATCGCTAAGTTATTCTTTACATTTCAGGTTTTAACCCTCGTATGGCCTATTTCAGCATGCCTATACCCTGCAGAGGCCAAACTGTGCGAAAGCGTGTAAATGGACACGGTTGTTTCCCTTGTTTCTTACGAGGGAAATTGTAGGGCCTTCCAGTCCGACCCAAAAACCCCAAACTGTTTTCTCACATTTCATTAGAACACTGAAAAAACCCTATGCTTTAAACAACAACAGTCAGTGTTCACTGTGGCATTTAGACGATTTGCCATTGTGACATGATTCAAACAGCACCAGTTATTACCAAATTCACCCAGACAGAGCAGCACTAGTTATCACCGAATTCACCCACGTAGGGCAGCACTAGTTATCACCGAATTCACCCACACAGAGCAGCACTAGTTATCACCGAGTTCACTCACGTAGAGCAGCACTAGTTATCACCGAATTCACCCACACAGAGCAGCACTAGTTATCACCGAATTCACCCACACAGAGCAGCACTAGTTATCACCGAATTCACCCACACAGAGCAGCACTAGTTATCACCGAATTCACCCACACAGGGCAGCACTAGTTATCACCGAATTCACCCACACAGAGCAGCACTAGTTATCACCGAGTTCACTCACGTAGAGCAGCACTAGTTATCACCGAATTTACCCACACAGAGCAGCACTAGTTATCACCGTATTCACCCACACAGAGCAGCACTAGTTATCACCGAATTCACCCACGTAGGGCAGCACTAGTTATCACCGTATTCACCCACACAGAGCAGCACTAGTTATTACCGAATTCACCCACGTAGAGCAGCACTAGTTATCACCAAATTCACCCAGACAGAGCAGCACTAGTTATCACCGAATTCACCCACACAGAGCAGCACTAGTTATCACCGAATTCGCCCACGTAGAGCAGCACTAGTTATTACCGTATTCACCCACACAGAGCAGCACTAGTTATCACCGAATTCAGCCACACAGAGCAGCACTAGTTATCACCGAATTCACCCACGCAGAGCAGCACTAGTTGTCACCGTATTCACCCACGTAGAGCAGCACTAGTTATCACCGAATTCGCCCACGCAGAGAAGCACTAGTTATTACCGAATTCGCCCACGTAGAGCAGCACTAGTTGTCACCGTATTCACCCACGTAGAGCAGCACTAGTTATCACCGAATTCGCCCACGCAGAGAAGCACTAGTTATTACCGAATTCGCCCACGTAGAGCAGCACTAGTTGTCACCGTATTCAACCACGTAGAGCAGCACTAGTTATCACCGAATTCGCCCACGCAGAGAAGCACTAGTTATTACCGAATTCGCCCACGTAGAGCAGCACTAGTTGTCACCGTATTCAACCACGCAGAGAAGCACTAGTTATTACCGAATTCACCCACACAGAGAAGCACTAGTTATCACCGTATTCACCCACATATAGGCAACAAGTGGAGAACTTTTTGGCCTATTTTTTGGCCCAGTGTGTTGTGTGAAGCAGACAAACGTGTAAGTCAAGGGATGTATACATAGGTTGCTTTATAAAATAAACTCACCACATATGTATCAGCACACAAAGCAGTATTATAGTGAAAAACGTGATGTATAAAAGGAATCAAATAAAAAAAATGATGCATGTATGTAGGTATGTATGAATGTGTGTATAATAATAGTAACAATATTGAAGAGGGCAGAAGTTTGTACACAGTCCACTAACTGCTGTGCCTTGTACTCGCTGTGTATTCCAGGCCGATGTTTAAGTCTCCAGCTGTCTGAAAAAACTGCGTTCTTCTTTAGCACGCAGACCTGTCAATATCGGTTTGTCACAGCCAGACACAGAGGAATGAGAGCAGCAGCGTATCTCCAAGCACAAACATGCGCCGTCTCACTCGGCTCAGCCTCGGGTGACGCTTATGAACAGTCTGTCGAGGAACTTCAACTCCTTTCCCGCCCAAGGCAGCGGTGCAGGACCCTCAGCGACGACTGAGGGGGGCTGAGCAGATGACACAGCTGCGTCTTCAGCCGACCCAGGAGCCGGAGGGGGCCGAGCGCGTCTGAGTCACTTTGGAGCCAGCAGAACACAAATTGAGTTTTGCTAAATGTCTGGGAAAAACACGTAAAGCGTCTTAATTAAATTTGTTTTGGAACTTAATTTCTGCCTGTAGCCTGAAATTTACAGCTGTGCAACCGGGGCCAAAAACATGCTGTATATTTATTTATGGACTCGCAAAGTTGTCAACTTCCCCTGTATTGTAACGGCCCGGAGACCCTGCCGGAATATCGCGGGGCACTCTTTGCTCCCTCTGTTGTGCTATAAATATAAATGATGGCTGAACTGGAGAATTTTACAGCATCCAAGGCCGCGTACGTGATGTTGCTGCTGGAACATTAAAGATGGCATCCTTGAACTCCGGCTCCAAAGTTAAACTCTGGGAAAATAACAAAATTTCAAGCACGGTTCTCCACTGCTTATTTTCCTTGGCGAGGAGAATCTTTTCTATTCCTCTTCGCATTTCAGCATCCTTCTCGGTTACTTTTGTACGACTCATGAACACCCGAATTAATAATAGTAATAAATGAACAAGGCTTGTTAATGTAAACCACGCGTACGAGGATACGTTTAACTCCGAAAAGGCCCTTTCGCTTGAACGAGGTTTTTTAAAAAGTTCCTGTTTTAACATTAACTGCGCCTACTTGATGTCAAGTGGTCACTCGACATGTTGTGGTTAATTGTCGAGGGGGCCGATTCGTCGGCTACATACTACTTACAGGTATAAAGTGAGTTCATTAAAACGCCACCTATGAGTCACTGCAAACTAGTGTTTTGTTACAGCTGTCATTACAAAATGGTCACCTTTGGTTAAGTGAGGAAAAAGTTAGTCACCGCATGTAAAGTACTTCTTGTATGTTTAACTCACCTTAAATCACTGCATGCAGTTGTAACACCAAGAACACGTGCTTTTTCAAGGTTAAAACATGTTTACCGTGTGTGTGTGTGTGTGTGTGTGTGTACACACACACAAAGTGGCTGGGCCTTTATTTTCAGCTTTTTATCAGATAATCAGGTCTGTTTGAAAGACAGGAAGGGTCTGCCGGCTCGATGGCGAAAACACAGCGTTCAGTAATGTAAACTGGTACTCCCACGTTCCCAAGGCTGCCGAGTTCGGCCGGCAGCGAGTCAGAAGCCAGGCTAATAATAGACGTCTGCGGACACATCCAGCAGATTCATCATGGGTGCGGAATTAGGAGTCGGCCGGTGCTGCTGCCGGATCTTTCCTCACGTCATGAGATCCCTGTTATTTGTAATGGAGAAAATCGATACATTTTCGTTCCTCTGAAATAGGTGTCACGCGGTGCAACGGCTCAGGCCGCGACTTTTAAGGCCTAATTTCATCACTGTTACAAACCCAAAGCGTGTGTGTGTCGGGGGGAAGGGGCCTAACATTAGCTGTTGGGACACTGGTGGCTTCAATGGGGACAGAAATAAAGAGAAACGCACTGAGAATTTGGTCCAGAAGATATCTTACATATGCAAGTGAAGTGTGCCATAGTGAACGTATACAGACTGGCCACTTTATTAGGAACACCTGTACACCTGCTTGTTCGCGCAGTTATCCATCCAGCAGTGTGGCAGCAGCACAGTGCACAAAATCATGCAGACATGAGCTGTGTCACGAGCTTCAGTGAATGTTCACTTCAAACTTCAGAAAGCGGAAAAAATGCAAACTTGACTTGGCTTGGGCTTGGCATGGTTGTTGGTGCCAGACGGGGCGGTTTGAGTATTTCAGAAACTGCTGCTCCCCAGTGAGTGGCAGTTCTGTGGGCGGAAACGCCTTGTTGATGAAGAGGTCAGAGGAGGACAGCCAGACTGTTTTGAGCTGACAGGAAGGCTACAGTAACTCAAATAACCACTCTTTACAACAGCGCTGAGCTAAAAAGCATCTCTGAACACATGACACGTCAAACCTTGAGTCACATGAACTACAACAGCAGAAGACCACATCAGTTTCCACTCCTGTCAGGAAAGAACAGGAAGCTGAGGCTACAGTGGACACTGGCTCACCAAAACTAGACAGTTGAAGGTAGGAAAAACATCACCCGGTCTGATGAATCTCAATTTCTGTTGCATAATGGTGGGTCAGAATTTGACATTAACAGCTTGAAGTCATGGACCTATCCTGCCTCGTGTCTACAGTTGAGGCTGGTGGTGGTGATGGTGGTGGTGCAATGGTGTGGGGAATGTTTTCTTGGAACAGACTGCCCTCCCATTCAAGGACCATCTGAATGCCACAGCCTAACTGAGCACTATTGCTGACCATGTTCCGTCCTTTCATGGCCACAATTTACCCATCTTCTAATGGCTACTTCCAGCATCATAATGCGCCAGGTCACAAAGCACAAGTCACTCAAACTGGTTCCATGAACAGGACAATGAGTTCAGTACTTCAGTGGCTTCCCCAGGCACCAAATATGAATCCAGTAGAGCATCTTTGGGACATGGTAGAACAGCAGGTTGGCAGAATGAATGTACAGCTGACAAATGTGCAATGAATTTCATGACACAGTCATGTCAACATGGATCAGAATTTCTAAGGAATGTTTCCAGCACCTTGTTGAATCCATGCTTATGAACGATTCAGGCTGTTCTGAAAGTAAAAGGGGTTTACTCTAACCCTACCTGGTGTTAGAATGGTGTTCCTAATAATGTGGCCTGTGTGTATACATGTGTGTATTTCTTTCAAATACATAGACACTCGGGGGAAGAAACGTGAGTGGAATCAAAGGAAAGAACAACTCAAAACCTAGCTGGTGTAGTGTAAGCAATGCTGACCAAGTTACGACACAAACCTAAAGAAACAGATCTTCAGCATCTGCTGACACGCTAACTAACCTACACTAACTACCCAAGCACAAACATGCGCATGTTACTCACTCCTTATTTAGTGTGTTTAGACAAAGAAAAACAGCCCTATATGTGCGAGTGTGTCTCGTGTGACATTCTTACCTGTCTGTTTCCACCCAAGTCACAGTAAACCTCAGCTTCTTGCAGACAATAACAGCGGTGACAGACTGGAACCCACAAACGCAGAAGTGAAAATGACAAACGTACAAAAACAACTATTAACATGGCTGAGAACTAAAGTAAGGCAAGACGCCAAAGCGAGCAGCACAAGCAGCAAGAGAACCAGGTCCTTCGATCTCGGCGCCTTTGCTTTCATTGGCTGGACGGCCGACGCTGATGTCATCAGTAACGGTAACTGGCAGGACAAAAGGACCGACGGCAGCCAGATATCTGTAAATATTTAAAGAAAGCAGCAAAGCACACATCGGGATGTCATAATCGCAAGCTGTAAACTCATTATGGAGAGAGCGTGACGGCCTGTTTTTATTCCACTTGCACTCAGGAAGGCAGCCCTTTGCGGTTCCCAGTCGGCCTTGAACTTGATGAGCTTCACTGTCGAGAAGAGAACCCACCGCCGAAAGGGTGCAAAGACGCCTGAGTGACGTAAGGCACCGAAAACGATCTAGCAGGTCCATCGCGCATCCCTCATCGGACCCCGGAGTCAGACCCTGGCGTTCCACAAGCGTGTCCACACATAAATAATTCATCTGCCACATGTGGTGATGCTACAAGCAAAAGCAGCCTCCGTGCCAGAATTTTAACCACCTCGCCCAAATTCACAAGCAAGCTGGTGCTTTGTGGGTCGCTAGACAGACACGTGGGAGCACAGGGGGAAGGCCGCGCCCTTAAAATTTCAACGCCGCATTGGCAGTAAGCGGTATTAATAAATGTTCCGTTCGAAACGTTCGGTCTCCCTGGAGAGAACGGCCAGCGTCTGGAGGTCCAGCTTATGAATGAGCTCTGACATCCCTCACTTCCCACGGAACATCACGGAAGGATTTATTGTGGAGCCTCTCTGCAGTGACTCAGATGGAGCTCGTGTTCCCTTCACCCTCAGCCTGCGTGGAAAACACACCCTCGGGACGATGGAGGGAGACGCTTGAAAGTTTGCCGAGGGCACGTTTTAGAGGCAAAAAACATCGGCGCCAACAAACTCATTTAATGTGGCCCGCTGTGTGCCTCCTGTGCCGGCCGTGTTGTGTGCTGTGGCTTTAAGTTTATTAAAAACATAAATACACTGAAATAAAAGCGTGCCGAGTGTCCGCTGATGTTCTTCTTTCGTCATAGCGGCGTTTTTCATCCATCAAGAAAGCTGTCCATCGAAGATGCCCTTTCAAGATTCCGAGCCATAAAAACCGAGGATTGTTTTTCCCGTATGTGGGCTATAAAATTAAAGAATGTAACTGAAAAGTAAGATGTTTTTTAGAGACTCGCTCGTTTTTTTTCTCCGTTTTCTGGCATTAATTTCATGTCCCTTGATGGGTAGCTCGGTCACTTTACCGAGATTTACTTCTACCTCAGGCAAAGAGGATCCACGTTTCGCCACAATACTTTAATCGCAAACGCGTAAAAAATGCATGTCGGGAATAAACTTTCCTGAATTGTGAAACAGCGTCACGTCTGTCGATTTAATGTTGATGTCAGCCTGATATTAAGTTACCAGAAGACAAAAAAAGATTTAAAAAACAAAACTGAGCAAATATCTAAGGCCTGTTTTTTGGTTTCCCCACTAACCTGCAACTGGCCGCCCATTAAACCTCTCAGCTGAGTCAGTAAACAGTTTGAACGGATCACACTGGAGGCGGTTTTCACAAGAAGCAACTGACTAGAACGTGGCTCGGGCGGCCGGTTCTGTGCGCTGGAAAAAGCGAGCCGCACTTGTTTAGTTTCCAAAAGGTGATTCGGGATTCGGACGCTGGAAATGAACGGACCGACAAAAACAAGCACAAAAATAAATACATTCGCAGTGTCGGCCGCCTCCTTCGGCATGACTCACCACCACGGGTGTGGAGGTTTACCTGTACTCACACCTTTCCTGCTTTGTGGGGGGTGTCACAGCCTGAGACAAACAACATGATGGAACCTGGAGAACCAGCTCACTTTCTGCTGAGTTCATAAATCAATTTGTGTGTAAATCCAAAGGCGCTTTTATGACCCAAACACGATCAATAATAATACAGATGTCGCTCAGTTTATTCAAATGTTGGCTCTCAGCTAAAAGTGTAATCAATAAAAAATGCACCATTACGTTCATTACTTCTACATTTATACTTTTAAATTAAAACTCATTTGAAATTAGTCTCCAAAAACTCTTGTTCAGCCCTGTTTGTTGATCACTTCATCCTATAACTATGTGACACATTCGTCACGTTGTTATTAATCTCCAACCCTCGGGAACAACCGACACAAGCTGTAAGCAGCGTGGAAGTGAGTTGAATGAAGGCAGCCCGCCCGGGGCAAGTTGCTCAAGTCGACGGTCTGGGAACAGTAAATGAAGCTTGCGTTTGTTTGTAGCAAGCAGACATTTTGGAAAACAAATAACTGAAGGAAATCTGAGGTTAAATATTGTACAAGGAGTCAAAATATTCGATAGTCACGTTCAAGTCACTCCATGCTTTGAACGCCGCTCATCTCTATGAAGATGAGTCAGTTGCTTCTGGATCTGCAGTATCTGGTCTCTTTACATCTGATCTCTAGGCAGGCAAAGATTTTATCCCTTTGAACCATCATAATAATTCCTTGTTAGGCAGCTTATCGACACCGAACTCAACATCACGTCGACCCTTGAAGACGCCGCGTAAATCTGAAGTTGTGCTCGGCTCGCTGTTTCGACAGCGGCAAAAACTTTGCGGAAAAGTCGAGCGCGACAGAGCCTCTCTTACACCTAGTCGACCGAGGCCGCTGTCTCCACCCGTCCCCTGGGAGCGACTAATACGCCCGACAAAGTGAGCCGTTTCTTATTTTAATGCGGCACATTTCTGACAACTCCCTTTCATCCCCGCCGAAGCACACAGCCCCCGAGCACAAAGGGAAGCGGAGGAACTGCTAGGCGTTGGAATACCCCGCCACGCTATTCCTCGCTCTCTAAGTTTCCGACAAAGGTGTGAATTTCAATCGCTCGCATTTCCCTCTCCCCCCAGCGTCTTTAAATATTCACCATATGAACACAATGCATGCAAAAGCAAGCAAAGGGCCCCTCGCTTGATTTTATTTATTGCACGGTCCTTATGACAGATAAATAAAACTTTCCAGATGCAACAGGGGAGCAATATCTTTGGATAATTGGCATGAGTGATTTAAACAGCGTGAAGATGGGGGTCGGTGAGGGACCGATGCAGATAAGAGGAAGACGTTGACCAGCGACGGCGAGACGATTTACGGCCGGACCGCGCCTGCAACACAATGTAAATTACCTCGCATGCGAGGCCGACGCCGAAGCCCTTTGAAGGCGGTTAATGAATCCATTAAGCGCACAGTTCCTCGCGTCTCCTTTCATTACCTAAAAGTGCTCGCAACGTTTTACCGGCGATCGCTTGACCCCAGTTCCTGCTCTTCTGCTGAGCAATTTTTTTTTTACTCTTCTGTAAATACTTTCTGTAAGCAATTTGAGCCACAAATCACTGCGCAGTAAATTACTTTAATACGTCCAAAATTAACGAACAAAAGAAAACGTGGGCTTTTGTGTAGCACGAGCTTCTCATGACTCTGTCACCTATTTTGGGAGCAGAAATTTCCAGCACCGCTAAGCTATTCTTGCACAGCAGCTCCATAAGACCAGCAGACATTCCTGTGGTTCTCCACCAAATTCGCTCTAATGTGACCAAAGTGAGGTGGCCAGTGTTGCGCACAATGCTCTGTAACAAACCCATCGCGGTATTTAGTCTGCCTTTTCTCTTCCCGCCGTCACGAAAGCGCGGCGTCGTTGACGCAAGCGGTCGTTTAGCTTTCCGGAAGGTGCCGCGGTTATCTCTGTGCCACCGGGGAGGCAGGTGTGGCGCACGTTCCCGCTTCCGACACGGACCAGCACCTCCTCCCCTTTGCTCAGCCTCTCCGCTTCCTAATTTCGTCCTTTTCCACGGTGGAAATATGGACAGTGTGTTCGAAGAACAGCACTAAAGAGCAGGACTCGTGACCGTTAGGTTGCAGGTTTAAGTCTTACTACAGGCCCCGCTGTTTCACCCCCAAGCAAGGGACTTAACCTGGTGTTAATCCTCAGTAAAGCATTCAGCTGTGTAAACATGTGGCCTGTTTTGGCTTGTTCCCCTAATTCAGCCTCCTAAGCGCATAAATAGCATTAATCCGCTCTGTCCACATTATAATGTAATAAAGAAGCCAGTTGCACGTATTAACATAAACATCCTCTTTATTTACACGTTTAACAAAATTTGCTTTATCGCGCGTAAACACACAGCAGGTAAGCGGCAGAATGACACAGGCACCTGGTGTGTTACCTGCAACAGATTATGTTTCACATTTCACAGTTTTCAGTTCAGATAGTGTGCCTTAAAATTGCCTGGGAAACAAACAGATGGATCGTGGATGGGATCGGGACGCCACTCTCGCGGGGAGCACCGGCGAGGAGATTGAGGTTATCGTGCTTTAGGCATGTGGTGAGAAGACTGGATTCCCTTGAAAGGGCTGCAGCGCTTACAAAAGCTGACGGAAAAAGAGGAACAGCTTGAGCAGCAACCAGATAAAGGGACTCAGTGACAGCAACAATGGACACGACCCTGTCGCTCGCCTCTGAAGAAACCTCACCGATGTGGTTGCCAGGAGTCAACATCAGGCCTTAGGTAGGAGAGTCACACATGACGAATTTGCCCAGGAGGGGTGGGCAACCCCTGGTACACGGACGCCCGAAGGATCGTTTTTCTCCTCTTCTTCAGTCAGTTTTTTATTTCCTCTCCTCTGCTGCCAGCTGGCTCTTCTAAGCAGCAAACCGTCTGCGTTGCCTTAACAGCATCCTTAACAATGGAAAATCTATGATGTTATTCACCTCCTTGTTGCGTCTGGAACTTCGCTCAGCGCTCCGTGTGTCAGCGAGGAGAGAAGACAGCTATAATGTAGAGATAAAAAGGAGTGAACTGAAAATGATCAAAAGCACATTTTCTATCACATTCTCAAGACATCCCGGTAGCCATTACAGCTGTATTTAGAATTTTATTCTGGTTTAATGAATTAATATGTGCACTTTGAGTTCTTATCTATATCACACGCTGCATCCCAGCTGCTACCTGAATTTATCCGCACTGCAGAGGAGCATCAGAGCATAAATCTGTTCTTCATCTGAATTCCGTAATGCCAAGCAGGTCGGGGTACAGGAGACTCTGCCCCCCGTTCATTGGCTCTTCAAAGGCCTGAGCATTACTCTTCTCCCCTGTGCTGTGGCGTAAATCTCGTCTTATCGCGACCCCCAAAACGGCAGGATTTTCTCCCTAAATATCTGGTTTATATTAAGTTACAGCCTCTAAAATGAGAACAAAGTCCTGGGGAGGCCGTAAATAACAGCTAACCTGAAGCCTTCAGAAGATTTACGCTTTTGGCAGGGGGAGAACGGATTAAAGTCTCTCTGGTGAGTTTGGTGGTGGTGGTGGTGGTGGTGGGGGCGGGGCTGCGTTGGTCCACACCGACAAAGCAATGTCCACCAAGAAGTATGCCCTCCGAGCCCATCGACGTGCCCAGGGGTTGACCCAGACTGGCTGGAGATGCGCCAGACACAGGACCAGGGCTTAGCTAAGTCAGAGCCCCAAGCTGCCGCCATCGGCGTCTGGGATCCACTGGGTTCTCCACAGCTTCGCGGTAGAAATGATAAGAAAAACACGGCTTGTTCATTCATAAATTGTAACCGCCTTGCATTTGGGGGGACACATTCTAACACACGTGTTCCCCGCTTCAACCCACTCACTACAGTTCTAAGCTTCTTCTGTAACATATATCACTGCAATATACCATTTGGCTCATTTCTGCGCGGCGTCCGGTCCCAGATTTATCTGCCGTGTCTCGGCTCGTGTTTGCAGCGTAAGTAGCCGTGCGGTTTGAATCTTATTTATGAACAGACGCATTACGAACTTTTAAGGACGGAATGTAGATAAGAAAGGGAGGAAGAAGTTGTTTAATACTAACCGGATCGTAAATACTCACATTCGATCAAACGCCGTGTCATTCGTAACCCGTTTTTCACTCTGTTTTGCGTGTTTGTCTTCATTTTACTCGTCGTTGCACAAGTTTGATTTTTATCCGTTAAATGTCGACTGCTGCGGAAAGGGAAGTCCGGCCTCCCCCCCCCGGCGGGCTGAAACGGGCGGACGGACGGACGGATTGCTTTCATTTCTACACGTGGACTTTGCAGCAGAATGTCGCTTTGCTCCTAAATGGTGCGCGATGGAGCGGAATAAAACATGCAGCATGTGTTTTGGTGACTTTCAGCTCCGAAGCGCCCTAAAGCTGGACACCGGCGCCCCTCCGCCCAGCGTGAGCCGAGTCTCTCCGAAACACAGATTTTCAATTTAATTACAGACAATCTTTTTATAAAACTCGACTCTAAACAGGGCTGACAGATAAAGAAAACGGGAAGGAATGAGGAAGAAGGTCATTATCAGGCGATGCTGTGCAAATTCTGCTATATCTGGAGATCGGAAAATATTGTTTTAGTCGCCCCTTTGAGCAGATTGTCAGAGGAAGATCATTTGAACAGCTCATTTAGAAGGAAAACAACTTCTGAATAGTTTCGTAATTAGCTTGTTTCTTTAGCAGCCGTATCGCTTTCATCATTAAGCCGTTCGACATGTGACCGCGTCCCACTTCGGCCTGCACGTGTAACCTTGTGTTTATCCTTGTGATAAATCCTCGTGCTTTCGGAGACTTGACGCGCTTTTATAATCCTTATCAATAAACCGGGCTCTTTTTATGCATAATTCATGCTTCGTGGTCGCAGCCTTCCGAACGATTCTAGAATTTCACGTAATATTCCGAGTCGCTATACGTTTGCTTTGTCGCTGCAGGTACGTATCGAGAATGAAGAATCGTCTATCGTCGTACGCCCTCGGCGTGCAGCGGGGACACGAGGAAATGACGGAACTCGGCTCCACGCGGCAGGAAGAAGACTTGCAGAAATAAATCAAAAGATAACGTGGATTTACGCAAATTAAAGTTACGGATAAAAATTGCAGAAAGACAGGTAAATGTACAAATACACACGTGAAAAACAGAGAGGGGCCGCGGTGGTAACATTATGCTGTACATTTGATATAATGTATATTTTAGTCTTATTTTATGCTTCTCAATAAAAATATCTGCGACTCCAAATACAGATTCTATTAACTTGGCAACTGCAGCTGTAACGTGCATGAAAATGTGCATTAGGCTGTAAAAACATAAGAATGGTTGAGAAAACATGTGTTTCATTTTCTAGTATATCTGTTACAAAATACCTGGCCCTTCAGGTTTTAGGTTTTCATCCTGGCCGATACCCAAACCTCCCCGGGGAGGGGGATTAGCGGGGTATTACGGCAGGTTACGGGTTCCCCTCCAGCTTTCGCTCAAATTCTTCCCCTGTCATCCGAAGAGGGGGGGGGGGGACACCCTCCTAGCCCCAAAACACTGCGAGAAAGACGCCCATGGAATTCGTCAGGAAATTCGCAGCAGCTGAGGCGCGGCATCTCGCGGATCACAATGAGGTGTGACAACCTCCCCGTTGTTCCTCAAGAGCATCTAACCTGGCTTTGAGGACACGGACGCTTGTCGGGCGAAGGCTCATCGCGAAAGAACAATACCTCCTCTGCGGGGACGTGGGACTCTCCGCTGTTGCCCGTGCCACTTGAGGGGTGAGCAATAAATGGAGCGCTTTCGGAGCGAGCGGCGGGGGGGATAACCGACTCAGCGGGAAAGAAGAGAAACATCACCTCAATCTCAGAACATCGCACCAGATCAACAGCTTCTGCTGCTCTGCGTTACCGCGACCCGTAATTCAACAGCGTCACCCCTACACGTCTCGCCACTCATAAAAAAAGGTCCTCGTTCCTTAATAAAGCCGGAGCCGACAGCTTGTTTTCCGCTTCTCCGTCTGAAGCGGCTTCCATTTTCGTCACGTCTGCCACCATCACGCGGCTGAGACCGGGAACGAGCGCGTGCCGCGTTTCCGGCGACTTCGGCTCCCAGCCGTGTGAGAACCAGCGTGTGGCCACACATTGATCACCAGAAATCCCTCTGCTTTCGGTTTTTTCTAATCCATCCAGATCTGGGTTTGCTGACGATGCAGAATAACAAACACGTAAAATATCCTCAGACTAAACAGAAGGACAGGAAACGGAGTCGTCCGGGACGCCCACGCGTGTCGCAGCGAACGAGGGGGGCGGCGGACGTGCGCGCATAGGCCCATCTTTGTTCGAGACCCTGCGAGGAAGGGCCCGGGGTACGGTTGAGGGTCCCGGGAATGTCGGCCAGCGGCGAGGGGTGCCGCGAACTCCAGGTTTTCATTTCCTGAGCTTCCCGGGGAAACCCTGACAGGTTGAGGGGTGGGGATGGAGGGGGGTGAGGGGTGCGTGCCCTGCTGGAGGAGTATGTGTTGTCGCGAGGAGGCCCAGGAGGAAGAACCTGACATCAACCCCTCCGCCCTCCCGCCCCTCTTTCCTAGGAGGGAGAGGGTTTTAATTAAGGGCCTTTGAAAATGTTGACGTGGCCAGGAGTGAGTATAAGGAGGAGGGTTGGGGGGGGCTGGGGACCCCCGCTGTCCGAGCGGCCAGATCCGTGATAGGGGCCATGTGTGTGTGCAGATCGCAGCTCCTCCTCTCCAGCCAGAACAAAACTCTCAATGCTAAAGATCAGCCACAGATTTAACTGTGCGAGAAATAGATGGTGCCGGAAACTTCTAAAGTCCAGGACGTGCTAATGGAGCCTGTAGCGCAACACACGGTTTTATTACGTTTTCCTTCTTATTTCATATTTTAATTGTGTTTATTATTCTCAATTTGTTTCCTAGATGACTCTTTTATTCTGCTTTTGCTCTGCTTTGATATCTTGTCCTATTTTCCCCGTGGTGCTTTTCTGAATTTTACATGGAAACCGCTGCATAAATGTTATGATTACCACTTTATGCCTTCTATACATCACATTTTGCTGAGACAAAAAATAGGCTCCTCCACAAAATGAAAGAGGCTCATTACATGGGGAAAAACAATAAGTGAAAATATACCCTCAGTTCCTCGGACTCGGCCCCCATACATACAAAAAGTGCATGTTTTCGGCATTTGATGTTTGGATTTAGAGTAAAACCACCCGTTTTCTTCCGTCCTCTTAGACAAAACACAGGTCCTCAGCATCTGACTTCCACCTTTCAGTGTGACAGCTGAAGCCGGCAGTGTCGGCTTTTCTCTTGGCTTCACGTGTCTCTCAAACCACGTCCGCCGCAAATGTGACGGAAGAGGAACCGTTAAATGTAAGCGGTACCAGACAATGACTGGCGGAGATTTGAGGTTACGGAAACGATGACAATGGCTAATAAAAGGAAGCTCAGTGGATCTTATGGAAAACCCAGCAACAGTGAGTCAGGTTATCCGCCCCGACGTGAGCTCAGCAAGAGAAAAAACACTTTTATACATACATTTTCGTGTTGTGTTGAGGACGTGAAAAGGCAGGCGTTTAGGTTGGAGACCTCACGGAGTCCGTAATATGACTCGCTCCGCAAAATGCATTATTTCAAATCACAGCTGTTCGCCAAGGATGCCAACCAACCCTCGTTTTACCCTACAAAATGTGGGAATACCTCCAAAAACAAGTATTTGTCGGCTTCCCAAGATGTTTCTAACGTCTCTTTCACTTCTCCAGCTTTCACTTGAACGCGCCAACGCGTCTCACCTCAGATCGAGAGGCAAAAAATGTTTAAAATGCTGTTTTCCACAGTATGACGCCTTCCGTCGCCTATACAATCTGTTATCGGTAAACACCTTCGACGACATGTGAGTGTCTGCCAGGAGACACCGAAGGTGTCGGGGATCAATGACAACGTTTTCTACTATTCAGACTCTGCGTTTATTCGCACGAAAGCATCACCGGTTCCAGGCTTCAACATGGCGGGGATGCATTAGTGGCAGACGGTACAAATGAGCCGAAAATGTAACTGTCTGACAGGGCAGGGGACATATGGTCGCCGTCCCCGGTGGCCGAGAAAGTGTCCGATTGTAAGCTGTCGCCTTCGTCTGGCCGTCGTCCCCTCATGACCGTCCTGAGCGGCCAAGTCGTCTCCGGTGTCCGCGGCCTGGCCACCCGCTCGGTTACAGTAACAGTATCTCGCGGCAACACTTGCAAACTCTTACAGCACATTTGGCTTTTGGAACAAACATCCCGTTTATGGAGCGTGGCATAACTTGTGTTGCTGAAAATAAAACTCAACACCGAGGCTGGAAAAAGCCGCTGCGTGTTTATAACCCTTCGTGTTGGAGAGTCTAGCTGTGATGTTTCCTCCACGATATTTTAGATTTCACTCTTTGTTCACCTATTGCTCAGTTGCGAACCGAACGCCTAAAAACCCGAGCGTGGAACTCCAGGACGGATTTCAGATGCCGGTTTTATTCTGCGGTTATTCGGAGGCACGGGAAAGCACTTCCACTGTTACCGAGCGATGGTTATAATAAGCGTCTTATACAACGTTCTTGTTCTGCTTTAACTACCCCCTGTAGAAAAACAACCGGCTTTTTCTCTCAGACTTTCCCTGCCTACCTGCTCGTGAACAGCCAACGCGTGGGCTTCACTAACATATGTTTCCTCAGATTTAGAAATGTCGTCTATAAATCTCGCCGACTGGAAAGTCCACATTTGGATTTCAGTTTGTTACTTTGCTTGTAAACAATACATATTTAACTTCAGATTTAAACTGCATACATTGAAACTTGTGCACTCAGCTGATGCTTTTCACCAGCATACAAACATCTAAGTCAAATATTCATCTGTCGGTTCTTCAGCGACTTCTTCTGCTCTGCAGGCCTTGGTGACGGAGGTCCGGAGCCCATCGCAGAAGAACCCGGACGGGAAGCGCGGCTCCCATTATGATTCTGGACCAGAATCATAAAACAAAACTCATTTGGCGAAACAAGTGACAAAATTATTTTCCACGGATCTGTAACTCTAGCAAAGTTTTCAAAAAAATCCTTAAACCAGGGGCAAGTGGACTTCACGTTTACACGTTGCCCCTAATTCCTGCGCGGCTGTTCGGTGTCCTGCATGTGTCACTTTCCGCCCGCTCTCCTGTCCCCCTTCCTTCACAGGACACGACTCCGGCTCGTTCCTTCAGCCCGCAAGCGAAATGTGGGCAAACGCTGCGAAAGGGGCTGCGACTCGCCGCGCCCCGCAGTCCTCAGAAGCCCGTCTTCCAGAACTCTCCGGGGGCAACTCCGCTTCAGCTCCAGCGTTCGTGCAGCGCAGCCCTTTACAACCTCCGTAAGTTTTAAT
Organism: Arapaima gigas; assembly: GCA_900497675.1. NCBI lineage: Eukaryota > Metazoa > Chordata > Actinopteri > Osteoglossiformes > Osteoglossidae > Arapaima > Arapaima gigas. The sequence continues at coordinate 409,909 of UFQX01005219.1, read as the reverse complement.
ACTGCCACCGGTAGGAACACTGCAAGGCTCTCGGTTCATTTTTTATGCAGAATTCCTCCTCGGTGATCCCTCACTTTTTTGAAGAATTATTGTGATAAGCCATATTAACACCACGCTAAATATAGCGGATTGAATTACACGCTTGGTGTAAGAGCAAAGGATAATAGAGGTTTTCAGCCTGTTAACCCCGGAAAGTACCGGCGTCTAAGGAGAGGCATACGGGGGGGGCAGCCCGTGTCCGTGTGTCGGGGCCCAGGTCCCGGTTCCACAACGCTGCCGTGTCCCCACTTTCTCCGCCTTCACTCTGCGTCCGAGGATCGTTCCGCCGACACGCGGATCCAGACGTTTTCTTTGGATTATCGCAAAGCCTCAAAGTCTTTCTACGAATTTAAACACGTGTATTTTTCGCAAGAGACTGTTCCTGTCCTCACTGCCGACAAGTCAAAAACCGGCAAAGTTTGTCCTGTAAGAAAAAAGAAAAACAATAAGTCAAGTGAAGTGATGCTCCAAGTAGCACCGACGCCGCAAATGAGTTTGCCTCGTGGCTGTTTTTGTTCTCATAAATTCTTCACAGAGCTAAAGCGTCTACTAGTTCTGTCATCGTATATTTTATTATATTATTATGCAGCTGCTCAGCCAGCGTACTGCAAATTGCAATTCGGTCTAAAAGTCATTTTCTCTGTGCAACATGCTACGTACATGCAGCTTTTTCTCGTGAAAAACGTCCGAACTGTCAGTCGCACGACTTAACCCGTGTTAATTTGGTTCTCCACCGACCGAAACGGGTTCCCGCCTCTTGCCGAAACCTCGGTGCTTATTACATGTTTTTGCCTCATCTAGTTGTTCGAATTCCTTGTTTAACTTTGAACCTCTGCCCCAGTGCCGTTCTGACCGTTTATCACGGCGAGTTTCTCTCTGGTGAACCCGGCACAGGAGACACAGGAGTGACGGTTGTTTCTAACGAAAACGCGGAGGAAACAAGACGACGCCGCTCAGTTTTATTCTGTTGGTCTCGCTCTCGGCTGTTTGACAGCGACAGAAAGGCCCGACTGTTGACTGGCGACGGGGTCTTGTCCTTTGTTCTATAAATAGACCGGTTCAGGGGGACAAACTCGTGCCTCTCGCGTCCCTCAGAACCCGCGAGGTTTCAGTGGCTCTCGATTGGGGCGAAACTCTTTCTCCCATTTTTCCTGCGCTTCTCGCTGTTCCGGTTCGACCAGACTGCAGCGCGAATTCAGCCCAGCCCCAAAAAGCCAACGAAACAACCAAGGACAAAACGCCATATCTCTCCTTGGGTACATTTTTCCCTGTTTATAACATATCGATTGAGGCGAAGGACTAACTCATTTTAAATGACACATCGCTGCATTTGTTATGAGCGAAACATATGAAACCAATTTGTTGTTGTCAGCGCAACTGAAGTCTTCCCAGATCCGTCAGCAGCGTCGCACGATAAACAACTTGTCGTGTTAAAATAACCGGGCTGAGTTATGTTCCGCCAAAGTCTGTGTGCGGTGAGGTTAAATCGCAGTCTGTGCGGGGAAACTGTTGTTAAAAAAAAAACAAAAACACCGGGGCACCGAACGGCATCGTTTTGGGCAAAACGCGCCTCTGCGGACCGGGGGGGAACACGCCGCCGCGCCGCGACGTTCCGGGCCCGTCTGGGACGGGGCCGACAAAACCACTCGCATTATGGTCCCTACATTAGTGCGACATTATACCCAGCTGTGTTTGTGTAAGTTAATCAGGACTTTTCATACGAAAGCATTCCTCATTCTGCAGACCACGCTTGTCAGGGTTAAAGGATGGTGCAAAGGAGGCTCTTTGGTCAAACCGGTAGCTGCGTATTAGTGCCTGTGTGTGTAAGAACCTGTCCAACAGAGCTGCTGTATAAATATTTTCCTCCCTATTAGACTGTAAATGTGCAGTTAGCATCAGGAGCTTTAATGGACACCAAACGGAGCCAGTTCTTCTTGTTCGTTCTTTTAAAAATCCCCCCCGTGTGTTTAGAGTCGCCCGGCTTTTTATTAACAAAAGGGGCGTTTGTGTTTTTGTAGCCGGTTTATCGCCCGTTTTTTTTTTTTTTCGCACACGTTTGGGCTGAAGCACAACGTGTCGCGTTGGTTTTTTGCAAACGGAGCCGTATGCTTTCCCTTCCCGTCTCCGTGAGAAAGTCTGGGCCGCGGCGTCGACAGATCCTCGTGAGTCGGGGTGTTAAAAAGCGGCGTCTGGTTTGTTTGTTGACGAACCCGCCGCTCTCCGCCGGTTCCCCCCGCCGGCGACAGCCAGGTCCGCAGCGACCCTCCCCGAGCTCCGGGGAGACGCTGCTGTTCGGAGGGGTTTAGAAAAATAAAATAACGGTGATTAGAAAAAAGAAAAAAAAAACCTCCGCAACATCTGCAGGAGCACGGAAAACAAAGGGGCGCTGGGCCGCAGTGACAGTTGCCCTTTGTGTCGTTCGCAAACAATCGAGCCGCTTCTTTTTTTTTTTTCTTTTGTCAGCGAGCGTCACCGGGCTTTTCCATCCACCGCACGGATCCCCCGGATCCCGAAAGGAGATTCCGGGGGGCAAGGGGGCTACGAATCGAAACACTTCCAGTCAAATAAACAGCCTCGTCGGGCCGCTGAACAAACACGGCCCGGCGGTCTTTCTGCTCCGCTTGCGCTCCGAGTTTGGGGCCCGGTTCCGCTTTAGGGGCTTTGCACGGGACGGCCCGGCGAGCAGCTCACGTTATCACCACACACGCCCCGCAGATTTAGGAAGGGACTCGAGCGAAGCTGAAAATTTTAGCGGCGCGGGCAGACCGTTCCTAAATATCTCCCGCGTTCCTGTCTGTTTACACTGGACAAAGTTATTAGCCTGGCCTCGCTAATCAAAGCAAATGGAGGGTCGGCGTTCCGAAAGCCGATCTGTGTTTATTGGCCTTAGTGACGCCGGCATTCCAGCTGCTGAGCTCCACTCCGACGCCGCTCGACGGACTTTTAAGGTGCGCCGTGACGGGTCACGTGCTTCCACGGCGCAGCCAATCGGGCGGCAGGATTTTGGCAAACGAGCCGTGAAAAAAAACGAGCCGGAATTCTGCGGCTGCGTTTCGTAAAGAACCGAGACCTCCTTTACCCCTCTTCTGCCCTTTATTTCGATAGGCCGATTTTTTTCTGCACAGAAGAACAAATATACATGCAATTGCAGGGGTTTTTGTAGCCCACATCTGTAATAACAAAAGGTGTTAAAAGACTTGCAGGCGGAGGGCGCTATGATTCAGTCATCAGACCAGGACGGAGCAGAAATTTCTCCTTTCCTGGAGAGCCGGTGCTGCCGAGACCTTGTTAAGCTAACAAGTGGCTCCTGTTCAGGTGGAAACACGCGGCGGCTCTGTGAGATCTCGCTCAGCTCCGAAGGCCTCGCGGTTCACTTGTCTTTGGACTCATTTCTCCCTCCGCTCGTGCTCTGCCACGGGGGCGACGGCATATTTCTCAACCTTGCCGGGGAGAACGACGGCGATTCCCGAACGAGAGCGCTGTTTAGAGGAACGCGCTCGGTTCCGGACCGCACGCTCGCAGCCGTCCCGGAGGGTCCGACCCTTCGGACGAAAGCCCCGCTCGTGCGGGCAGAGCTGGCCGACACGGGGAGGCGGAGGACGTGGCCTCTCGGTCCCCCGGGTGCCACGTCGGACCCTCCCGCGCATCACGTCACGTGTCGCGTCCGCCTGCCCGGCCCTCGTCCAGCAGCTGCGCCCATCCAGCCTTCCCACTTCAGAACCGCACGCGTTGGGCTTCCGCCTCAAAACACGCTGACGCTCGGCCCGTTCTCCCTCCGCTTGCCTGGGGTTTCTACCCACAGTCCAAAGATATGCATTTCAAGTTAGTCGGTCGCGCTGAGTTGTCCCTTCTAGCGGTGCAGTTTTGGAAGCTGCAACAGTAAAAATACGGGCGTCTCCAAACCTGAACAAAACCGGACCTGCTGCAGAGGGGAGGAGATGGGCAGTTGGTTTATAGGGAGGTCAGGGTGCTACAAAGACCGTCCTGCCACGGACTAGGGTAGTTAGGGTTAGCTAGTTAGTTAGTTAGTTATTAGTATTCTCGTCGTCTTTGACTGAATTTGTTAGCACAAACCTCACTTACAGCAGAACCAGAATCTTACATTGTTTAGCTGAGCTGCGTCCGAAGACAATACTCCAATTGTTTGGAGTGTCGGCGTAAGTTATTTCGCTTTATTTTTCTTTCCACCCGCAGACTTTCTCAGCGCCGACCAGAAAAGCACCTCGTGTGCAGAACACGGAGAGCGAGAGCCTCGACCAGCGAAAATACGGGGAAGAGCTTAATGATAAGGTTCGAGCCGTGCCTCGGACGAGGACCCACGTGTTAGTTTTGGAGTTAGTTTTGGGTTTGCAAAACCCGACGGCCACAATCGTGCGTCTAACCTGATCCTGGGGCAAAATGATGTGTTTTCTAGCATTAAAGGTACATTTAAATGCGCCTGGTGAAAATGTTAGCGCAGGGATTCTGACGCCTTGCGATCAGGTGTTAACCGTTGCGTTTTTTAGTCCATTTTTATACACAGCTGGGAAATCCACAAAGAGCCTGCATTTCGCTCCTGGTGTCAGGAGGGGCACAACTCCTCCATCCAGCCGCGCCGCGGCGCTTCGCCGTCAGGAGACACTTTGCCAGAAGTTACCACAGATCCCAGACCTTCCCAGCACCTTCTTCTTGGCGGGGCAGCAGACCATGTGTGACAGCTCCTGCATCTGGCCTTGAAAGCAGCCGAGTAAATCACGGTTAACCGGCCGAGCGAAGAGACGCATCAAAGCGGTGTCAGTGTGCGCTGCCCTAAAGGTTAACCTTGTTTGCCCGATAATTCACCTTCTTCTTTTTCATCTTCATTCTCTCATACGTCGACTCAAAAATGCGCCACAAGCACGAGAGAATCTTCCTTGAGGTGTTATGGATGTTCTCCTAATAGCAGAGCAATTTGATATACATGGAACCGAGGTACATTAAACAGATACAGTGATGGATGTCGGACGTCGTAATGCTGTCATTAAAACGAAAGCGATGTCTGTAACTCACCTTAGGTCAGAAGCCAAGATTACAGTGGTATTTATTCATTTTTGGGGTTTGGCTTTAACGCGCGGTAGACAGCTGGGCGCAGTCACTCAAAAACCCCGTCTCTCTCACCCGCCGTCAGCCGGGACGCGAAGACTTCAGAGAGAACGTGACTCCGAACGGCCTGCCGCCCGTGTCAAATGCAGACTCTGTGGGAGCCGCTTACCTTCCTAACCGCCCTCAGCTGCCTGTCTAAGTCTTCATTCCAGCTAATGAAAAATGGGGAATACAGGGGAAGAGCCGCATGCCGGTGTACCAGGCTCTGCGCTGTAGGTTCACACTATAAAGGCTTTAAGGTCTTTGGCGCTACCCCGCTTTCTATTGGTTTCACCTGTTGGGCTGGGGGTCCGGGTTTTGGAGAGAAGAGGGGAGGTTGGAACGAAACGCTTCGCGTCGCTCCGGCAAATTGAAACATCGTGTCGGGTGAGGCACAGAAGATCACTTCCAGCGGCCAAAACGTTTTGTTTCTCCATCCTTAGTGGCCGTCTCCAGGACGAGCTTCGGTCCCTTCAATCCGGGTGGACAGCTTGACTTTTTTATTCACGTTCACTCACGTTTAGCGACGCTTTTCTCCAGCGAGAAGCACGGCGATTATTAACTACGTTCGGCGGAAACCGATGGCCTTCGGCAAACTGCCCACACTCAGTCTGCCATCTGAACACGAGACCGGGGCAGCACACGCACGTGCGTCACGGGCCTTTCACAGCCAGCAGTCCACCTGAAACACTTGTCTTTGGACCGCAGGAGGAAGCCCGTGTGAGCGCGGGGAGACCACGCAACTCAAGGTCCGGGTCTTCGACGTTCGCTTTGTTGTCGATCTGAACTTACGCAGACGCACCAGGGAGGTGCAGTTTTCCTGGATCACGGGGCGCAAAAAAACTACACCGGCAACCGCAAAAACAGGCGCCTGAGGCACAAGGGGGAATCAGGTGGGTAAATAAGTAGGCGGGGAGGTAGACAACCGATTATATGGGTAAGGTCCGACGGTCAGCGGTGCAGATAATGCTGCGGGAGGCGGTCGGCGGTGAGGGTCGTGGTCAAAGACCCCAAACTCCACACAGAGTCAACAAGGTCTGAAGCTGTTTCCTACCGCGCTGTCCAATGGTTCACCGACGTCCAGCTGCGTCGGAAGACCAGGCAGACGGGTTCTTTAAAAAGGCAACCGGAGGAAGCGACGCGGGATGGGGTCCTGCGGCCCGGCGTCCCCCCTCACCCCTCTGGTCGCAGCTTCGTTTGCCTTTGCGCGGCGGATAAGCGGGGAGAGGTGTCCGCGCAGATCGCCGCGTCGGGGGCCCTCGGAAAGCCAGGCTGAGATTGAGATGAGATGGGGATTAAAGAGCACAGCGACGCGGAGCACCCCCGCTCACCCGTCCCCTCCCCCACGCGCAGGAGAGCCGGGGAACTGAAGCGTTTGAGCTAATGACACAGATGCAGAACAGAGCTGCTTGGCTGCAGGCGATCGCATATCAATACTAACTGCTCTCCACATCGCTAAATGCCGCCCACCAGATCGTATTGTCAGGAGGGTATTTAGCATAGACTTAAAATATATTTTTTAAAAAAAACCAAGCTGCTGAAAACAATGTGGGCAGCCTGCAAGATGTCTGAAAGCATGAGTCAGGGAAAAAATATGTTTCTGCCTGTTAACTCTTTGAAGCAGAGGGAGCTTTTTGTTCGTGCATGACTCAGTCGTGGTAACCGTTATCTCCGGTCTCCAGTCGGGCCGGAAACAAGTTTGCGTCGCTTTTCCGACGCTTTTCGTTTCTGCGGAACTCCGGAGGTTGACACCTGTTTCTGGCCGGAAGTGAAACAAAAGGTAGCACGTTCGGAATGTGCTCAAGACGAGCGGTTTTGGGATGCAGTTTAATTTCGGCATGAAAGAGCGGGGGGCACTTCCATTGAAAAATCGCAAAACGTCGCGGCTCCTGCGCTGCCAATTACTGCCATCTAGTGGTAGAACGAGGAAGCACACCCCCCCGAATGGGCGACGGGTTTCAAACGAACAGATACGGCCGAGTTCACTTTTACGACTTCACAGATCTTTCTGTGCCTTGATCTCTCTATGACACAGCGTATGATAATCAGCCTTGTAATTCTGCGTTCAAACGGAAGAGGCGCATTTAACACAATTTATAAAGCTGTCAAGTCGACCCATCCTTTCCCTGACATGTAAGACACAGAACCTCAACCGTCCGCACCGTGGAATTTTTCTCAGCTGCTGTGTCCAAATATTTATTTATTTTGTGTGTTTATCATCATCAGAACAAACATTCGCCTGCTTTACAGCCTTGCGAATCTATTCCTCTAAAAGGCTCCTTTCCCGCTCCTCGGGCTCACCTGTCATTTCTCCCGTCCTCATTTCGCAGGCGTCGCTCTCGGTGCGCTGCCCACACAACGGTGGCTGGAATTTGCACCCTGAAGCCTTGTTTGGGGAGAAGCGGGAGGAAGATTAGTGTGAGAGCTGGGTTATCAGTGTGTGAACAGGTTTAATTGCTGATTCTGGGCTAAACGCAGGCTGTGTTTTGTGTCTCAGGGCGCCGACCCAGTGTTGTCAGTGAGAACAGATAAAACTTCGGAGTGCTGTAGTGAATTTCATTGGAAGAGCGTGTGTGTGTGTGCGTGTGGGGGGTGCTTATTTTGACAGCCAAATGACAGCATCACTCATCAGCTGACAGCCTGACCCTTGAGCACTCTTATCCTGGAAGCGTACGCTGCTCCGTCTCCAAACACTGAACAATGGGGCGGTTCCTGGGGGTCCGCTTGTCCTGCCCTGTGTTTGTGTGTCTGCGCTTGACAAACGTGGCATCATCGCTGTGTCGTGGCCGCGTGGGATCTGACTGAGGAGAATTCATCCTGGGTCGGAGGCACACTGGTGCGTGTCGCTGTAGGAGCTGGCGTTGCTGAATCTGTGTGTGTGTGTGTGTGTGTGTGTGTGTGTGTGTGTTCCAGCCAGCTTGATCCCCTTGTCAGCAGTCATTCGAACCCACTTTCCAGGTGAACTATGAGGCAGCTGGGTGGCCGGTGGGAGGAAAGGGGAGGGGAGCGTCAACAAACAAAACCAGGATAGAAAGCGACAGCTAAACACACCAGAGTCTTATTCCTACATTACCATTTTTTGATGCCTTTTTCTAAGGAAACTTAGAAAATTAGGTTTCTGTACTAAGCTACATACAATTACTCACTTTTTATTTATGTCGTTTTTACTGCTCGGGTGAAGCAGCTCCATAAAGGCCTCTACAGAGGGGTGTGGAACTGAAATCCAGGCTGTAACCTCTGCACTCGCTGCTGCCGCCCATAAGCGCGATTATTGTTTTCTCTCACCATGTAAACACTGTGATTGTGAAGAATCACACACTTTAATTGTAACCGTAATACTTTTTTGCACTGCTTGCATGTTTGTTACATCCTAACTCCTTTTTGCTTGCTCGCTTACGTGATGTTTACTGACTCCAGTGCTATTCTAGTCACCGCTTTGTTATACACGCGCTGCTGTAGCTTTGTGCAGTTTCCTTTAGGATCAATGAAGGTTCAATTCAATTCAGTTCAGCTTATTTTTACGCAGCGATTCTCCTCACGCAGTGACTCGAAGCGCTGAACAACAGAGCAGAACAACAAAAGAAAAATAACAGATGTAAAGTCAGCCTACAGGTACGAAATAACAGATATTTTATAACAACTGGGCAAAAGTGTAATAAGACAAGAGTGCTGGCAACTGAGGAGAGGAAAAGAAAAAAAGGCAACTTTAAGATGAACCAGACTTGCTGGATGCGATGTCACAGCACCCCCAAAAGTCTCTTTTGCCCTTCATACCTGAGTCAGCAGCTACCAAAAGTCCAAACCGAGGCCAGGGCGTAAAAAGGGGTCCCGCTGCTATTGAAAGATTCGTGCTGTCGCCGGTGAGCCTTGGGGCGCCGACGTTCACAAAGCCGCGGAGCGAGAGCCGCGGCAGGAGGCCCTCGACGTGCTGCACTCTGCATCCTGACGAAAAATCGCCCCCAGCGGCAGGAGAACCGCACCACCGGCCGCCGTCAACAGAGGCTTTTCCGCTGCTTAATTCACATTTTCTTTAGGCGGAAGTGTATTTGGCTAGAAAAAGAAACAAATCTCTTTCACCGGGCTCGTTTTTCACTGAGCCCGAGTCATATTTTTCAGCCTTTATTTGCAGTTTATACTACTCCGCATTGCTGTCGGTGTTTCCGCTGCTTATTCCGTTATGCAAGTCCCACGTTCGCATTACAAAACCATCAAGGCGAAGCAATTATTTGCTAATATCCCAATACTGGGCCACAAATGAAATCACCGTGTCTGGCTTGCAGGAGTGGGAGAAATGAGGAAGCTGTAATGGAAAACACAATAGTCTTTGGAAGGAGTTTTAAATGAGATTGAAACCCCGTTTAGCCTTTATTGACACCATAATAGGTTCGGAATAAAGAAATCGTTTATCAAATGCTAAACTGTTCTTACGAAACACCAGAGTAATTGGTCAAGTGTCTCCGGGGCCGAGGCGAGTCGGCCACGTCGCGCGGTTTCCGATCTGCTGTGTTCGCGGCATCTGTCTGGGGGGGTAGCGGGGAGGCCTCAGGAATGCAGCTCCACCTGTTTTATCAGTCACGCGTTTGCGAGAAGACCACGTGAAGGTGGTTTGAAATGCCACCTCCCCCGGTCGGGCCTGCCGAGAAACTCAGGGCCCCCCCGTCCCCACGACAGGAGAGCAGCTGTGGCAATGGGCTGTGCGTGTGTGTGTGTGTGCGGAGTCACACAGTCTTATTTGGTCACTCCCAGAACCGTCACAGACAGGGAGTACTGACCTTCAGACCCCTCACGGTAACCGCGCCTCCTCCGCTCGGCCCCCACCGTCAGACCCCCACGTAGCCGAGCAGCTACTCCGGCCCTGCGACTCCGGCGGAATCGCAATGACTCTCTGGGACCAACTGAAGAATTAAAATTCATGCAGCTATATTTGAAAAATCCAATAATCCAGAAAACGATGATGCTCTCAGAACAGGAGGCAGCGTGAAAATCAAGAGGGCCCTTTATTATGATCCGAGACTGAGGTGCACAGCATCCCGCCAGATGTTTGCCTTGTTGTCGAAACACACCTGTAACACTGCTGGGGAAAGCTGCTCGCACGATTGCTCTTACAATGGCAAGAAGGATTTTGACTCACATTAATAGTTTCCTTGCCGCCGTGCAAGTTTTTCTTTCCCAAACACGTCTGAGTCTAGAAGAGGAGAGCGGAGGCCTGCAGCGCTGTGTCGGATCCAGAAGGTGCAGAATACAGTGTCACAGTCAGCAAACAGCCCGGTGACCCTGAATGCGCAACGTGCGCAGTTTCCCAAAGCCTTCAAGTGAAACTTATTGATATATAGCTGCGATTAATACAGGACCCAAAATATCTTAGGTGTGCACTGTGGACACTTCCATCTATTCTTCTCTACCTTAGAAAAGACAGTTGACTAAGGAGTGTAAAACTGTGCCGAAAACAATGGGTGACGCTTTTATGAAAGCAGGAGTTTAAAGTTCACGTCCTCCTAAGAAACTGTTTGAGTGCATTTGCTTAATAACACAGCGCAACAGAGCATCAGTCTTCCTTTGACTGCTGTCCTGGCCACGTTTCCCTGAATTGTTTTAGGGAGGTGTTTTGATCCGCTCAGGTCAAGGCCCAGTCGACCGGGGGGAACCCGGCAAAGTGTCACAGGCACGTCTCTCTCAGCAAATATGCCGCGCAGGGGTCACCGCTCGGCCCAGCGGCTCGGATCAAAGAGGCGCTATAAGGTCAAAGGTCAGAGAGAGACGTTATGCTGGTGTCTCTACATTTTCCAGTACGAGAAACAGGCTCGGATTGTAATACCATATGGATGAACGTCAGGGGTCTTTCTTTGTTCATTTTTCAAAAACGTAAGTACATAAACTGTCCGAGGTCGGCGCAGCGGGCGGCGGGTAGCGGAGCCGGGCCCTCGGGCTCGACTCTGACTCTGCTTCACGCCGTGTGGACTTTTCCTGGGTTTTCTCCCGGGGCTCTGGTTGCCTCCCACTGCCAAAGAGACGCGTTTCAGGTGAACCGGTGACTCGAAACCTCTCGGTGTGTGAATGAGTGAACGTGTGTCCCGTCCAGGAGTCCCCTCCCACCGCTACAATGTGCTCCGGACCCCGAACCGGACAAGTGGGTTGCAGAAGACGTTCCTGCCGCGAAGCGACACCAACCAAGACTCGATGCAAAATGCCGAGACGTTTCTATAGTTTAATTTGCGTTTTAAGTCAAGTTCTCCATCTGTTTCATTGCAGATGCTGTTTAATTTAATATTCGCGATTAGGGTGGAACTTTTTTTTTTCCTGTCATTACCTCAGAGGATTGTTTTACAGAAATGCGAGATTTAATCTGTATGGATGCTGTAAAACGGCCCGACGACAAAATAATCAGTGGACTGAAATGAAGAGAGAAGAGGGCGTCGTCCTACGCCCCGCGCTTCCTGGGTTTGGCTTGGATCCCCGGGCCTCCGATTGAATCAGCTCAGAAAAGACGGACGAGTGGAAATGCTGAAATTTCATTAGGTTTACATCACCGAAAAACTGCCACCTCCCTTTTCCTGAGTCCAGCATTTAAAGTGCTTTTAGGTTCTCTTGTTATAACCGCCTCGCTGCTCTTACTGTCACTTTCCGTTTTTTTTTTTTTTTTTTTAAATTCAGCCTCCCATTCGGTTTTTGACCGAATCGCCCCTCAGTGGGACTTACCAGCTCCGACGGTCACTTTTCTGCCTTTTTGTTTCAGATATTACGTGTGAGCGTTTCAAGCCTTGCTTTTCTCAGAAAACCTTGCGGTGCCACGGCGCAATTTGACATTTTCCACTTAATATCGTAATTCAAATCTCCTTAAATCTTACACTAGACAGCCCGAGTGGAAATTGCTCAGAACGTGGATGCCGGTCGCAGCGTACGGTTCCTTCTGGGAAAGACAGCTGATCCGTGACAGACAGGTTACGCGGCGGAATCAGAGCCGGTCAGGTTCTGGCACGTAAGATGGTGTAGTTGAACGGAACGTGGGACCTCTGCAGAATCAGTGACGTGTTCGGGGGGACGTTGCTGGCTGATTGATTGGGTGTTGGGGACCCCACTCGTGTTACATGGCAGGAAGGGGAGATTTGGCTAAGCCCGGGGGCTCCGATGCGCAGTTAGAAACATTACATGCTGATGCGGCCTTGGCTCCGCACCCGATCCTGTTGCTGCGGCACCCCCGCGGGGAGCAGCACCTTCTCCTCGCGTGTTTGTCAAAGGAGGGATTTCGCCAGAGCCTCCAACTGCTTCCTTTCCACCTCAAGGCAGCCTTGTCTCCAGGGCTTTCTGTTAGCCAAGACTGTGCAAAAGCCCCCAGGGGACTCAGGGACCTGGTCTTCAGTACTTCAGGAGAGTTTTGGCGAATGGCTGTTGGATTCTCCGTCTCGACCGAGGGTCGGTCCGGCGGGACACGGCCGGACGAGAGAGAGGTGCTGGCGGTTTTCCGGGAAACGGTGAAAGTTGGATCGTACGTTTTGCCTCTTTTCTGTGTTTCATCCTTCTTTGTAGCCTTTAAGTCCCCTTTCTTTCGCAAATGTGATTCCTGCTGGAAAAGCCCTTCGTAAAGTGAATTTCTCAGGAACTGAACATGAAGTTACCATTAATTTCATTGGTAAAAATTTGCATGCATTTCTGAGCCCCAAAATTGACCTCCATTGAAGCCAAAATTCCATTAAAAAGACACAGTTATTTCAGGAGCAGGAACGTTACTTCTCATAACAAGGTAGTTTCCCTTTACTAACTACTAATACCAATGATCATAAGAATAATACGATAACACGACAGTCTACCTGCACGCATTTGCACCTATGATGTGTTCACAAATAACACAAACACTACCCGGTTTGTGTTATTACCCAATTACCCGAAAGTCTTTGGACTGTGGGAGGAAACCAGAGCGGCCAGGGGAAAGCCACCCTGACACAGGCCGGTCTGGGTTCGACAGCCACGGCCCTGCGAGGCAGCAGCGCTGCGTACTGTGCCAACGTGCAAATAAAGTCACTGAAAGTCCAAATGGGCCCCTTGACTGCCAGTATCATAACAGGTGAGACTAGCAAACAAGGGGTGAAGGAGGCTTCGGGCTGAATGAGGCACGTACCAAACTCACACTGCTGAGAAGACCGCAGGCTGCCGCTGGCACAAAGTCCAGATTTCATCCTCGTGAATTCAAACAAATACCTTGGAAAATGAAGCACTAAAGAATTAAACGGATCTCCGTGTAAAGTCAGGTCCCCATAACTTGACAGGGCGTCTCCAGGATGGAGGCTGAGAGGGAAAATCTGAATGGATTTTGTTATTTCTTTGGTTTGGCTGATACTGAAACGAGGAATCGGGGAAAAAGTGAAAAAATGAACGGACCCCCGACTTTAATCAGGGGGTCATTAAAGTCACTTGTTTAAATACAATCCGGCCTGATTTGGGCTCCTGTCCAGTTTCTTTTCCAAATGCTTCAAGCCTCACCAGCTAAAGTTGGCCACTTCACCGAACCACACAATGATATCTTCAACACACTAGATTTATTTTGTTTTTGTTTGTTGAGCTCGGGCGGAAAAGTGAACAAAGAAAACAGCTTTTTCTCTGAACGTCCAACAAACTGTTCAAACGGTTCGAATGCTTTGGAACAGTGGAGAATCTTTGCAGAAGAGGCCATCTTGTCTAAACGTCTCCAGATTTTCTCTCAGATTTGATGCGTAGAACTGTGGAACTGGCAGGTTTGACGTTGAAAAGACAGCGAGTAGCCGCAGTTCGGCCAGGAATTTGTTCTAATAGTTCCCTTCGGAAATTCCGTTTCTAAAAGCTGCACTTGGCTCGCTGTTGAAGTGAAAGAGCGATACAAACATCCCACCCCAGAGTGACGGCTGACCCTCACCCGCCCGAGCTGTCAGGAGGGTTCGTGTACAACAGCGCCCTCCCTCCCCCGGGTCGGCTGCCCCGGCGTCTCTCCCCTCCAGCCAGCGGCCGCCCCCTCACATCAAAGCAGCGGGAGTCCTTCAGGGGCACGTTGAAACCACTGGGGATGAATTTCAAACCAAGATGGGGATGTACCCTCACCTGTGTAGTGCTGCAGGGAGGAACACGACCGCCAGCATCTTCCTGTCAGCACCCCTCTGAAGCCCACCTTCCCACTCTCACAGCCACGTGCGCCAAATCTGTGCCTCACCACTCGCTGCTTAAGTTCCCCCCTTGGGCTCCTGGGAAATGCTAATCGCTATTTCATAATAAGGAGGTTTGAAGGCGACGTGGTGGTCAGTATCCAAGGGGCCTGCTTTCAATACCAGTTCTTGCCCTCACCTGCCCCAGGTTTATGCGGAAAATGGCTTAACGTTGTAAGAATCGACGATCAAGAATTGTCTATTGTCGTCCTGCCTTACACAGCGGCACCGAACGGAAATCCTCAGGTCCTCGGTGCACAGAATAGAAGGAAAGAAAATTTCAAGAATAAACAAACAAATATAGCATAGATCTAAGCAAGGCAAGTATATTTGTGCACGAATCGTATATGTAACTCAAATACATCGGCAAAATTAAACACTGAAGACCAAAGCAGACTTAACAACAAAAATCAAGGCAAAAATAGAGTGAAAAGAGAGATAAAAAACTATTTAAATGTAATAAAAATAAGGAAAAAATTAAGCATAACAGACATAAAAGGATTTAATCATAAAATTAAGGCAAAAATGGAGCATGAAAAAGACTGAATAAAACAGAATTAAACATAGAAACATAAAGAACAAACCAGTAAAATACAAAAAAGTAAAACTAGATAAAGACAAGGTTAGATAAATTAAAGCTTAATAAATATAACATCTCAAAAATTATAAATAAAACACACACAAGTTTGTATGTTTATGCATATTTGATATATATATATATATATATATATATATGTATATGTATATGTATATATAGATAATGTTATGTTACATATGTTGCTTTGGAGAAAAACATGAGCTAAATATTCTAAATGTACTGCATGCAAAGCACTTAATCTGTTGTGACCCTCTTTAAAACTCCGGCTCGTCCGCAGGTCGGTTTTAATTTTCCGCTTTCGAGGGGCGAGGAAGGTACTGCTCCGGCTTCCCGCTCCACGCGTTAAAGGTGGCCACCCGAATTCGAGGGACCCGAATGCTGGCCGCAGGCGTGACGCTCTGCTGGGGGGCTCGGAGGGCAGCGGGGCGCCGGGCAAAGGGGGAGCCCGGACCACCCTCTCGACAGAAAGCGGGACGGGGACTTCAGCAGAAACAAACAGACTGAGACACAATTCTGCACATAAAAAAGTTTCTGTGCGTTTTTTAGATTAAAAAAAAAAGCGTCCGGGCCCGCGTAACGTAAATCAGAGTCACGAAAAGTTGCCGGTCCGTACGATCCGAGTCACGGCCCCGGGGGGAGAGCGGCGGACAAACTCGCACCCGGGCTCCTGGGTAACAGGCCTGCTGTGGAAGCGCGATGAGCTCGAGCGTGTCGGTCACGCGGAGGGCTGAAGCGGTGTGTCGCTCGGGCCAACACCGGGGAACCGGACTGCGACGCCGCCGCTTCGGAAACGACCGAAGGCGTTTGTTCATCGAGCTTTTAATCATTCATTGACCTGTATTACAGGTAAACTCTGTCAGGCATTTGATAGCAGGAGGTGGGATTCGCACCTGCAAGCTCGGAGTCCAGAGGCAGCGACACGACCCGCTGAAGCGGGTACTTTTGACTGTATCGGTCCACAGAAAGTACCTGGATGAAGGGCAACGCAGCAGGTCAGACCAGGACCCCACCTGCAGCCCTTCGGCGAACTGCAAGGAAACTTTTATTACCTGTGCAGAACATCTTTTTTTTACTATTGCAAACTAACACTGTAGCTTCTGCCTTATGAGAGAAGCTGACAGGTGTCAGAAAGTCTACGTTTTCATGCCAGCGGAAGATTTAATGTGGGAACCGAGTGCGAGACCAAATGGCGGATTGCAGCTGCCCAGAAAAAATGCCCCACTGGTAGGAACGACTCCGGCACGACTGTTGAAGCAGCGTTTGCCGGTGACCCTCGGCGGTGTCACTCGTTTCAGCTGACAGGGTGACATAGTGAGCAGCGTCACTGCGTCTCCACTGTTTGGTTGCGGGTTCCAACCTGTGTGCAGTTTGTATGTTCTCCCCATACCCGTGTGGGTTTTCCCCCACGGTCCAAAGATGTGTGTTTCAGTGTAACTTGTCATTCTGAGTCGCCCACTGTGTGGGTGCCCTGTCCGCAGTGTTCTCTCCCAGCCCACTGTCCCGTGACACGAGGCCAGGCTCTCGACCGCTGTTAGCCAGGCGAGGGAACGCGATTAACAGTAATAAATGAAGATAATCTGTTCATTAACAATAAAGTTTTTGAAGTACATTAAGGCCTCGGCAGGCATGTACCGTCAGTCCCTACCCGCCCACTTAGGGTGGTCCACAGCCGGTCCCAGAAGCAGAGGACCACGGCTGATCACACATTGCGGACCAGTTAGAGTGGCCAACTCACCTGAAGCACCTGTCTTTGGACTGTGTGAGGAAACCCTTCGAAACACAGGGAGAGCGTGCAAAGCTGGACTCAAACCCAGGTCTGAAGCCACAGGTGGGGATCTGTGAGGCATCGGAGCTGCACCTCCACGCCACCCGCAAGACCAACGTGTGTAACATGAGTCACGATGTGGTTTTTTTTGCATACAGCCTGAAATGTAACAACAAGGTCTTTAGGTCTTTAGATCGTCCTTCTTTGCTCCAAGCTCTTCGTGCTTTAAATGCATTGCATTCTAACCAGGTAGGAGTAGATCATTACACACCTATTTACTCCTCGTCCCTGATTCGTTCCACAGCAACCCGGCAATACAACCTGCTCGCTCACTGCTGCACAGCTGCCGGGTCCTTATGCCTTCAGACAAGCTGCTGCAGCGGCGCTCGCCTCCGATCACCCGCGATCTGCAGCTCCCGCCTCGGATGGACCAGACGCCCCCCCGCCTACCCGATGGCCCCGGTCACACCGCGACTATCTGCCATAAACACGTCCTGCATGAGTCTGCAGCCCCCAGGCTCTGCGACAGCTGATACTGCGGCAGCTCCTTCGGCCCGGCAGCCCGTGATGGAGGGAGGCGGCAGATCTGTTTCCACGTCAATGGATGCTGCTGTTCAGCTACCACTCGGACAAGGAGGACAAGGAGCCAAAGAGGGTTTCTTTTTGCAACACACGATATATATACTACATCCAACTGAAAAAAATTAAACTGTTAAATATATCTGGGTGCTTCCAGACTTTTGACTCACTGTATTGGTTGAGGCAGCGGTGGTGACTCTCCACGCCACGTGTCCTGTCATGACCCCCTTCAGAGGGACGTTATTTATTGGAAGAAAGACAACGGAGTCGCCCGCCAGGCTCTAAACTGAGCTGCGGTTGAGGGAAGTTCGGCCTTTCGACCGTTCGTGTTCTTATGGAAACGTCTCGGCGCAAACGGCCAGTTTTTTTAGGCGGCTGCTGTGCTGCTGTTGCTGACAGAGGCAGATTTCTCATCCTTCCATTGTTGTCTTTTTCTGAGAAATTAAAGAGCAACACGTGTTTATGTATTTCTACAGAAAACTTTGAAGATGCAGTTATATGAAAAAAGTTAAATATATTGCAAAGGCAGAAAAATATTTTACAATGCAGTGCTTTTACCTAAATGACTCCAGTAAAAACTACCCAGCTGCATAAAGGAGTTAAATTTACAGTCATTGTAAATTGCTTAGTATACAAACCTGAGTCTGTAAATCACCTTGGAGGTAAACAAAGTAATAAATGGATTAAAATAGTAATAATAACACAGTCCGTTTAAAGTAATGAACAAACAGAATGACTCTGAGGGGCCAGTGCCACACATTCTCATTCCCAAATTAAACAGCAATTTCCAAAATAAATGAAACGTTCCCGTTCATCTACGTATAGCTATAAAACGTTGAATTTCAGGTTGCTTCATGTGTGAACGACTTGAATGACATTTATTTACATGGAAAATGAATTTAAACAATAAACCCAAGTAGCCACAAGAAACAGCCGCCCTGTTCAGATTTTATATTTTCTTTGCAACGTGTGTAACTGATTATTCATTTCAGTTTCGTATCTTTTAACATGTTGATGTGTCTTAAAATTATCCATATAAAATGTTAAAGCACCTTATTTATTAGAAGCCTACTACTGCACCATCTAGTGTTGTACACTGTAGTACCGCGGTAAAGGCTTCTCTTCCTTTGTGTCGTAATACATTATCTGAGCAGGACGAGGTGCCCAGCAAACAAAGAGCCATTTGTATTTATTAACACTCACTGCCTGGGGGGTACATTATGCCCCAAGATAGTACTTTTGGTTTAGTTTCCTTCCACCAAGTCAGTTTTCTTCACATACCCTGTGTTACATCCCAACCCATAACACAGGGCATTTACTTCCGCACAGCTCTCCAAAGGCCCTGACTCAACATCTCAGCTGGGTCGAGGTTTCGCCACTCACTGGTCCGAACGCGATCGTTGCTTTGTTTTATTGTTCATCTATCTATTCAGTCACGTAGCACACACCTTTCTCCAAAGCAGCTCACAGTGTTGGGTGGCTCCACTAAGCTGCATGCAGTGATTTACACCTTTAAAGAGCCAGAGCAGTTTCTACTGCAGCGACTGGTACGAACCACATCGGGAGGTGGGATTCAAACCCGTGTTGTCTGAGAGCAAAGCCACAGCTCTAAATACTACAACACCTGCTCTCCTGAATGTTTACTGGGGCCTAAAGGGCAGCTAGTTTTCAGCTCTGTTTCTCTGCAGAGAAAAATAGTTTTGAAAAATCTGCTTTCAAACACAACAGTATGTGATCAAATGAATGAATGAACAGTCGGATCCACTTAAAGCAAAACAACCACTGCAGGATCAATGCTTGTCTAATTCGCCAAGGCAAACAGTTGTGATTTTACCAAACATTTAGATTTGAATCATATTCTGTGCATTTGGTCAGTTTCTGCTGTAACACCTGCCGTGATCCTGGGGTTCAGATCTTCTTCACCAATGACCAAAGCTACAGTGCGCTGCTAATGTCTGCCAACAGGGGGAGCCACGTGACCACTGATCTCTTTCCTTACTCGCTAGGAACTGGAGAAATTTGTTTATTCTGATTTTTCTAATGCGCTTTTTACCATCATCACATAAATATAACAATAAACTCCCTGCTTTGCTATGATAATAATTGTCTCAAAGGAAAGATTATTAAATCTACTTTTAAATCTACCTTTACCTTTTCTATTAAGGCAAATTTCTGCCAACAGCAGAAACAGAAATGTGAGATTTTGCTTCCGGCTTTTTTTTCCATGCAAACCATGAAATATCAGACAAATGTTAATGCTACATCATACAGTTAAAGGACTTGGCTTTGAATCCCAGCTCCCACTGTAGTTCCCCTTTAGCAAGGTCCTTAACTCTGAACTGCTCAGTAAAATGACCCAGGTGTATGAACAGGTAAAGAGCTCTGTATGGAAACGTAACGTAGCAGGTCGCTTTAGATAAAGGTGTCGACTAAATTAACAACAACAACAATACAG
Organism: Arapaima gigas; assembly: GCA_900497675.1. NCBI lineage: Eukaryota > Metazoa > Chordata > Actinopteri > Osteoglossiformes > Osteoglossidae > Arapaima > Arapaima gigas. The sequence continues at coordinate 390,206 of UFQX01005219.1, read as the reverse complement.
CTAAAAGCAGTATTTATGCATGGCCACTTTCTCCTGGTCAGTCTATCCCAGAATCCCTGGGTGCTACACAGTGAAACCACACCCTGGATGAGAGGCCAGTCCGTCACAGAGTGGCCACACGTGGGCAATTCACAGGGATCAGTTCCTCTAAAACACCTAACTTTGGACTGTGGGAGGAAACTCCACGCAGGCAGGGAGAACATGCAATCAGACTGAGCCAGATTCAAACCCGCAACCAAGCAGCCCAGGGGGTGTGAGGCAGCGGCGGTACTGGCCGAAGCACCGCAGCACACGCTGGCCGCCGTTCACCAAGGGGACGAGGTCAGGGTCACCCGCAGCCTTTAAACTGCCCTTACGGGCACCGTATTGAAATGTGTTACGATCGGCTAGTCGCCCCAACCAGCGTGTTCCCTGCCAGGGAGCCAGTGCATTTTGGGATTGACAAAAGACCCCCGCAGCCCACACCGAATAACCAGCTGCTTTTACAGAAATAAACCTTTTTTTCCCCGTCCATTCTGAAAGCGGCGTGCTCTTTTTTGCTCTTCTTCACTCAGTCTCAGTGTTGATTTCAGCCTGTTGCCCCACATCTCCGCCGGCATCTTTGCATGTTTACGTGCATGAATTCCCGGGTTAATTATAATATAGAAAAAAAAATCTGCATCCTACACAATCAGCAGCTTCCCTTCAATTAAACGGCGGTGCAGAATGGAAAGGGAGTGACAGCTGGAATAAGATAAGCATATTATCTCGATTCATGTGCCTTAACCCCGTGAACAGGCCATTTGCGCGTTTCCTACACTGTAATTTTTCTGTCGCCGTTGCTGTGTTTCACTGTTCATCCGGCAATTTCCCCTTAGCTGCCTCACATCTGCCGTCATTTCCCTCCCGTTATGGACTGTGTTGTCACCGCAGATGTGCTGGAACCCGAATCCAGAAAAGGCATAACTGATGAAATCAAAAAGAGGTACAGCGCAGTTGCTCTTGGGCCACCACAAATCGGAGAAATAAAAGAATCGATGAGCATAATTTATCATTTCTATAACCTTACAGGTAACAGCCCATTACAGTGGGGGGAACCTGCTGCTGAGGAGAGATAAATGTCAAAATGCTGAATAATGTCAATACACTCAGAATGCAGTTAAAATAACAAATATGTGGTATCTGCTCATTCAGCATGTTGTATAAATGTGTGCAGTAGGAAACACGGGGTGTTAAATTATTTCTCCCATTAACGTTATTTTCCATTGCAATTGTCTGGTAGCAGAGAGCTGCAGAAAAACAAGACTGTACAGTGACCGGGACTTGAGCATATAAAATTACTTAATTTTTTAAATTTATTTTAGCGGTTAAAGGGCACAGACGTGTAACCGAAAGGTTAAAAGCAGTAAGAAGCCTGCTGTTATCCAGGTAACGCAGTAATACCTCGACTGCCGTTGCACTGATTTGCAACAGCCCACTTTTATGTTTCCCTTTTGTTATTTTTCATATTTTAAGATAAATCGATTCCAATTTTTTTTTTGCAATTTTATATATTTTTTACCCACCAGATAGACTGTTCCAGTGTTTATTCACTATTATTAAAGGTGTAACTAATATTTTTTCATTATGCTGCACATGTGCAGTTTTCAAGCTTTACGCAACATGTTGTATCAATAATCTGTTAAAGCTGTTTCATTAAGATCAATGTCTCCAGAACATATCTGGAGCAATAATCCCACTATTACTGTAATTCTTCATCATAAGTTATAATTTGAAAAATAAATAAATAGTCCCAGTTATTGCATTATGATAATTTTGCCAGTCTTGGCTCTGTGTAGGCAGCAAAGAGCTTTTCGGAGCCTTCTGGGTAACCGGAATTCTTCTTCGGCTTTCAGACCGTTCTGTCATTAGTCCACATGCAGCGCGAACCTTTCCGTCAGCCGCGGCCCTCAGAGACACGCAGCAGTCGAGAGGGGTGTCTTCTGCTCTGCGGTGAGAAAGTCGCCGGCGAGTGGAGCACGTGAGGCTAATGGCGCAGAGCCGCCGGATGTCGCACACACACCCCTCGAGTCCTACCCTGACTTCCCGCAGAAGCGCCTGACACCACAACATGGTTAGCAAGGCGACAACATTCCGAATAAACAAGCTAATGAAATGACCGGGGCGACATATTTGCAACAGGCCCAAGAAAAACAGTAATAATTACTGATACTGGCAAGAACCTTGCAAATTCCAATACTGATTTAATGTTTTGGAAAATACACAGTAACCAAGGATGTGGTGGAGCATATTTTCCATCTGAATATGCAGCTTACAACATCCGGAACTGCAGTATTCTTCTGATCCATATATTTATGACATCATCATTCTGTCGATCTGTGGGCTATAGTGCAGCGGAGGAAGAATCACTGAAGCTCACCTGTTAGCCCCACTCATGAATGAGGGACCCCTCGCAGGTCAGCTGGCTCACATCGTCCAAGGTAAACATAACCAGAAGTTTGAGATGCACCCTCTTGAGCATCTGTAGACTCCACCGATACCTCATACCAAACTGTAGGCAGCTTACGGTGACCATCTCACATCAGGGTTGAATTTCAAGTGTAGTGAGTGTGTAAGAAATGCGGGTGCTTTTTAGTACATCAACCTGCCTTTTGTCTCTTTGGAATAGTCTCCTAAAAAGTTTGCAATTGTTTTCTAAATGTTGTCCCAAATAGCCCTTCTGTCTCAACCTTTAAATCCAGGCTTAAGACTCATCTCCTTGCCTTGGTGTATCTGGTGTATAACCAGCGTCGGCTCCTGCATTGTCAACCTCTGCATCTTGTCTTTTAGTGCAAAATTCTGCAGTATCTTCATGTCGCTGGATGCTAACCCCCTCTTGTTTGATCTGTTTCTTTATAACCGCCAGTGCAGTTGGTTACGCTCCCCCAACGAGACCTTATGAGACCAGCTGTGATACCAGCACCTCATGCTGCTGGGAGCTGAGGACCCCATGCCGTGACGGACGACATCAGCGTGTCCGCACCTCGACATCAACTTATTCGGCTGTCTTACACCACGATGTCTACAGCAGTACAGCTTTTCTTAGCTGCAACTACTGGCACTGTTTTTATATGTAGAATGCCGAGGAGGGTGGGCAGCCGCTGAGACTTGGACCTCCTACAGGTTTATTTATTCCTCCCCTTTTTTGGTTCGGAGTTTTTTTGTGTTCCTCTCCTCAGTTGCCTGCAGTGTCACCTTATTGCTCTTTTACCGTGCATAGCTATTGTTGTTATTAAATGTACAGCGAATGTTGTTACCTGTAGGCTTACTACGTATCTGTTATATCTGTTCTGTTGTTTCAATATTTTGTTCAGTGCTCTGAGCGAGAAAGGCTCTATAAAAATAAATTGAATTGAATTGAAGTGATATCCAACTAAAATGCTGAAATAACCTTCTGTCTGCTCTTCAGATGCCCACCATCTAGCCACTCGAGTTGATCCAGAATGGAACAGCACAAGTTGTGTTCGACCTGCCGAATCATTCCAGCATATGTGCCCTTCTTGTTCTTCTGCTTTGACTTCCTGTAGCTGTTTGTATCAAGTACACGACTCTGGTTATTATCAACGGATCTGCACCACGAAACCCGCAATGCCACTTCATTCCCTTCGCCCTAAAAAGAGCGCTGTGCTCCTCCACCTCTGGCTGCATGGTGGCCCCACGTCATGAAATGTCCAAAAACAAATCATTGGTTCTTCACAGTGGAACACACTCTCCCCGTCCCTCTCAACCGCTCAGTCCCTCCCAGGATCCAAGAAAGATCTCCAAAGCCGTTTCCTGCTCAAGCTGCTAGCAGCACTGAGGCTCCGTCAGCTCTTGTCGTCTTTATGTATATATTTGCAGTTTTTAAGTCAATTTTCCAGGTAGATATGAGTGTTGTGTCCCAGGAAATTGATCGTGTCGCAAAAACAACCTTGTGTTCATATTTAAAGCTCTTTGTCTATTGTGGAATGCGTCTTTTGTTTACTCTGAAATGTATGTCTCTGTGGAGACAGACATCTGCCAGATGCATAAATATAAATGTAAATGTAATCACAGCAACAAGCTGGTTTAAGCAACCCTCTGTAAAACCGACACGTGTGAATGCAGGTGAAACGTCTCGGGGCCTCAGTTTGAGGCTCTGTAGTCTTGGGAACAGACGAGTGAGACCCAAACCTCCTAAATCCATGTCAAACACTACCAGTGTATCACAGGTTCTCCCAATGCACAAATTGAAAAGTCCTGCTATTTATTTTCCATTTCTGACTATACTGATTTCCAAGGAGTGTTAATGAAGACTTGAGACTGAGATTGAGACTTGAGACTGAATTAAGACTCTGCTGAGTTCTCTAGTCAGCAGCTGTTTCACACATAGAGTAGGGCTCTGGCACAAGCCAGGAAAACTGGCAATGGTTTATGGTGTTTATTAAACTTTCAAACTATGGAATAAAACGTGTCTTTACCTGGATCGCCATTAGATACGATCAGGGCGTTTCCTGATACCTTGAACTTCACAACTGATGAGGTTGGATCAGATATATCGATTCCCTAAGCAGCTGAATATTCTGTGATGAAGAATCCTTTTTTCACCTTCTTGGTTTTAGTTTCCCCAGATTTAACATGGCAGGACATATAATTACAAACACGCCTGCATCCAGTGCACATGTGCGCAATAATAGTTTGTTACTGAAGCTTCAGATCCTCTGCCATAACCTCGCAGCTCCGGCTACGTTCCTACAGTCAATAGCGAGCCAAAGGGTGGTTGCTGGGTTTGAATATTCCACCAGGCTGTGTCATGTTTTACTTTATATCTCGATATGAGCAAGAACTGCCCCCATCTACTCACCTTGGCTCTTGTACAGCCAAATTTACCCATTTATACACCTGGGTGCTTTGCTTACAATATGGGTTTAGCCCTCAGTGAAAGGGACAACAGCTGGGCTCCTGTTAGAATGTGAACCAGCAGTCCTCAGTTTACCAGTCTGCATCCTTAACCAAAGCGGCACCTTTAAAGTGCAGTTGGCTCCTTAGGCACTGTTCCTGGCAGACGGAAATCTATGCAAATCGGAGAGACCCCCTGCAGAAAGTTATCACCTGCAGCAGCTCACGGCAACTTTGTACCGAAGCCAGAAGCAAAGCTGCGTAGGTCCACCCCACCGTCGTCAACCCCACTCCAGGCGACGGCTGCCACATGCGTCGAGTGGAGCTCCTCTCCGCACTTCTGCTAATTACAGACTTTCAATTAGCGATGTGACTCCGAGTGCCGGCCCATTCATCACCTGCAGACGCGGAGAAGCCCAAAACCACCGCGCGCAAGGACAGCGCCTGTAATCCTGCAAATGCTGTAGCGACGCTCCAGAGGCAGGTCGACTGACTGCACACATACACACACACACACACACACACACACACAGGCCAATTTTTCCCTCATCACCACCACGTGCTGGCATATCTTCCCATGTATGGAAGAACTTGAAATGAGTATATGATTAAAATGGTATTTGCTGACATTTTATAGTTCATATATACAGCATATGTGACATATCATATACTGTGTACTCAATGTGTTGAATAATATAGATCTTAAGGATTCCAGACTGTGAGTCAGTGCAGCTGTTTCATGCAAAGCCCCAGCTGCCGAACTGTGAAACAGACCAGGGCAACTTATCATTTTCAATGAATCCCGATATGAAATCGTGACATACCTTTCTATTGATTGCAAGATATTATAAACAACTGAGGCACAAGACAAAAAGCATGTGGAAATGGATGTTAAAGGCCAGCTTGGAGAGCAGCATCAGTTTCATAAAGAGAGGATAAATGTCATCTGCTGTCAGATGTTTGCTTTTAAAAGATATTTCAGTGTCTTGTCACCAGGACACTACTGCTTCCAGTTTTATTGGACACGTCTTACAGAACTCAGGTATATCTTAGCTAACTGGCGTAACTGTTTACTTTCCTCGCCTATTGTTAATAATTTGACAGTAGTAATAATAATATCAGTTCAGTGACAATGGTTTTAAACTTTCGGCGTGTCAGCAAAACAGGCACTGCGGCACTCCGGCTTTGATTCCGAACCTCAGGTTTTCACCATTGAGATTCAAAACCAGAAACAATGCGTAAAATTATATTATATTGATTTTTAGAGTTAATTTCATTACCCAAAGGAATTGAGAGAAAACTATTACAATGAATGGAAGCAAGGAACACAGAAGAAAAATCTTTAGAAATGTGCTGGAAATGAATAGCCTGTTAGGATTCTATTTGTGTAAAGAACAATAGAAAAACGGTTTTGTAACCACTAATCTTGTACTTTAAATCCTATTTACCATTGAAAGTGTCTTGAATAAGCAGGGATCGTGCTTGTTTTATCACCATCTCTCCACCAGATGCTACTGTAATGTAGCTGAAGCCACACAAGGGATTCTGGCTGGAGGGAGCAAGGCCACAGTTTATAATGATGATGACACTGGAAATAAATATTTGTGCTACTATATACATAAGCCATAAGTGTCGTTAGGTTTTCATATTAACATCTAGCTGAATTCAGTTTTCAGTCTTCAGATTCTCTTTTCAGTCCCGCTCAGCAGCAGCCTCTCTTCTCCTTTAAAAAAAATCACTGCAACAGACTTGAACAGTAAAGACAAATGGCTCTTGGTTGTGTTGTACTGTACAGTAAGGCATGGATGTGTTGGAGGAAAATGGAGTTTAATGAAACAGCGCTATAAGAAGTCATTATTTCAGCATGTTGCAGAAATGGAACTTAAAACCTGAACACAGGCAACATAACAGAAAAACAGGTTAGTTATGTTTTTAATATTAGTGAATAAACACGGGAAATAATAAGAATAACAAATACAAATTGCCCAAAAAACAGAAATATGTTTTGAAAATTTTTTAAATACGGTAAATTATTATGATAAATTGTTCAAAGGGCTCAAGCAAGAGTGCTACTGCAAAACAGTGCTATGAGATGCAGTGCTAACTGAGTTTTACTGTGTACTTTAAACTTCTACAGCAGACAGGATTTAACAGAATAAATGAGCACCCTCAGTGTTCAACACCTCCCAAAGAGAAAAGATGATCAGATTCCAGCGTGCACGTCATATTTTCTGACACTTTTACGTCACACTGACATTTGCTGACGTCCGAAGTCGGTGCCATTAAAGGCTTTCAATCAGTCCAGATATCTTGACTCATGTAATTCACTTAGGCTGTCAACTCGGGCGTCGCTTCGCTGCTGCTGGCCTTTTCCGTGTGACAATTAGCAACAGGCACTTAGATCTCCTGAACCACATTACTATAGACAAAGAGACAGGAGAGGGTAAATGTGGCCATCAGTCCCTATTGCATGTCTTCAACATGGAAGCCCACTGGAACCCTGGCTTTCATTTAAAGTCATGTTCCTTAAAGGACATTACATTTGAACGATACCTCTATCTAAGTATGCATCTGTCTGTCTGTGTATTTATTTATTCATTCATTCATATTCAGCACACAATTAAATCAGTTAAACACTCATTCAGTTGCTAAATCAAGACACTGCACTTTAGAGAAAGACTAAAGAGAGACTAAATGCAGCTACCTGCCTGTCCTTTATGTCTTCAGGATGGGAATCAATTCGAATGATAGATAGGCTTACTTACAGTGAATTGCACAGGAACATCTATCTATCTATCTATCTATCTGTCTGACAGTCTGTCCACACAACTTAACTGAATTCACACACATTTAGCTGTTTAGCGAAGGCAGCATTTTTAAGAGCAACCTGTGGATGTTTCCCGCAACCTTCCGCTGTTAGCTGCACGTACCTGACAACCTGTTAGCTGTTGCTCGGCATGCGGCGGGAGCCCTGATGCGGGTTGTTACTGACAACGGGCGACTAATCAGCTCCTTAGCACAGATCGAGCGAGGATAATGTGCCAACAATGTGGCCAGAATGAAAGCCTGACGCGTATGTTTGCGGAGCAATTACTATTAATGAGCAGAGTGAAAGATGGTCATTATTAGCACATCAATTGCTGTCTTACAGACTGCTAAGCCTTCTGGAGATGGCTGTGTTTGTTCAGCGCCGCTGATCACTTTTTAACTCGGGTGCCATGGCCGTGCCGCCCCCCGCCTCGGTGGAAGCCTTCTGGACACCAGGCGAACAGAGTGTAATGAAAAGCTTTAATTCCAGCAAAGCTCTATAGCACTTCTCCTTTCCTTCTGGCGCCGCCTTTTGTTTCTCAATCCTCGACCATTGCAAAAAAGCTGCAGTGGTTTATTTCAAAGCCACGTAAGCGAAAGGCTGAGCAAAAATATGTTGCCAGTGCTTAGACAAACTGTACACCTTTTCATAGGCCAGGAAAACAAACAAACAAACAAACAAACAAATGTTTATAGATGTTTTCATAGCAATTACTTTGAATCATTTCCAGCATTTCACAACAGAGCACAGTGTAATGCTACAGCTAAAAAGATAGTTTTATTCTTTGTATTGTAGGACTAGAGGTTTAAATCGGAACAAAAACAGTGCACAGAGCACACGACTGGTTACTGGCTGTTAAATCTAGCGCAGGAAGACAAATACAAATCAATTAAAAGTCGCTGGAGGGAAAACTGATAAAGCTTAAAGCCAAGGAACACTATTTCACATTTTACTCTCACAATATTTGTAGATCCTACAAATTCAGCCCCAGAAACCTGTACGAGAGCCAACAAATGTGCTGTAATTGTTCGGTGTACACAGAAAACAAACATATAAACAAAGAGATGACCTCACGAAGAAACACAGCTGCCCTTACTCTGTTATATTATTTTGTGTTTTATTCTTCTTGGAAATGTATTGTACATATATGTAATTTACACTACCATTTGTTTGGCTCACATTTTAGCTAACTCCAGTAGACCTTTACCTGTGAGGTCAGAATTATAAACATGCACATAGTGCAGCATGTGCTACATATATGACATGTCTGGACAACAAAACGATTTTTCCAACAGATTTCATCAACCAGCAGTCAGTCTCAGTTTGTCTTAACTATTTTTATGATGCTATTTAAGCTAATCCTAAATGCCAAGATGTGGGCATGCAGCAGTGTGTAAATATACTTTTTTAACAGTTTTTCCCCTCAAACCCCAGATGAATCGATGTTTAGGAAGGAATTTTTACTCAGCTTTTTGACGGCTTGTTCTTAGGCGCTGTTTTCACTTTCAGTCTAATGAACGGGCCTGATGGCAACTACACCGTTGCTAAGTTAAAAAGGCAAGAAACTTAAAAATATTAAGGCCACATTTGTGAACCACTTCTTATGGGCCTTGAGTGAATGTCCCGCCTGTGCGATATGGAAAATATCACGCCTTCCTTGACATTGGTTTGTTCATTGGGCTACTTCATTCATTCATTCATTCATTCAGTAATGCACTTTAATATTAGTTTTTAAAAAAATCACAATATTATGAACTGTAACTGGCTGAAGTATCCAGGATTCATTAAATATCAGTGCTGTTGCATTTTAACAGGTTGTACACATTTTTTGAAAATAATAATGAACAAAATGGATCTCTTCATACATGTTGTTGAAAAGATAATTTAGTTTATTGAAGTATATATTCTGTATAGGCAGTACAAATTCTACAACCACTAGTGAGTGACTGACACTATCAGAAGGAATGTCGACAGGACAGCAGGTACATACAGGACTGGTACTGACTGCTGCTTTGTCACCTGAAAGCTGTTGGTTTGAATTTTGTTCCTCCTCTAAAACCCTCAGTCCAGATAACGTCCTGACACAGAAAGAACACCTTTCAGGCATCTGTATAAGCAGGTAAAATATGGTGAAGTTATCATTTTAGACATTGTTATCATCGGAAATGGGTTGGAGCCTCAGCCATCCGGGGAGTATCCTATCTCACTCTTTGTGCCTGCAGGATACATTCTGCACCACCATGACCCTGCATTAGACCAGTGCAGTTATTAAAAGATGGATGGATGGATGGATGATCTATTACTGTAGCCACTCTGGACAGAACAGTCATTTCAACAGTTCATTATTATAATAAAAATGCAGATGGCTATGGAGGCTTTCAAAAATGTACATGTCCAGAACCTTGTACTACAGTCTGGTGATGCTGCATGCAGGGTGCAGACTTCATGTAGAGGAGCTGCAGCCCATTTACTTATTTCAAGCCTCCACTGAACCCAGGTGTACCCGGGGGGGGGGGGGGGGG
>UFQX01005219.1:290837-379968 GCA_900497675.1 Arapaima gigas | reverse complement strand
GGGGGTGCGGGGGGGGGGGGGGGGAGGATGAATGAAAGTTGGGGAATGAATGAGTGGGGGGTGGGGGGTGGTGAAAGGAGGCGGCGAGCACGGCGGGGACGGGAGCGCGCAGGCGCCTGGAGCCACCCGGCTCAATTAAAAAAAAAAAAAAAAAAAAAAAATCAATCTCAAGGTGTTCTCTGCAAAGCCGAAGATGGCGACAGACTGAGGAGCGGCGCAGGGAGCATCGGAGGCGAATCGGGACGATGGGAAACAAACGCAGCTTTCTGCACCAGAAACGGAAGAAAAAAAACAACGAAATAAATTTGTAGAAAAAAAAATCGCGAATGCACTGGTGAGGGATGAGGGCTTTTAAGTGAAAGAACAGAGGGGGGGGGGGGGGAGGAAACGCTTTTGCTGCGCGCCCGCCACGCGCTGCAGGACGCGCGCGCGCGAGGATGCTCCGCGCGCAAATTGGGGACGTGGAAGGAGCCGTCGGCAGCGTGCGGTGCGATGGATGCCGCTGAAAATTAGCGCTCGGGAAGTTGCTTTTCTTATTCTGTGCGCAGAGGGGAGGTGGGGAGAAATGCTGCCCAACATCATGTTGCGAAGGAGGTAGGTGACATTGTTAGGGGGGAAGGGGGGAGGCAAAATTGGAGAGGAGGATTTAAAGACAAAAAAAGCAAGCGGAGAGCGCCTTTTTTGCATCCCCCCTAAAATATGATCAGGGGTGCTTGGATGTACCGCAGGGAAGATGACGCCGCCTTAGAGATCTGCTGTGCACCCGAGCAAAGCGACAAGCCGTGCGCCGACTCGGAGCGGGCGCAGAAATGGCGAATGTCCCTGGCGTCGCTGCTCTTCTTCACCGTGCTCCTGTCTGACCACCTCTGGCTGTGCGCCGGCGTGAAGCCGCGCTCCAAGGACCGCGGCGGCCGCCGATCTTGGGACGGCGCAGCCGCCGAGGAGGAGGAGGGCGGCGGCCACGCGGTGCGCAGCGGCAGCAGGTGCTCCGCAGCCGCCGTCGCCGTCGCCGCCGCTGCCGCCTTCCCCGGCGGTCTGCACGGCCACGTGTGCGCGGACCCCGCGAGCAGCCCGCGCCTGGAGTCCGCGTGCGCCGCGCTGCACTGGCGCGGCGCGGGCTCGTGGGTCGCGCTCGCGGCGCACAACGGGTCGGCGCTGTCCCCGCACGCGCTGCTCGCGCACTTCAGGGCGTTCAGCCTGTCTTTCTGCGACTCCTACACCGTGTCCGACCTGCTGCTGGGCGCGGCCGAGCCGGACAACCTGAACTGCAGCCTCCAGAACATGGTGTGGGCTCTAGCGAGCGGCGGGGTGGCGCTGGACGACGACGAGGACGTGTGCGGCTCCTGCATCCAGGCGTACATGAGGCTGGACCAACACGCTCAGGAAAAATACGAGGAGTTCGAGCTCCTCTTTCTCAAGTATTTATCAGAGGATTATTCCGTCAGATCGCGGTTAGAGGACTGCAAGGTAAGGACGCTCGCTCACCTGTTGCGCACCATTAAAGCCCACTTTTTGCACGGCATTGAAGTTGGGTTCGAAACGACACGAAACTCGGAACGCTGTAAGTTTTGCACGTCCTACGCCCGTCAACGTCGTCACTCTGAAAGGCCTCGTGTGCGTTACTGCTGCACGTGTGGGGACCCGTGTCAGAGCCGAGCATCAACACAGGGACCCGCGGCTTCTGTACACTCAAGTGTTTTAAATAAACAAGCAAAAAAATCACTTGTCATATATTCTGAAACGTTTTCGCGCAGAGCACCTAACACGCGTGTTATATTATCGATTAAAAATGCTATACAACAAAAGACCAAGCATAACCATAGTAACATTGTGAAGAACTCACAAACACTGGATATTTAAGAGGGAAAGTGATGTGGATTAAACTTTTATGTAGTGTTTCACTATTTAAGTGGATTTCTCAATGTAGAAAGAAAAAAAAACAATAGTAATCTAGGAGATGATTAAATTAAACAGTAATAATAACCCGACTGCATGTCTGCTGCTGGAAGTTGGCTTGAGTTACGGGATCAAACCCGGCACAAAGCAGCTTGCTGATGATTTGGGGCAACTGGTTGTTCACATGGAACGTGAGCATGTGTTTATTTTATGTGATCTACATATAAGAAGCAGGTTTAATTTTTTTAAACTCCTCATTAACATAGACAAATGTCAAAGCTTGAAGAGTTTCACTGTTGTATATAAAGAGGAATTTTGCTTTAGCCTAGAATTTGTGAAACGTGTTTGTCAACATGATAGAAGAGCAGATCATTCAAAAAACAATTTTTGATTTGGGTTATCTGTCGACTTAACAGTTGTACTGTTTCGCATGCCAACAAAACTTGCCAAAATCCTGGAGCTCTGGAGCGTTTTCTTACTCGAGTCTGTTGTATGCACTGTCTCAAACGCTGAAGCAGCTGGTAAGCTTCTCAGGTTGCCATGTTTGTTTTACCTCGCTTCTCAACTGTCACCTTGCTGCTTGTGCTGGGCACTGGAGACAGCACCCTTTATACCCCAGTTGCTTCTGCCTGGCCTTTTGATGTTGGACTTCCAAGGCAAGCTGGCTCTACTGATGGGGAGTATTTTTGACTCATTAAGCAGCTCAGGGCACCAGTCTTGTTGAGGACCCCATGCCTCGCCCGGTGGTTAATAACGCCGTTCAGTTCCTTCCTATACCTTTAATGAGAACTTAAGCAACCCAGATTTCCTATTTCTAGCCAGCTTCAAAGTCTCAGGGTATTAGGGGCAGGCAGAGAAAGAGTGAACCAGGTTGACCTGGCCAGGTTTAAATACAGACAAGCAATTGCCACTTAAATATCCAGCATCTTTGCACAGTCGTGGCAGCTGTAACAGAATGAGTTCACACTCTTAATTCTGGTACTGAGGGTAAACTCTGCACAGAAAACTGCAAGCAAAATTCGAAAACAACTCTCTACGCCTACAGCTCACTAAACATACTGCCAACACTCACAATTTTGAAGACCGCACCTGAAAAAAAATGTTGCTAATAGATGTTTGAATGCTTATCCATGCTGTAAGGAACAGTGGGAAGGCGAACGCATTATTCGACTGTCTTGGTTTCAACGAGGAGACGCTGCAATCGCTGATCATCTGTCCCTGCATTAATTATCCCAAATGCCATACATGCACATCCACCAGTTTTAATGAGGACAGCAGGCCGGCTCATGAATACAGGAAACTGGCAGTTTATATAAGGGAAATGGCATGCTTACAGTTTCAGTCGTTTATTGAAATTTTGCCTGGGTGGTCTAAAGCAGTAGGATTCAGCAGCACTGTCTAGAAACGTATGTGGTTGAAGTGTAAATCTGCAAGCACAGCAGAATGAGAAATTTAAGCCAGTGTCTTAAATGACCTCATTATTTGGTGAACCCCTCCTAATATTATAACTCGCTGTGTAGATGAAACAGTTAAAAAGCAATCAGATGAACAATGATTATTAAGAAAGCTACTTGTGAAATATTTACAGTAAATGTTCCATTTGTCCCTTCAGGATAAAGTAAGAAGTCCAGTATCTTGGCAGAATTGTAAGGAAGCTCTCTGGCTTGTAAAATGTTTGGCTGTGTTCCATGTGGCCATGGAAATGGTGTCCTCTGCTGTCCATTTTTACAAGAGGCCAAAAACCACAGCAGGCATGAAAAACATGTTCCTTTTTTTAGTTTTTCTTGAGCTGTGGTAGCGTTGTCATGTAACAGGAAATACTGGTGCTACATAGTGCCTGAGCAATGCTTTTGAGTGAAGGTTTGATTTGGCTTAATGTGTGAAGTCAGTATTTTCACCCCTTGTTTGCTATGAGACTTGTGCAGAAGAAGGCAACGATAACCATTTCGGTACTGTCCCTAACCGTGACGACCATAAAAGTCATTGTTATGGGTCAAATTCCACTTGACAGCCTATATCCTGACCTGCCTACCTAAATGAGTACGACCACTCATGATGCACTAATTGTGAGGTCTTTCACTGCCTGATCTTCAGGGTCCATGTATGGCTTAGCTGTTGAGGCAGCATAGCTAGCTGTGTTAAGATGGTGTCAAGACTTGGGACAAGCTGTCATAATTCTACAAATGCTGGAACATATTCAGACCCCAGACAAAAGAGACTGATGAATCGATGCTTAGGAGGCCTCTGGGGTCACTTTACAGATCAGATTAGTAAACCCTGGTCTACACAGTGCTGACTCTGGCTTTGCAGTCAACCCTTCATCTTAACCAAGGGAACCGCAGGCATTCCTGATGTGTTTCCGAGTGTTCTTTAATTGTCATGTTATTATGGAACTGCATTATCTGTCTAATTTGTGTAATGTTGCAATTCGGTCTGAAATTACGGTCCCTCTGTGTTTTTTTTACGCAATGTGAAGATTTACAATGTGCTGTTAAGCAAGTCAAAAATATTTCATTGTATGAAAGATGTCTGCAAATCTGATCATAAAGTAGCTAACATTAAGAAAGGCATTGGTATGATCATGCAGTGTCAGTGAAAGAGCAGTGGCTAGAATATAATATATGACAGTTTTAAGAAGGTAAATAAGTGAAATGCTCATTTTTTGTTGTAATGGGAATGAAGATAACAGATACAGTAAGTCCAGAGTTGCGTCTTTAACCACCTATACCAGTTAGACCAACGAAAGGCACTTATCCGTGACTGCTACCAGTTAATAAGCTAGACTCTAGTCAGTTGCATCTTAAGCTCGGTAATATTTACAAATGAACCAAATGAAAGTGACAGTGTAAGAAACTGGCTTACATTAACTTGCACAGCATGAAAGACAGATCTGAGCTCAGACATCAGTGCAACGGCAAAGGATGGGAACCGGGTTGTACTCCTGAGTTCACGTTTCACTTCACGTTGGTATCCCCTTTGCTTGCTCAGCCTGTGGACTCCTTCAGATGATTATGCAGAACTCTTCAGCCTGCAGTCTCCTCTCCTTGGGACTTTATCCAATGCATTTCTTGCAATCACACGAAAGTACAAATTGTCCTGTGCGACCCCGCAAAAGGGGGGTGGTCGGGCTCAGTGCACCCCCACATACACTCTGATTCATTTATTCACAGCTATTTACTTGCACCTTCTAGAATGTAGAAAACACAAAAATATTCTGTAGTCAAAACAGGTTCTGAATTGAAATTTCAGTTTTGTTCCTCTCTATCCTTGTGATTTACCATAAAACTGATGAAACCAGTACTGATTCACACCAGTTTATGTCCCGGCATGCAGCAGGGTGATTCAGTGTTCTCTCCCTGGCAGCAGAGAAACGATCATTTTATGACAGAGAAAAGCCTAAAAGGGGTTAGATTGCCGTCTTGAAATAATTCTCAAAGGTAATGTGTTATGCCTATGTAAGAATTAAGCGTTTGCCTTTCGCTTTAACTCGGGCATTACATAGGGATGAAGATTTTATGGCTGTTTTAAAATGGGTTGTAAATACTGGCCACCTAGGCATGAATTAAATCAGCATGCAAAATAATGCAGTATATAGAATTACCGCTGTACCATAGACAGATACTCTAACGGATTATGGGAAGGAACATGGAACTGTTTGTTTTTGCTTATTGGTGCAGTCCTTGGAGACAGAGCTGTTTCTTTAGTTGTCCATCATTGCTGTAAGTACATTATGTAGCCCATCCCTGTAATGTATATCCTTGGTCATAAAATATGAGTAGTAATTAACTTATACAAATGTTAAATATTACCGTTGTACTCTATTATGTACAGGATGTGTAACTGTATAAAGGAGTAAGGTCCTGATATAAAATGGGGTGGCACAGGTTAAAGGGTCTGCACATTTACCACACCACACTCTTAAGAATAGGTTTTCCAAACCTTAATGTTTTGTTCTAAGTGAAGAGCTTCATGAGGAATTCTCAAAAAAAGTCCAACTTACCAGGTTGTGCCCTAGGTGTCCTTCAATGAACAGAGAAAAAAACTGGGGTAAGCAGGGTAAGATGAAAGATGGGTAACATTCTGCCTCTTAAACAGCCATTTTGCTTGTGAAAAGTTTCAGTTATGAGAGTATTGTTGTCCCCAGACTCGTCTGTGGAGGGAAAAGGTGCACTATGGGGTGCACTCCAGATGAGCGATTAGGATGTCATTTGTGTCAGACATTGGCACATACTACTTCCTGTTGCCTGCAAGGACATCCTGCTTGCTGGCAGTTTTGTTTTCCTAAGTGTGAAAAAGTATCGGGAAACAACACAGTGCATCTTCACGATGATCAGTTAGGGCAGTAATACGATGTCCTTCACCATCCTTGCCTTGTGGAGGAAGGAGCAAGCCAGGGCTATGTGTAGCAAAGGCAAAACTACTGTTGGAAGGAGGTGTTTGGTGCTGCGAAACTCCCTGAGCCATTGCCATTTGTCAGGAACATAAAGGATGACTCATCAGAGCAGTAGCGCATTCTTCCACTCTTCAGCGGTCAATAGTACAAACTCTTCATTCTGTCTGAACTACAGAAGAAGTGTTCTCTGGTGCTGTGAGCGAACCACACGTGGCCACCCGGCCACACTAGCTCACCCATCTGGCACCACTGCTTCAGACAAGACCAGATGAGGTTTTCATTTCTTGGTCTCTCTCCAGCATCTTGGACTTAGTAACCCAAACATACCGATGCAACAGTCAAGTTTTTACTTTCTTCTTCCAGTAGTCATGGAGAAGAGCACCCATGTCTACTGTTTACAAAGTTTGAACTGAACATGAGCGTCTTGTGACATGTTAGCAATTTCAATATCCTGTTTGACCACAGAAAAAGAATACTAATGAATTCACACACTCCCACATGCTGAGAGGACTGCATGTCGAAGATTAGCATATTCAACATAACAGTCACGTACAATATTTGCCTTAATATTTTACAGCCTAGGTACAGTGAATGAATATAGATAAACAAACTTTCAGTGAAGGGCAGGAGAGTCAAACATGAGCCACATACTTCCTGTCTTCCTGTGACTAACAACAGAATGTCTGAATTTCACCAGAGAATATTACAGGTTATTTAGTGACTAAAGTTTTGCTGTTTTTCTTGTGTTCTGTCCACTTTTCCTCCTTGTGTGCACTTTGATGGATTCATACCGCTCTTTCACAGACCGAATTTGGCTTCAGTGAACAGGACAGACTTCTTTGATACATTGGAGACATTTATGTTACATTTGTTCATTCGTTTATATTTCATGCAGATCTAACAGAAATACATACTATAACAGCATATGCAAACATCACCCACATTTTAAACCCTCACCAATGGAGCACTGGGTATAAGGCATTGACATGTCCCCTTTCCACTCATTGACAATGAAGTCCTGCATTCTGGCACACTTGTTTTCCAAGGTATGAAAGGGTGTAGTGGAAACGCCAGCATGTCTCCGACAAAGCTATGGGACAGCCTGCGGTCTGTGGGATGAAAAGGTGTGTGCTTAAGCTTAAATTCTAGAAGAAGAAACAGACACAAACCTCACAGTTGCTTCAGCTGCCATAATCTTTTACGTGTATAAGATCTACAATATCTTTTAAGATGAATATTGCACGCAAGAATGAACAGTGTGGTGTCATTCTTTGTCTTTTGAAGTGTGACTCATTCATGAATGAATATTTTGAAAGAGAGGCACAGAGTGAAGCATACAATAAGACCTGAGGCTGGTAAGACTCAAGGCAACACCTGCCTGACGTCACAGCGTATTATTGTTAAAACAATTATATAATCCTTGAGACTTAACACTGATGTAAAATGGTAGTGCTACTGTCCTTAAACGCAAACATTTTAAAGAAGGTCGATAGCATATCATTCAATTGGTTTGCCAACCAGTAGATCTGATCCAAGGCTTAAAATGCAGAATATTATATATAGTACCAGTCAAAAAATTGAATGCAGTGGCAACCTGGTCAATACATGAACGGAACAAACAAGGCAGAAGAGTGAATGCGAGGATCCTACGCGTTGTCCTGGATCTCTGAGAGTTGGTGCAGAATCTGGAATCTTCCAGAGTCTGGAAGACACGGCAGCTGAATATGGGATTTAATCTTAACAAAATGTGCTCCAAAGACTCTAGACTCCCACATTTCTACTCAAACACTGATTGTTATGTTAACATAACTTGTGTTTTTTTCTGTGCGTCTAGAGGAGCAACTGCTTTTGTGGGGGCTAGACCTTGAGACCAGTGAGAAGGTGTCCAGTTTGAATCTCTGCTATTTAAATGGGTAAAATACAGTAAAGTTACTTGTCCAGCATTGCAACATAGTACTTTGCCTTCAACAGAGGTGTCAGCAAGGTAAGGGCTATCTGTAAATAAATATTATAATATTATATAGTTGCTTCTTAACACAGCCATTAAATGATGAATTTGAAATAGTTAAATAAGTATGGGAAAACCTATTGTTTATGCAGGTGGTTGGTATTTTGAACAATGAAAACAACAGAAGTTGCCTAATGCTTGCAAAAGAATGCTCTCTTTTGTATTCAAATGAAGGCCTATAGAATTGTTTGATCAACTGTAGCAACAGTCCTTTTCAGCAGCCTCTGTTCCCAACTGCAGCACAGTTATAAACCAGACGTTTTAATTCAAGGGCCCCCCTACAGTTTTTCAAATCAAAAAACCAAAACTGATTGAGTCAGATGAAAACACAGGGATGACCGAAGAAACTGCAAAACACCAATTTCTTCATGGGGGGCAGTAATTGCAATAGAAACTCCTGCTTATTATTTTTTATTATAGGCAAAGAAATCACTATAAAAAGTGATACATTTGGGAAATATTTAATACTATGTCTACTGGCAACTTGGTTTAGGCATTCTGCCACGTCATCTACCCAAAATCTAGCAGAGAAATATGTCGTATTTGTTAAATATCTCTCTTTGATATCTCTTCATCAAACCCTTCTTTGTTACTTGTACTCAGTGTTAAAGATACTAAGTGTTAATCAAGTAAAAAATCCTAATTATTGATTTTTTTTAACATAAACCTACACGTATGTTGAAATTGAGTTGTTTTTTTTTTTGCTTCTGCTTTCTATCTAAGCAGAAGAGAGTTTTACAGCCACAAACAATGCATTAAGAATTATTTTTTAGCAACTCTAAAATTAAGAAATATCACAAAGGTTTAACGTGTGACTATAGCCTCAGTCAAAATATCATCGTCCGTCACTGTATTTTGACCGAGGCCTGACACCCGTTCTCTGAAGCAATATTGTTGCATTATAAAAACACATAAATCCCACTGTAGTCACACCAAGGGGCCTGAAAGTCAGCCTCTGGTAGCAGGCTGCCGCATTGTGTGTTATCTGCCCTTTGATTTACAGAGGGAGTTAATACTGTACCCATGAAAGTAAACAGAGCATTTGAGTTTGAAAATGTCCGTAACACAGACCTTTGTTCTGCCACATGCACTGAAACCAGAGCTGGTGTGTCTTTCCTGGTGGTGCAAATGTTTCAGTAACTGGACAGAACTGGCCACTGCCCCCCCCCCCCCACACACAATCAGACTTAACATCTCCTCTCTCATTTCCTCTTGATATACAGAAATTTGGACCAAACAGCCATTGTAATGGTTAGAGCATTTGTGTTGTACACAGTGAACAACCGCCAGCTCCACCACCCTTAAACAATGTGCTTAAGCAGAGTTGCTCCACTAAAAATTACCCAGCTGTATAAATGGGTAAATAATCGGTAGGACTTTAACAGTGCAAGTTGCTTTGGAGAAAAGTGTCAGCAGGTGTTGATGTCTGTGGCTAAGAGGTAACTCTAGATTTGAGTCGTCTATGACTTTAGCAGATTTTTTCCCCACAGTGGGAAGTATTAGATTGTGACTGTGTGTTTGTGCTAATGCCTGGTGTCTTTCCGTCTTGGCGTAGAGTCCATTGGAGGGCTCGCACGTGCAGTCAAGTGAGGTTGTCAAGGTGGGGGACTTGCAAAAAACAGAGCTTGCGGGAAGGTTAGTTGGCATTTATACATCTTGCGTGCAATTTGCTGCTAGGCTTGGCCAGGATTTTGGTCCAGTACTTCTCTCCTAAAGTTTTGTTTTTGAAAACTCCGATTACATTGTATTTTTTCAATTTAATTTTTCCATGAACCCTTAAGCAAAGCCAACTTGACATTTTGTATTAAAATTGGGGCAGAACACTTGGAAATTTCTAAGTAAAAACAGCTTGGTGCATTTGTAGGTGCATCTGTCACAACCTTTTGTTTTCATCAGTTGCAGGACACATACAGTTAAAACAATTTTGAGGCAAGTACTTTGGCTGTATATTCAACTTTATCTGTTGACTAAACTCAGAAACAAATACAGGAAACTGTGTACACAAATTTGTCGAGGTTTGGCATTATAATAGCCCTCTCAGTAGTGTATAATTAGGCAGTTGTGCTTCGTAAATGTTTTTATGATACCTGTTAGAAAAATAAGCTGCAGAACTATGTTTACAAATAAAATTTGTATTAATAGTTCTCTTTTGCTGTGCAAATAAATGGTCCCCTGCGGCATGCAGATTTCTGGTTCTTGGGCATCTGTGTAAGGCAGCTTGGTGAGTGCAGTGGTGAGTGTTTGAACTGTAAAGCTCCCAGCATGTAGGTTTGAATCTGGCCCAAGTTCAACTGGTCATCCACTCTGTGTTTGCATGGATGTGAAAGTACCTCATGTCCAGCCTTTCCTTATCTGTGGAAATGGATGGAGACGCTCAAAATCAGTTACCAAGTTTAAGCACAGTTAACTGGCTTAATATTTACTGCCTATATTACTAATCCTGCATACTTTTTAAGGTGTCTGTCTAGTTAAAAAAGTTATTTCAAATTATTAAACTTACAGCATAGCTGTAACTTCACTAAATTAAAACGTCACCATTGTGCCTAATACCTCAACATTACATTATGACCTGTTTTTGTTTTAAAACATTAGTACATTACATTAATGTTTTGTTGTAAAAGAAATACAGCTGCTAGGAAAAGACTATTGATGAGCAAAGAAGTAACTATCAGATTTCAGATGATAGATCAGAACTCTATATCTTGATGACCTTTTCGGTTATCTTCAGATGAGACCAGCACAGATCCCCACAACAAAGATGTGTCTTAATTAACTCTACGGTGGAGGTAACATCAGAAGTCAGAAATTACTGCTGAAGACTACAAGGCACAATGTTTCTGGGATAAAAAAATTATGAAATTGCTAACCAGCTGTAAAATTGCTTTCACTTCACAGTAAAATGAATGGGGGTGAAGCATTTTAAAACATGATTGTCAAACCTAGGCAAAGAAGATTCAGGCCAGAAATGTAACCTGAGGAAGTATCATGAACCCAGGATCCTGTTTTCTGGGTTGACCTTACAGTTGATAATGAGGTGAACAGTAAAACATATTACAACACATTGTTGGCAAACTAGTGATTGCAGCTTTCTAGCCTGATATCAAACATTGTTTTGAACAATAAACAAAACATATCAATGCTGGGCAGTGAGGGAAGAGTGCATTTTTAGTGAAGCAGTGCAAAATCAGCATTAATCATGAGTAACAGGAACTCTGTTGTCATAACTTTACAGTCTGTAAAGCCTGGTGTCTAAGGTCATATCATTCAGTTCAGAGCATTATGATAAGTATCCACTTTATTTTATGAATGTAAAGTCTTGTAAAACTGATATATTTTTTCCTCCATGTGTGGACTGTGCACCATGTTTGCCTATTGCTTATGTCACATTGCAGTCTTATAAAATCCCATTGTGACTTTAAACGTTTTTGAGAAGATGTGCTTGAATGCAATACAGAGTACAACCTGGTACACAGGGACAACTTCACACACACTGAGTCATGCATACACACAATAAGGGCAGCTTAGAAATACTAGTTCAACTGAAATTCATGCCTTTGGACAGTGAGAGGAAACCAGAACACCAGCAGGAAACCCAAATTTAACATCAGGAGAATGTGCAAACACAGCCTGAGCCAAATTTGAAACCAAATTGTATTACACATCAAAAAGAGAATCAGATACTCTCATTACCTACTTGTGTAAATGAGAGTTGGAGTTTTCTGAAGCCTCTCCTTAAAGATCACGGCCCTACACCGAGGGGGCACTCCAGACGGTATGCCAGTCCATCATACAGTAGCCAAACACGCTCAAGCTAAAGATACCAGCTAACCTGAAACCTCTATCATTGGATGGTGGGAGCAACCTGAGGAAATGAATGAGAACGTAGAAAATCCACATACACTCAAAATGAAAATGAAAAGAGTGTTGTGCGTAAGCGATTTTGACGTGGGTCGTAAACCTTTTTTTTTTATAGTTGCCGCAAGCAATTCTGATATTTTGAATTTAGTTTACTCACTATCAGTACCTGCTTGTCTCATTTAGGGTTGGAGCAGCCTGTCCCACACGCATTACCACAGGGTAACTACACACATCCACACCCTACAGCCAATAGAAGGCTCACCAGTCAGCCTGAAAAGCATGTCTCTGGACCGCTGGTGGTGTAACATCCCACTACACAGTGGAGGTAGAGTTGCTGGAAAAGAAAGCTTTGGGCCCAGATATTCCTTGGATGGTTACACAGACACAGAAATGCAATGCAAGTGTTTTGTGTTGTTCTGGAGCATGGAGCATTTCACAAGGTTTACAGCAGGTAACATAAAATAGAACACAAAAAATAACCACTGTGTACATGAGTTTTAACAAATGCTTAACTTCAAAGGTTTCTGCATCTTACTTCCATTTAGTTTTCTGCAGGGCCTCCTTATATACTGCAAGTATCGCTTCTTTTAGACCATACCGTTTTCAAAGCTTTCAAGCTTTCATCACCCAACAAATAAGCACAGAATACATGTTGGCATTCCATTTAACACATACGTGGCATATTCAGTAGAAGCAGAAACAGATACTTATGCAAGTAAGCATTTCACATCATATCTGGCAGCGCTTATTGAACTCCCTTGCAATAATGGTATATTCAAAGGGAAGGGTAGGCAGTTCCTGTGAGGCACTATGAAGCCAGTTCAAAGGCCCTGTCTCTGTTTGGCAGTGAGGAAGTAAGTATTAAACCAAGCTGGCAGTTTAGAAAACACAGAAAAAACAAAATGTGATGTGGTAAAACCAAAGGCATTGTGTGTATCTATTGTTGCAAGAGCAACAAGTGACATTTACCTGAAGTGAATAGTGACTTTGCTCTATCCTTGCGTGCACCCACAATCACACTGCTGTGATATTGTAAGGTTTTGAGTTGGCCTTGTTGCCAATATTGTTAGAGATGCACTGTGTTCCTGTGGATTTATGTAAGCTCTGTAACAGTCTAGTTTGTCACAGGAGGAGAGGAAAATGGAGCACCTCAGGGAAACCCACAGAAATATAAAGTTCACAGACTGAACTGGATTTGAACCAGTGCCCAAACATCCCTGGTGCCGTGTTGCTCTTGGACATACTGTAGGAGTTAGATCGATCATGTTTAAAACATAAAGCAGCAATTTAGCATATTTACTTAAAAAAGTGGTGAAGCTTTGTGGTGCTGGAATGCATCGTCTAGTTTCTCTACAAGAAAATGTACGAATTGTGCTACTGACAACATTGACAGCAGGCAACTTGATTTGTCTGACCTTGATTTCTGTTCAGGCGAACTCTGTTTTGTTTTTGTTTTCTGTGCCGGCTTTACATTTTATAACGTTTATAATTTCTGTGAATTTCATATGAAATCATCAGGTTTCAGAGTAGGTTGATGCAGATCAGTGCTGTAAGGGCTTGATAGAAAAAAGGAAAAACGTTCGGTCGGGGCATGTTGCTGTCGTTTGGAGGTCAAGTCGCAGCAGAGGATCAGAAAACAAAATGGAACAGAAATACAATTGTGGCACTGACAGGAACAAGTAAGTTGAAGTGACATGTTATGGGTTTTTGATGGAGGGCTACTGCCTTTGAGGAATCCAGCACGAGGTGAGGATGCTGGCGCACAGTGTCAATCAGAAGCGTGGCACAGCTGGCTCGCAGTGCACCGGAATATCAATGAGTCCTGCTTGATATTCCCGCGACATCCACCGCAGGAGCTGCCGCTTTGTCCCGCCTCTCTCTGGTGACTACTGGCTGAGAGCCCGCTTCGCTGGCCAATGGAACACAGCGTTGCTAAGCCTGGCCTCCCTTTTCTCATCATGCCGTCATCCAGCAGGCATTAAGATGCCGTACTTGTTTGGCGTTGGATGGAGTGGGCAAGGCTTAGCTGTGAATTGAAGGACAGTGACTCAGGAATAAAAGTGTCCTCTTTAGAATGAATATCAGGTGCAACAGAGCATTTTTCTGCACTGCTTGCTAGGTATTTATGGCCCATCTGTAGAAGGGGGCATCTCAGGGATCCCGGGATTGTTGTCACCAACATCCTGCCAGCAGCTACAGAACATTAACGCATCATAACTTGAGGCTTCTCAGAGTGGTAGGAGCTTTAAACAACACGAAAATAAAATGCTGGGATCCAGGGAGGACGCGCCCATTTGCTAGATCCAGACAGAGATGCTTGATTTGGACTTCTTAAGTAAGCCATCATCAGGTGCAAACGATTAAAACGACAGTAAACAAAGGGGAGTGGAGGAAGTGGAGCACTGGCAGATCAGCTCTGCAAAATCACACCAAAACGCTCAGGATTTTCTTTGTGTGCCTTAAAAGCCATTTTGTCTTCCTCTGTGCTGCATGGGCTGTTCTTTTGTGTTTGTCGTTTGATAATTGCACTAATAGAAATACGAACAGCTTGGAGTCGGTGGTCTTTTTATAAGCGCCACGAGGATTGTGTGACGCTTCCATTATCTGTGAGCCTGATCTGCCGATGAGTGATTATGGCGTCGTGTTTGCCAGGAGAGCATGCAGGCCGCTTATCGCGCAGGCGAAAGGCCCTATCGACTGGGTAATGTGGCGGCCATTCTCCCAGATATCAATTTAATAAATGCATTTACAGATGAAAGCTGCACTATCAGGGAAGCGCTGCCCATGCAATAAACACATGGGAACAAAGAGGACAGTGCTTTTATTCTGTTTCATTAATTCAGCCTGACGCTGCCGTTTGAAACATTGGTTCCCTCACAATCGCGGCCATTGTGTACGCCAGCCGCATGACTACTTGGATATTATTTCACCCATTTGAATATTTGAAGTGCACTGTAATATTTCCCCTCTTGTATCACACACATAAGTATTTATTGGTTCCTGAAGTATACAGGGCAAAAGCTAATGCTACCTTAAATGTTACAGTATACTTACTGGATTATTAGACACCTTAACATGAAATCAAGTTTAAATAATTCAGCTACTGCTAAAAAAAGGCAAGAAAACAGTGTTTATTAATAGTTTACAAAATTAAAAAGCTAATAGCAATTGTTACAGTTTGCTGCAGCTTGCATAAACATAGTCACTTTGGGTAAGGCACCAGTTAAGTATAGAATAATAGTACAAGTTAATAATACTATACTATGCTAATAATAGCCAGTTATATATTATCTTTGTGTGTGAGTAACATTTGCATAACATGCCAAACCTTTTTTAAAACACTGTCCTTTCTTAACAAGACTGAATAATTAGGGCATCTGGATTTATTTTCAGAAGCAAATTCTCGCCATGATCTAGTTTCAGTAATTAGTTTGGATAAAGTTTTTAAATGATTGCAACCTCTTAGGCTCTGGGAAAAGTGCTGTTTTCTCCTTACCTTTGATATTTACATCTATTTATTCAGTACATGATTAGTGAGGCAAAGGTAGTCTGTGGAAAAATAAGGAAAAAAGTTCTCTGTCACATTTGTACAGCTTCACATTAGTGAAATATGGTTTGCATCAATTTGGAGAGAAGCACTTTACCTATTCCAGTGGCCCAAGTTAGATTGTTTTTATATCATTTTGTACAATTCTCATTTTAGAGTTCATAAGTACTTTGTGTATAAATGGCTTAAATAAATGGAATAGTTAAGTATGTTTACTGTTTATTAAATTCCCTCTAAATTTCCTCACATCCTTTATTGCTCTAATATTTCAGTCACCAAAAGCTGTGACTTATTAGCTGATTTAATTGTTTTTAATTCCTCAAAGAGCTGTAATTTATTGTGTTATTGTCATATTTAGTAGCAGTGATGATCTTTTTTAGCTTGCTACGTACTTTTTGAGAAGCACCAATGCACAATGTACACTGCATGCATGTTTAAGGTACGCAAACAATGGAGAAAATATTTTTTAATATTTCATATATATATAACGAAGCGAAAGCTTGTGCAGAGAAGGCTGTATTGAAGCAGGTGACAGACAGTTATCTCCTGGGAAAATGCAGAACAGATGCATCCTGAGATGGCGCATACTGAGCAAGTGAGCTGTTCAGTTTCTGGCGACTGACTATAATCCTTAAACGCCTCAGCCCGCTTTATAGACCCTTCAAAACTAAACATATTCCTTGCACTGTCTACAGAATCCTTTTTTCCATATTCACTGTAGAAAGGAAACCCTGAAAAACAAAGAACGAGGCTGGACATATTTGCCTAGTCAGGCTGTTGGAACACAGCAGGAAATTAAAACAAGGCTACGTTGTTTACGGTTTCTGTGTGGTAAAGACTGCTGTCCAAGGTTCTGCCTTCGCAGTGTGCAATAAAGGTCTGTAGGCGCAGAAATCTGAAATAATTCTTCAAGGATACCTTTCTGCATGTGTAACACAGGCCTATGAAATTTGTGAGTATAAAAGACAAGGACACAAATCATTGTAAGAAAGTGTTAAGTCCTGTAACTTTGGTGCTGGCATTTCTGAAGACTTGAATATTAATCCTGAAATCAGTAATAGGGGTTTATTGCTGATTCCACTTTTGTAAATTTGTACTCTTATTAAAAAGCTGTACATAGTACATTTAAATATAAAATGTAAAAAAAAGTTTATTCGTTCTTATTGTTAGATGAAAGAATAAAACTGACCTGAGCCTGCCCAAGCTGTTTTTTGTGATTTCTGTATTACTCTATTTTTTTAAAAGAAAGCACTAACCCAGGCAGCTATAGCTCCTCTTTCCAGGTTGAAAATACAAAATGAACCTACGAAAGAACACTGATGATAAATTATGTTTACAATGCTAATATTTAGCCTTTAATGAAATTCTGGTCACAAGGCCTTCAATGCTGATGTAGGTTTAAATTCTGCATACATATTTGACATTTTATCAGTTATACATGTTCATTTATATGCTGATAGGCCACCTGCTTCTATTTGAATTAGGTGGAATAAGACCCACTTTCTTTTTCTCCGCTTGTCAGCTGAGGTTCTTCTGTTCACCTGCAGGTGATAACATGATGATAAATGCATCTACAGTACACAGGTACAGACAAACAGAGAGCATGCAAATTGGAGTATGTTTTCAGAAGGCATTCAGTTATACATTTTTGAAGACACATGTTTGCTTTGTGGAGACTAGTAAATAAGACTAGCACATTAGGGATTGCTGTCAAGCCTCCAAAAAAATAGCAGAGACAGAGTAAAAATGTTACTCCAAGAGGAGATGTTATGAGATGGTTTTATTCTGGCCGTGTCCCACGTGATATAGGCAGAATCACAGGTGAGCTAGGGCCGTTCACTGAGTGGGTCAAGTTGCCCCATGATGGCGAGTGTGGCCTTCAGCTTTGATCCTTTCTGAGACTGTGGTGACCCGCCGTGTAAATGTCACCCTCTGTTCAACAACGGAGAGCGTTGGGGGACAACCATGACGTCCAGAAAAGGGTATCGACTATTTCTGACCTGCTCCCTTCAACACACACTTTCTATGGAATATGAAAGAAAAACTGTTCTGAGGGAGACGTTAGTCAGTCGATCAGTTTAGTTGGGTTTACTGTTTACGGTGTCTTCTAATGATTGTGGTTTGAGAGGATGGATGCCGAGGGGTTCAGAGATCCTGCTGATTAAAGATAAAAGTGAAAAATCTTTTTTCCTAATTTAAACACCTTATTATTACGGTTAGGCACCTTTTACAGCTTAGACCGGCAGGAACGCTGTAAACAAGCAAGTTGATAAAATGCAGATGATGAATCACACCGACTTTTGCAGTTATTAAGGAAATATTAAATAATTAAAGTGACTAAACAAGCAGCAAAGAAAATATAATGTAGTTGCCCCAGAGTGACAAATTTTGTGAGTGCAGCTGCCATCGTGGCTCAGTCGTGGCAGGAAAGACACTCCAGATGTTTCCAGTAGACCCCAGAAAGAGCAATACCTTCTCCAGCTGCCGTCTGCCTCTGGATCGCAGGCCAGACTCTCTCTCTGGTCTTCATCCCCTGCTTAATGAGGGAATCACCCGCGGCTGTGGCCAACTGGGGCAGCTCCTGGTGATAATTTCCCGGTGTCCACTACTCCGCCACTAGGTCCTCATGTGTCCAAGCTCCAGATCACTTTCTTGCACTGCTGCTGGGTGCCACATTCTGTCATTACTGTCTGCCATTCAATTAAATATATAGAATGAATAATGTGTCACCATAATACATAATCCAGCAGTCACTGTAGTTGTTTGTTTCAGAATACTCCAGAGGCCGAGCCCTGCTGACTGCAATATGCCATTTCAAAAAGTTGGCAAAGAATTAAGTGAAAAATCAGCCTTTTGTTTTAATCCATTCAGGCTGTCTTTTTGCACAGCTGTTTTTCAGGCTTCACTCAGCTGTGTTTCTTTCCCGATGCTCTTTCCACCAGGAACGCAGTTGTTAGACCAAAAATGTTTATTTGCCAAATTGTTAAATAAAATGCAACTCAAACATTCTCACCGTTGAAGTGCAATTTAGTGTTTAGCAGTTCCTGTGTGTATTGTAAGAGTGAAGAATTAAAAATAGTGCCCGGTTGTTGGTCAAAGAGGCTTTTGTGTTATAAATACAGGAATACACAGCAGTTTCACCAGACACTTGAGCAGGTTGTGCGTGCAGGCTGTTTTAACAGGTTGCTGGCAGGAACAATAAATCCTAAAATCCCATCTGACCTACATCATTATTTATTTCTATCTAAGTGAATGATTTTTTTTTTTTAATGTGGGGTCTGACACTGTAAGACTGAGAAAATCTTTCACATTTCGGATCATTGCCAAAAAAAATCCCAGCGTACACCTGTGCTCTCTGACGTTGTGGCAGCAAAAACATACCAGGGTTTATAACAGGAAATGTCTTCTTGTTTTCTTCAAGGAATCCTCCCACATCTGCTTAGAGTCTCTGTAAATTTAGCCGAGCGGTTTTGACAATAACAAGGACACAGATTGTGAGCAAATAATTTAATAAATTAATTAAAAAAAACAAGGCTGGGGGTGGAGGTGGAACTGCAAATGTAACACAGTTATCTGCCCTAACTATTGATCAAAGTCAACAATGTAGGCAGCCTGTTTTTCATCTGTAAATTACACTGTGTGTATGGATGGTATCTTACTACCATCAGAGGCAGAGCAACTGCTGCTTGTATCAGTTGGATTATACACTAAAATTGGACATCAGCACATTAATAATGATCAGGTTTTATTTGCTGCGTTTGCCTGTACGGAATAATTTTGCTGTGCATTTATTTGGCCCAACTGCAAAGACTTTAGCAATGGTCTTCCAAGAGACTAATGGTTCACACATACTAGGGAGATGCAGCCCATCATTTTTGTCCACTCTGGAGGAAATATGTTTTCAAGTGCATCTCCTAAATTCTTCACGCTATAATACTGACTGTGCCTTAAATACACCTTACAGAGGACATTCTGTTCTTTTAAATGACACCGCATGTTTGGGACTGGGGCTTGGACAACTTCCTAAAAATCCTAGATGTACCTCCAAAAGCTTTTTTGCTTGGTCTCGGGAGGAAAAAGCAATAAAAGGAAACTGGCTACTTGCTCTGGTGCTTGGGACCAGGACCAAAATATCGAGTAGAAAATAGGCTAATTTTTCTACCAATAGAAAAAGTTAACCAGTTTAGACTGAGTGCAAGAGGGATATTGAAAGAAGCATCTGAACAATCTTATCTGTTTTTAATTAGTTTTACAAGAGATTATATTCCCAAATAAATGGCACAAGTTCACCAGAGGCCAGTCTGGATTTAAAGTACAAAGTTACTTTTTTATTGCATATCAAAGCACTTTTTGATGTCCTGTGGACATTTCAGCATTTCCAGTCAGGCCATTTTGCAGATGCATTTAAACATACATATCAAAGCAGATGAGTGCACCAAGTTTAGGGTTCCAAAAGAATTCAGTGGAGAATATTCTAATCTTTCCTTGCAGGGCAGACTTGCATTTGGACGGCTGCCCCTAATAGTGGCTTCTCTTGAAACGAGTCCATATGAATGGAATAATGTCATATTACAGGCTCTGTTCTGTAATATAATATTACCTTATTAAGGTGACCACGGCTGAATGTTGTTTGCCATAAAAATTTTTCAGGCAAAATCAGTAATATTAATATTAAATATTAAATAGTTTATTAAATAGTAAATTCTTACTCTTTTTCTTTGTGCATCATGGAAGAATAGAAACAAACCGGTGGAACCGATACTCTCCAAAGCATCTTACAATGTTAGAGTAAGCTGCTTAAAACTATTTACTCATTTGTTCAGCTAGGTTTTTTTTATTATTTTAACGGAGCGGTTTAGGGTAAGTATTACAGCTGACGCAATAAGACAAACCTGGGTATTTTTGAAGGCCACGGCTCTAACTGCTCTGCTGCCCTGATACCAGGGTCCTTCTTGTTTTCTTGCTGAGGATTGTGATGGTAGCAAGCTGAGCAAGCAGACCAAAGCCTTCTTTTTGCAGTCTCCACTTCCTCTTGAGGGATTCTCAGGTGTTCCCAAGCCACCCATAAAGTAGCCCAAGACACAGGTTGCATTCTTACGACACACTCAGACCACCTCAGTTGACTCTTCTCGGTGTTGAGGAGCTGCCCCTCTAGTCCCAAGGTTCCTCTGGTTTACTGAACTCCTACCTCTGTCATGGAGAGTGAGCCCAGAAATCCTGCAGAGAAACCTCATTTTGTCCGCTTGTATCCACGATATCGTTCTTTCAGTCATTACCCAGTGACAATAGGTCAGGATGGGGAAATAGATTAAGTGGTAAACCGAGACCTTTGTCAGCAGACTCAGGTCCTGCTCCACCACAGATCAGTACAGTGCCCACAAAACTACACTGCACCAATCTATCTTTGAGTCTCCTGCTCCCTTTTCCCATCATTCCTAAACAACCTTGATATACTTTTCTGACCTCAGACTTAGAGGTGCTAATTTTCATACCAGCCACGTCACACTTAGCACGGAACAGTTTGATTTTAAGGTCAGAGGTCAGCAAAAGACTTCATCTGCAAAGGGCACTAATTCTGCCCTTAGTCTGCCCAACGGGACCCCCTACAAGCCTTAGCTGTACCTTGATATTCTCTCCATGAAAAACACAAACGCAAAGTGGACACAAAACACAGACCACATCGAACAGGTTTGACTTAATGCTGAAGATATGGACACAGTTTACATCTGCTCTCATACAGTACTTAGACAGCATGCTTTAGCAGCCCCAGTACCCCATATTCCTGCAGCAACTTTCAAAACACATACTGATGGACTTGGTCATATGCCTTCTCATACTGGATTAGCACAATCCCATGCTCTCTCAAACAACTGTGCTAAGAAGAAGACCTGGTCTGCCGTTCCACGACCAGGACAAAATGTGCACGCCCCAGGCTTTTTTAAAAAATTTTTATTATGGGACAAAACAATTAGCTAGCAGGTTATGCCGAGTAACAGAAAATTTCTGGAAAAGGACACAAAATTACTTTCAACTCTGTGTGCATTTTCCTGTGCAGGTATTTCATTCGGATTTCTTCTTGTGAAAATTGAGAATGAGATCACCTGCCAACCTGAATTTGAAGCCCATGTCTGAATAGCCAAGCTGTATACGGTATGCTGGCTCAGATGAAGGGCTTGGGTAGTTATGCAGGGGAGGCAGCTGACAGCTGAACACCTCCCCCAGCCCCTTTCAGCTGCACTCCTTCTCCCATCCCCTGAAGCAATCGGATTAACTGCCTTTAATCACCGCTCTCCTGCCACAGAGGCCTTTGTGGACGGCTGAGGAAACAGCTTGAGAAAGGCTTGGTCTTTGCTTCTTCTCCATGTGTACAGTTTGTGTGTAGGTGTATGAAGGTACAGGTCTGTCAAACCCGAGCTCCAATAAATGGAAGGTGGAAGTGCTCTGGCCAGTGGGACGTGAACGGACAGTGACAGTTCATACCGTTTGAAAGTTTTTGTAAGCAGTATTTTGCTGCAAGCTCATACGCACAAACTGCAAAACCTTTGAAATGGCCTGAATACTTGTCAAAGACCTGTGAAACCTGTTGAGTCCCTTATTAAGGGAGCCTTGGTTACTCAACCAGTATTTTATTAATCTTAGTCGAGTTTAAACCTTTGTCCAGAACAACTTACGCTACTATTTTTTAATATATTTAGTGGTACTTTGTTTACCTGTTTATACAGATAATGTAGTGATGCAGTGTTCACTGGAGTAATTCAGGGCGAATCGCCGTCTCAAGTGTACTGTAGCAGCGCAAGGTTTCAAACCCAGTCCATTCAGTTGTAAGGTGACAGCTTCAACCTCTGTATAGCTGTAAATGTTGTAGTAAAGTACCTTTGTAAATGACTACAGTTTCATGTTGTTGTGAATGTATTAGTTGACTAAACAAAATGATGTTGTAATAATAATATCACTTGTCACGAAAGCCTCACACAGCAGATTTCACACAAAGATTGCCGTGCCTTGTATGGGCAGGACTGGGTGGTGGACAAATTTTATGTACAGGCTTTCTGTAAAGCGTTAATCATTCAGTAAGGCAATAAAATGGAAACACCTCTCTCTGCCAACCACCCCCACCACCACCCCAACTTGGCAGAAGCAGAGATGGAGCTGAATTTCTATGCTTTTATCACCTCCATGAATCAGTATGCATGCCTGCAGACAAATTTCAGTGAGTGCTGGAGTCAGATGGAGTGATATTTTACAGTCTCAGGCAAACTGAATTATAAGCACTTTCATTTCCAGTACACAAAAGGAGAAAGTGGTTGAACGGCTGAGGGAAAAGAGTATGACCTATCAGAAATGTCCATCTTTTTGGCCTAAAAGACCTTGCATTAATCAGAAGGTGTCCTGTTAATTGCTCAACTGTATTTTAAAACATCTAAGTTATGTTAAACATTATTAGACATATACATTTTTAAACACGGAACTTATTTTTTTCCTGCAAGAAAAGTTAAGTGAAAGGACTTTGTACCTTAATATGTCTTTAGTTAATCCCAAGCTTTTACTTGAAATAATTTCATGTAAAAACACTAAATCGCAGGGTTATTTCAATAACGGTGTGAGGTGCTGTTATTTTGTCTGTTTTGTTCTCTCTTAGTAGCCATTTCAAGTGCTTCACAACAGACAGCAGTTCTCATTTTTCTGAGTACAGAGGTCGGTAAGAGATGCACTGGAAATTAATATATCACTTCTAGCTCATGAGGGATCACATATTATGTTGGACCTTGTGGTCAGTGTAGTTTACAAACCACCTTTTTATGGAAATTTTGTGTCAAACAGGCCTTTATGTGTAGATATGTGTAAGGTATGGACTGGTGATTTCAATCTAACACTGTTTAAATAAAAGCCGTTATGGCATCAGACTGAAAAAATGTCTCCATTGTCTCAGACAGGGCAGTGAAATTTTGGATACGTCACCTGTCAATGCCATGTTCATACTTTTATTGTGGGAAACAGAATAAGGAGATTCGACAATATCCGCTAACAATTTGATTATTTTTCTAAGAACGTTGCCTAACCAACCCCGGCTAACAGTCTGGTTAAAGTGTTTGGGAAACAATTTCTTGATTTCTTGCTGTGTTTTGAACGGCTGCTGCTGTGCACGGATCTCTTCTGTTCAGAGCTCAGACAAAACCGCTTTCATTTGCATGAAATTTTACCACAAAATGATAAGAAACGAGATAGACTTGGAAGTGCACTGAACACAGCTGCAGCAGATGGTGGTGGGCGTGCCTGAAGAATTAGCTTACATCACACTGTCAGCGTGGTGACAGGCGTGGCGTGAGGGAGGAGGGAGGCTAGCTAACCTGTCGGCATCCACATCATATGAAGTGCAGAGGGCAGTGTTTAGCAGTCAGCGATGGGCTGTCTTCTAGGATGTAATCTTTAGCTGCAAGTGGGGGCGAATTGCATAGGCAGTCAAACGTTCGTGCTGGCGAGGGTGAGAGGTGATGTTAGCGGGTTTCTGAGGGACAAAGCATGGTAGGAAATCGATTCTGTCACAGCATGCGGGGTGATGTGAGGTTGGCGAGATAAGACTGGGTAATGCATAAGACTAATTTTTAAGACACGTTTATCCAAAGTGGTGTACAGTGCAGAGTGGGCCAAAATGCATTTCACAGCAATGAGCTTTAGATACAGACACTTAATTTTCAAAGCACGTTTCTCTGATTCCGTTGGTTTTTACTGGCACACATACGAGTAGCTGATTATACATTTGAGTCCGATAGGAACAGCTAAGGTGACCATGTGAAGCAAATTTATGGAACTGTTAGGAAATCAGGAGAGAAAGAGTTTTGAAAGAGATGTGTTTTGAGACCCTTCTTGAATGCTGAAAGGAATTCAGCAGTTCTGACGTACAAAAGGAACTCATTCCAATACATGAGAGACAAAATTCAGAACCTACTGACTTTTGGTTGCACATTCTGACCTCCTTGCCTTTTTCTTTGGTTGCTGGTCGCCATCAGTTTCACTAATGCTTGCTGTGTCTTGGTGACTTTCCTGTTGTCTTTACCTTGTAATCTGTAAGGAACTCTTCCCACCAAGTATTTTCAGCAGAAGACTTGTTCATGACCAGTTCCAGCAGAAGACTCAGCCAAAGTGTATTAGCAGTGCAGGTAGGAAACCAAACATTTAAGCATTGGTGGTGGTTCCTTGGAGGACACACAGTCAACACAGATTAAGTTTTGCTTGAGGCTTTGAGGATTTGAAATGGGATGTTTACCGAACATACGTACATATACATTTTGTTGCT
This sequence comes from Arapaima gigas, assembly GCA_900497675.1. Taxonomy (NCBI): domain Eukaryota; kingdom Metazoa; phylum Chordata; class Actinopteri; order Osteoglossiformes; family Osteoglossidae; genus Arapaima; species Arapaima gigas. The sequence continues at coordinate 354,971 of UFQX01005219.1, read as the reverse complement.
TCACTGTCAATTTCATCCAAAAGTGACTTACAACTTGTTTATACAGGTGGTATATTTAGTGGAGCATTCAGGTTAAGTACCTCACTGAAGGGTTACCACAGCACAAACTGCTGTATAATTATACGTGAATATGTGGATACAGATGGGATGTTGAGTGCTGCATTGGCTTTGTTCCCCACTGCTGCTTTCCTCAGGGTTTTTATAGACCTTTCAGTCAGCCTTAGCTCTAATGAGGACTGCAGCTCGTAGAGGGAGACCTGTAGATGGAAGTTATTCTTGGATACCAAAAACATCTTGGTGCTGTTAACACAGCAGCAGGGATTATTTCTGCTGCTATTAAAACAACCTTTTTTTTTTTTTACCAGAAATGGTGTGAACAGCATCCATCCGCCATAGTTTTAGCCTTTTTTCTATGACTGTTGCTACAGCCATTACTAATGGAGCAATGAAGATTAATGCTAAATAAAAGTAGTCTAAAAACTGTAAGAGACGGTCATTGTTTTTTGTCCTTTTTTGTAAATTCACAATACTGCTTTCTGCTTCAGCTCTACTTGAGAATATTAAGGAGCAGTCGGTTGGCTTTGGGTCTTTTCCACGGGGTACTTAGGCAAGGAGCTTGATAGAGAAGGTATATTTTCAAACAAGTGAGAAAGACCAGACATCAGGGTGTGCCTTGCGTACTATAGCAAAGATTTTGCTTTTTCAGCTCAACCATTTGCAGCTGAAGGGCCCCACTTCCTGTGCGTTTCCGTGGAAACAGTGTCAGGCTTTTGATTGCGGCCAACCGTTCGGTAATACAACAGGGAGGGAGAAGCGGAGCAGCATTTTGATCATCTATTCAAAATCCTATCAAGGGAAAATAATGCGGGCGCAGCAACAAACATGGCTAAAGTGACCTCCCCAGGCTTGCTCGTCCGCCCCTCTGTATTCAGACGGACCCCAGGGTCGATATTCCTCGACACCATGGCGACAACCAACAGGGTTCCAGCTCTGTCAAAAGGGCGGACTCATTAAAACAGCTGATGTGATGCTGTGTGACAAGTGACAGGAGATGAAGAACTCTGGCAAAGTGGAAATGCCCCGCAGCATTTCAAAGACTGTCCACCACACTCAGTGCTGCATCACGTTTATCTGCCTCTTCAGCTCTGTGACTCTGTTTGAGGTTGACCAGTTCCAGGGGTTTGTTTAATGAGCACTGCTTCAAAGAGGAACAACCTTTGTTTAAAAGGTGCACAAGTGCACAAGTACATGTTGCGAGGTTTCAGCTCTAAATCTGAGACTGAAGCTGAAATAACACATCTAATGCTGCCCTCAGTACACTTGAGCTCCTAATGCAGCTTCGCACAAGATGTTAAATTGATGGCGGAAGTTTTTGCAGCTGATGCCTGTTACACAACACTGAAGGGTTCGTTTTCTGGCGCCTTCCAGTAGATGCCCAATGTTCTCATGCTGAAATCTGCTGAAGGTTGGAGTTCAGAAATGGAAATCCTGATTCACAGTTAAAAGTATGATTGTGCCATCTGTTAAGTAAAATAATAATAATTTATATGTTCTCATGTCTGCCTTATGTTGCATGCTAAGCTCTTTATGACTGTTTTTGAGACTTAGTAGTGTATGAGTAATGCTGTTTGCAGCAGGGGACAACAGTGTGGACTGACTTTGCACTGATACTTGAGCTTTGTCTTCTCAGACCTTATTATGTGACATTTTGACTGTGGCTAAAGACTGCATTGCCATCAGAGATGAAGTCACACTTCTGCCATTTTGCAAATATGAGTTTCTTCATTTTGATCACATCTGCTTTGAAGCAGTGCTGAGGTCCTCAGTCATGCCAAGCTAGGCAAGAAGACATGAAAAACATCTGAAAATTTGTCAGGATGTAGGGATGGTACTGGGAGCTCCTAGAAGCAATTGGGGGGGGGGGTTGTGGTGGCTTTGAAACCTTGAAACATCATGACCATGTTAATAAGTCATGCAACCGCACCAGGTGACTGCGCAGGTCTACAAGATGGCATGGCGAGATAGGGTTCTGAGTTATGCAGTGTGTTCTGCATTTTTTAGTGTGTTTCCTCTCCTCAGTTGCTGGCTGGCTTACCGTGTTATATACTCTGTGTTGTTGGTCTCATTAACATGTAACCTCTATCTATTCCCTTACTATATACCTGCTATTTGTTCTGTTGTCTTAATCTGCTGTGCAGTGCTCTGAGTCACTGTGAGAAAAAGCGCTTTATAAAAATAAATTGAACTGAACTGTGTTTGAATATTTATTTCACACAGACTTGGGGAAATTCCACAGACTTGTATTTTTTAAAACTTTTATTACAGAGAATTTTTAACTCTGCTTGTTATGTAACATGTAGATTATTCTCATTAATGATTCTTTACGACAAGGGTAGCCCAGTTGTAGTTTGAGCAGCTGTGTAACACCCTCCGTGCCAAAGAAGCCAAAATTACTAAATGAACGACATAACTTCAGCTAAGTGTTTAAAATCTTGGAATAAAAACATGCACTGGCCCTGCAAATATATTTTCTTAACATAGTACACATACCTAATGAGAAGTCGCTGTTGCTACACTAAAATGTGTGCCTAGTGAGAGTACCAGCGTAAAATGAGAACAGGATTTGATGTTTGCCAGTTTATTTTTCAATCGAGTGGGCTCGATGTTTTCTGACTCAGTCTGGAGCCTGATGAAAGGGTGGTGCCTGTCGCACCAGATTATGGAACAGACCTTAATTCGAACTTCATTAAACTGGGCACCAGCAGTAATTAGAGAGAGAGACGTGGTGAATACAGACCCTGTCTGGTAAAATTAAAAATCTATGTTTTGATCATGTTTGGAAAGAATAGTTTTACTCTGTTTCATGAATTGTTTTTAGCAGAACCGTGTGGATTGCTTTACCCTGTGCAGAGTGAATGAAATAATGAAATTTCATGACCCTTTAGTGTTTAACAGTTTTTAAACGTGTCTAACAGTATCCTTTCAGTAAATTTCACAGCGCTGTAGATTCTACAGCCCCTGCAGTTGGGCCCTTTCAAGTACAATAGGATCCTTTGTCTTCATGAGCATCTGAAATCCTCATAAACTTGCCTGTTCACCACTTGTGCTGTGATGTTGCTGCCCTCATCTCACTACAAAGTCAGAATGGGTTTTGACCCTCTCTGACGACCAGATATTTTTAATACACATTTTTTTCTATACGTGTTATGTTATCAGTTTTTCTAACACGTGGCAGTGCTGTACTCTATTTACTTGCACCAAAGCAGTGTGACACATTACTAGCTCTGTTGTGGTTTAGCGGCATGGTCACTGGTCTTCCAGGTCATCTTATAAATTAATTTTGTTTTTATTGTTGAAAAGACTGCAGTGTAGAAGTAGCCAATAATTGAACATATGGACATCTCAGCAGGGTTAAGAACATTGGTAGGTAGCATAGCAGTTAGCGGTATGACCTTGCAGTCTGAAGGCTTGTGGGTTCAAATCCTCTCTCCTGCTGCAGTACACCTGAGCATGGTATCCCTCAAAGCACCTTTGACTTAAGAGTTTTCATGCATATGAATGAAACTGAGTTGCGACCAAATATGAGGTCAAGTTTTCACATCTATGAGCAACAAGACTGGCGCGTGGGGCATTTTTCAGTTTGCACCGTAATGGTAATTATGTCTCCAATTTAACTTTATGAGCCAATTTTCATGAATGCATTATGCTAAGTAGGGGGATACCTCTATTTACCCTGATTTGACTCAATAAAATTTACCCTGCAGTATAAATTGGTAAATCGTTGTACATTGTTTAGTATGCATTCCTAAAATTGGTGAAGCATGAGACAAATTATTGAAAAGCAGTTATTAAAATTATTTGATGTTTGACACAGTTAACACAGTTGCAGTTGTTAAAAAGTTGGCACAGAACTCCATTGACAAGTTAGGGAAGACTGGGTATTGCTAGAATAAATATAGAGGGCAAAGCCACACAGGACAAAATTATGACTTCTTTGTGGGTTTTAAAGATGATAACAGTGTTTTTCGGTTTAACATACTATAAACAAAGTGTGGCAGAAAGGGAGCAAGACCAAGCATCAGCCCTACGTTTTCGTGCAGCCGATGAAGACAGCAGCATAGCGGACAGTACCAGTGGTCGTCTTATGACTCAGCTTGTTATGGAACATCCCACTGTGTTTCCAGACCTTCGCATTCCTAGGAAAATATCCTGCTGCTTCCTGATTGGTAACAAAATATGTTATAATCAGCATGCCGTCTCACGCCCTGCTCCGGAGATGTGGCCGTCTCTTAAATGCAAAAATGATTGTGATTTACGCCTTGATTGACTTGAATTGTGATTCAAGACCACTCATTTCAGTGTCTTTGCAGGCTTCCCAGATGAATGTAATAATAACCCTGGTGTACTTTTTTTACTAATTAGTGGAGATTAATGTGGACGTTTGTCAGAGGAAAACCAAATTAAATCTTACATTTGAATTCATCAATGGCAGTGTCTGTTATAATAACTTTTTCCAGAGCCAGGGTAATACTTTTTAGACGTCATGCACTCGTCTTTCACAGCAACCACCTGTCTTGTTTGAGTCTTGATCTTCAGCCTGGAGAAGGTCATGATCTTCACTCTCTCCACATGAACTATGAACTCGAGCCTTTTTCTCCTTAGGTCCGATATTTACGTCTTTTCATATTACATTATAAAAATAACCCTGACCGCTATCTGCGTTCTTGTGTCATTGCAGAAATACAGTACTTTATTTGTTGGAAGTTACATGTAAAAATGACCAGCATATTAACAGCCTGGTTTATAGTATTTAGGGCTGGTATTTAGAAGCAACGCTTATTGAAGCCGATATAGTTTTTTCCTCCCCATATGCAGTGTAAAATTTTTCCTCTTATCAGATCACACCTTTATGAAAAAAAACAGCAAAATAATTGCTGCGGAAAAGCAGAATCACACATTCACGGGGTCCTGTTATGTACATGCTTTTTTGACTTTTCAGCAATGCATGTTCTCACTAGTGCATAGCAATAGTCAGTGTTTGAAACACGGAGCTTTTCCATCATCCCGTGCAGCAAAGGAACCTTTCGGCGATGTCGTGTAGCACCAGCTGGACTCCCTGCAGTATCTGGTGCAGCACATCAGAGGCTTTCCTGCTGAGTTTATAACAATCCGATGATGTTCATGCCATAAACCCAACAAGACGCAGTAGCTAATAAGAATATTGAAATTTGTTTGGTCTTTGTGATGCAGTAAAAACATGCTCTAGGTAGATAAGACAAGTATAATGAGCCTATCTCTGAGGGACCCAGGTGCCTGTTGTTTAGGTTAAAAAGATCCTTAGCTGTTCCAGGTCCACTTAGCTATGACACGCTCTTGTCCAAGAGAAGGCAAATGGCACCGTGTTTACAACTGTGAGAAGTCTGCTCTAACTGACTTGCTGCTTCTCATCACTGTGGGGAAACACAAGGAGGACGTGGACACTAAATAAAGTTGAAGTATGTGAAGGGGGGTGAGTTCGGTGGGCTGATGCAGTCGGATTCGCTAAAGGAGGTTATCATTTCAGGTCTTAAAGAAACACAGTTCCAGGTCACAGTCCTCACTGCAGTGAACACATCTGACTGGTGTGGGGCGACAAATACAACTCGCTCACCCAATTAGTCTTGTACCTAGCAGTGTTAGTCTTGCCATTGTCATGACTAAGTAAAAATAACAGTAATAATTATAAAGAGGATGGAACAGTGTGCAATGGGTAGAACTGGTGCTTCACACTCCTGTGTGTGTCTGTGTGTATAAGTGCAGTGTACCAAATGGATTGTCATCCTGTATGGGGTGCAGCCTACCAGATATCCTGTGCTTCTAGGATGGGCTCCAGGCCACCAAGACCCTGAGCTGGGCAAGCAGTTACAGATAATGGATGAATAATTATAAATCGGGTTTCTTTGCAAAATCGGTTTCAGAATATAATCCTGCACACGATTTCCATATAAAGCGAATTTTCTGCTGCAGAAATTCACGTTAGGTACTGTGCCCCCCCCCCCCCCCGTTAATTGGATCTAGGGGAGAAGCAGGTGTACCAGATGCAGACAGAAGCTGAGGAAAGGCAGCTGTACTTCATAAGCGTTCATTGGCAAGGCCTTGTTTTTCGCCGTGCAGGGCTGAGATCTGCTGTAAAATGGGCCTACAACAGGAGATCTCTTCTCCTTGCATCCAAGAGCCTGAACATGCAGGTTGCAGAGGATATAATCTTGCTGTCTCCAAGAAAAAGCCTTTATTACAGGTGCCGGTTGGTGTTTTCCTGTAGAAGTCTGCCATGAGGCCCCCTCCTGCTGATGTGCACCCGTTTGATTTGGAGGTGGGGTGTCAGGGTGCTTTCAGAAACCTGTTATTTTAACTCTGTTGGAAGTCTGCTTAACTGGTAGGGGGTTAAAGAATAAAGCGCCTAGAAGCACAGGAAAGATGACCACCCGCACTTGCCTGTGCTGACGCGCTGTGAGCTAACAGCCAAGAACGTGTCCCACGGGATAAGTCTTTTCCAATTAACTTGAGGTGTCGTCCCTAACAGCCGGCACCTTTCTCCACGCTGAGAATTAATAGCAAGCAAAGTAAAACACACAGCGGGACTCAGTGCTCCAACATGATGCTCACAATTGCTGAGCTGAGTGATTCTGAGGTCGAGGGTCAGTTGACAGTCAAAGTGGTTGGGTCCGCTGTGGTGTCTCAGCTAGTGAAAGCAGTCATCCTAAGGCAAATAACTCTAGTAATGATCAGTGTCTAATGATTATCACTAAAATCACCAAAATAACTGGTAACATTTTGCCTTGTGATATTGAAAAATGGTGAGGGGGCTTGAATTACATGAGCCAGGGTGTCTCAAGCACTTTTAAACACACCTATCCGATTAGAGTACACCTCCTGCACGGCATCGTGTGACTTGAATTCTTGGCATCGGGAAGGATGACATAATATTAATTTGTTTACTGTGCAGGTGTTCCTAATCATTGTTTAACATTATCTGGCTGACACCTCTGTCAAATTACAGTGTTAGGTTTATATATCAAACTGCTTACAATGACTTACCCCTTTAGACAGTTGGGTCATTTGTTCTGTATGGATTCTGGGTAGGTACCTTCAAGGGATCAAGGGAACTGCGGCAGGAGCAGGGATTCAAACCCCCAGTCCACCTGGTTGCAAGGCAGTGGCTCCATGCTCTGCACTGCTGTTACTTCTTAATCATGTTCTGAAATACAATACTGTGTTCTTCACTTAATATTCGCTTCTGCCCAGTACAGTGTTCATGTCTCAGTTTCACAAACTCTATTTTGGGCTTTGAAAGAATGTGCTGTGTTTAAAAGTGTGAAATATAATACCTCCTTCCTGCACCTGCCCCCATTCAACCGTATTGTTTTCCAGCCTGCGGCCTCTCTGAGAAAACACTGTGTCTTTAATAATGTGGTTTCCTGTCTGCTCCGATGACTGTAAACAATCCACTAACCTGATTTCCAACGGCTTTTGTTCAGGAGACCACCATGGTGGCGCAGATGGCAAAGATATCAGCTGACCAAGTAGAAAAATAAGGACATACTGTTTAACGGATACATTCATTTCATACATGGTGAACAGCTCTGGATGTTACAGTTGAGCTCTGAAATGAACTAGAGCTGGAAATGTGGAACCGAATCAGGAGAGAAATAAAATGAAATGTTTTTAAAATGCTTAAAAATTCTTTTTTAATGCAGATCCTTGAAAGATAATGTTGATGATCCCTTGTGAGGCTCAGTGGTCTCGTGTGAGTCACTTTAGCCGTTGTATTGTCACTTTGGAACTGAAGCGGTCTTTGTAATCTTGGGTCAAAAGCCTCAGTAATTTGTCGCATTGTAATGCCCTAGTAATTTATTGTGGGGCATATTGTTGGACAGCGTGCAGAGTCAACTTTGGTGTGGATAGAACTACAGCTTTGTTTCTTCATCTTCCTTCTTCTTCACGGCCTCAATTTGCACTGTTTCTGTTGAGTTTCAATTTGCAAGGACGTTCCAGTTGTCATCTATCCCGCCTGCTGACTTTTCCTGTCTACATGCTTCAGATTCCAATGTTTTACAAATTTTATTATGCAAATTTGATTTTAATTGCAGCAATCTAAATAGATAGTGAACATCTGTCACACTTTGGTCTCCTTTGCACAGCCCAATTTTGGTAACGGCACTAAAACCAGGCATTGTCAGAACTGTGCTGCAATACAACGGGTCTACACTGAGAGCAGGGAAATGCGATTTATTCAGACGCTGGGCTTTTCTCGTGCTTGCATTAGGCCATCAGATGATTTCACCTCGCTTTGATTTTCAGTGCTGAGAGTGATAAGGTGTGAAACTAGGTATGAATGAGAAAAACAAGAACAAAGGCAGGAGGAGGGGTGAGGTGTGCAGTGTTTTGTAGTCTGTAAAAGTTATAGCAATGAGTTGAAAAGAAAGCAGGTGTTCTGTTCTCAGATGGAGAGGTGCTGTTTTAAATTAATTCTTCCATCGCTGATGTGAAAGTCCTTTTTTTCATTATTAGGCCAAGGACCCTCTTAAAGATCTGACAAATGCCTGGAACCCCCTCCTAGAAAAACTCTCCATTAAAAATTCTGAGGAATTGCACTGAATTTACTCCACAAATTTTTATCTCTTTATTTTTTAAGTATTTTAATTTTATTTTTAGCTTCTGTTTCGTCAGGCAGTATTCTTTTGAAAACAAAAATGTTCCTTGCTGATTCCCTCAAGGCTTCCATGGGCCACAGGTTGAGTGTGATGTTGGAATGATGATGCTACCATGCCAAGTTCCGTTTACTGCTGCCTTTGCTTTCAGAGTTTGGGTTTGATCCTCTTTAACAACATCCAGCATGGTGGAAGTGAAAATCATTTCATTCTGTCAAATAGTGCATCTAGGGTCCAATTTAACTACTCAAAGTTTACAGATAATCACACATTTATGATAATGTACTTTGTTTTTTTAAAATGCTGTCCAGCATGGTTAAGGTCACCCTGACATGGAATGAACAAGGAATATAAGTTTTTGCTTGCGTAGTTCTAATGAGGTAAAAATACTGTGGTTACTTTAAATTTATATTGGTTAATGTCTTGCATGTTGGATGGAATGGTGCCTTAGTGAGTGCTGCTGCTGCCTCACAGATCCTGGGTTGGTTAAGAGTGAGATCAATTCCAGTTCGGTCTGTGCAGAGTTTGCATGTTCTCCTCATGTCTTTGGAGTGTGGGAAACCAGATCACCCAGAGGAAACCCACAAAGACAGGGTTTAAGATTATTTGGTCACTCCAAGCTGTCAGAATTGTGTGTGTTGGGTTACCGTGCAATTGACTGGCATTCCATCCCATGTCGGTTACTTCTGGGATCAGCCTGGATTGCTGAGACCCTCCTCAAGTTAAACCAGTTAGGAGGTCTTGCCTGTTATTTTTATTTATTTATTTATTTATTTATTTATTTATTTATTTATCTATCTATCCATCCTTGTTTATGTCTGGATCTTTCCACGTAACACATCGTATAGCATGTTTTGCCACATTCAGTTGGTGCATGGCAGGGATCTGCAGTGAGATGGACAGACAAAGGACAGGGAAGTAGCTTTTATTCTGTTTTCTTATCTTAGGTGCCAAATTTGTGTACTTTTTTAGTCAGAATCACATGAAACTTTCAGAGAAATAGGAAGAATAACGTAGTGTTAGCCAAAACATTGTGTAGATTACTGGTGAAGCACTCTGACTAATGGAAATACATGTTTTATTCAGCGTGTGAGTCTTCTCCAGGCAAACGGTGACCTGACCGCAGAACAGGTCGGATTTAATGGTACTTAGGATGAGTAGAATGCCTAAACCTGTCATTCGACACTCACAAAGAGGAAACCTTTTCAAAAATAGCATCTGAAAAAATTTTTTAAAAATTGAAAAATTATAGTAACAAAACAGTATTTCAAAAATTCAAAATTGCTCTTCTAACTTTAATGTGGCAATATCATTTTAATTGTATTTGAGTCACCTTACAAATGTAGTCTTACTATATGCCGCAACACTGTAGAGCCACTGGTTAGTGCAACATTTGCACATTTTGTGTAGTTATTCTTCACTGAAGTTATTTGGGTGTTGTTTAAATTAACAGTTTAGCTTATTTTGAAGCCATGTTTTTGGAATTGCTATAATAAAGTTATTTTAAAATTACTGTTCTAACTGAATGCGCTCAATTTTATTTTTCTGTTCTTCTTGAACTATAAAAAGTGCTGAAAATTGTTCTAATTCTGTCACAGTTGTTAGGGCAATGTTTTCAGGCAACCTCTGGGACTTCAAATGGACTATCCCCGGGCGATATTATTCATAATTTAAAACCCAACACAGATTTACACATAAACCCATCTAAAGAAGTCATTCCCCAGGAGACCAAACACATAGCTCTCTAGAACATGGAAGCCTTAATGCCTTAATGGGCCAATTCCCATGCGAGGTGTTCAGCAGACAGGAGCCTGTCGCACATTGCAATCTGCCAAAGAGCGCAGCTCACACAATAGGTCTCATCGCAGCAAACCTGGAAGGTGTGCCGCCGTTCGCAGATGCAGTAAAAACATGACCACACTGAGCAGTACAATTCCCAGATATGGCTTGCTTGTCAGCAGTAGTGAATGTTTGTAAATTTTAGCGTTTTTCTTTTTGATTTCTGTAGCCCTAACCTTTTCCAAAATGTCCATCCATCCTTTCATCCTTCTATCCGTCGTTAACCACTTATTCCTGGGCAGGATCACAGCGGTCCAGATCTCAGACTCACAGGGCACCAGACCATTTTGGTCTTTTCCAAAATGTATAACATTTTTATTTCGTGGTATGTATAAACACCAGCCGATTTTACTGCAGTACGGTTGCTGCCAGTATCGTGGCTGTGCTGTTTTTTCATCGTTTCTTCAACAGTATCTCTCTGAAGATGACAGAGAAATGTTCCTTTATATTATAAGAACTGTATCTTTCATTTTTGTTATTAATTAATTTTAATGCTATATCTGTTTATTTACTTGACATCTCCATCAAAGGCAGCTTACATTGTTAGGTTTGTATACTAAGCTGCTTAAAATTGTTTTATTACATCTATCTCAATTATTACATCTTGTCATTTTTTTGTCAACATAAAGTCAGAGACCAGATATCTGACTGTCAAACTAGAAGTATTGTGCAAATTGTGCAACTGAAGGTTTCTTTTAAACATACCAGTAAGCACACGTTATTTACTGCACATAGATTTTTAATATTTAAATGCTCCCAATCCGCTACACGGTGAAGCAAATTACTTCTTGGTTCTACGTCTTACTTCCAATAGCAGTTCATCAGACATGAACGGGGTGAACATCTGGATGAGCTTAAACTGGACGCTGCAGTAAACATGTTAATACAGAACATGCGTCTTCATGAATAGGGGTCTGGGAGCAAGACCATCTCAGACGGTTACCTGTGGAATGAAAATGCAGAGCTGCGGAACCATTGTCCTGGAAGATTAGAATTGCAAATGGATGTGGAAACCACACGTTTGCTTTTGCCTGAAAATGTTGATCCCAAAGAGATGTTGCACAGTTTACTTCAATATTTTGCTTAAGAGAGAAGAATACAAGAGGAAGGCATGGCTGAATGCATCCAATATACAGCAGTGGCAGCATTAGAAACAGGAAATTAATTTAATTTTCCAAACCATGAAATGCAGCAGTTCACTTTAAATTTTTATATTGTGTTTTACAAGGTACAAAAATGATACTCTTCTATAGAAATTATAAACTGCCAATTTAAAAGCCAATTTCTCGCAGTATATACATATAAATACATCTATGGTAGAAACTTGCAGTTCCTTCCAGAAAGATTCAGGGAAGCCTAGTCATAAATAAGAAAGTCAGTGATAACCGACCATGCAGCATATAATTGTTTTGAGAAAACCAGCATAGCCAGAAGAAGGTATTATCAAGGTTACCACTCCTACACACAGACTTTGAAAGGCTCATTTGAGACACTCGGAATGAGTTTGTAAGCATCTGACAACATTATAAAAATCCATCTTCTGCTTCTGGAAATGAAGAAAACTTGAGTCTCTGTAGAGAACCTTGATTTCAAACGGTGCTTTCACACTATAGCTGTGAGCTGAACACTAGCAGTGATATTTAAATTGTAATAAACACTCTGAATATGAATTTTCTAAAACACCTTCACATACTGTACATAATTTGTGTTTTGGGTATGGAGATAACCCTTTATAATGCACTTTTTTAGAGGAAAGCGTCACGGTTTTTCTCATTTGTACACTTTTAGCCAAGAGAAGTCATGATTCTGTCGACAAATTGGGACAAGTCAACGCTTCTGTCAAGACCTTTATTTCGGTTGAGGGTATGGGAGGACTTCATCTGAGTGTCCCCTCAAATGATGCCCAGTGGCCTCCTCATAACCAACTTGCTGTAGGTAAGGTGACATAGTGGACAATAACCAGGGCCGTGGAAGTGAAACAGTCTGCAGAGAAATACTGACCAGCACTTTCCTCAGACAAGATGAGGTGCAGGATGTGCATAAACTGAGGGAGGATAATGGGGCGCAAATGTTCATCTCGAAGAAATGTCCATCATCAACATAAGTCCTTGAGTTAACTGCAGCTTGATCAGATAAGACATTCCTGAAACATTTCCTTTCACATTTCCCATTCTGAAGATTATTTTCTAGATGATCTGAAACAGAAACATTTTAAAAATAGTTGTTATATTTTAGAATCCACTAAATGTAATTCGAGTTATGAGAATTTGACTTTACTAACAGCTGGAATTTCAGATCCCTAGTTTGACTTATGAGGTATTTGTTTGCGACTGCAAGGACTGAATGCTATACTGTGTTACACCTAAGGAGACGGTTTAGTGATATTTTAGCACAAATAGGTCTTATTTTTGGGGCCAAGGAAGGCATAAAAATTTTGACCATTGAAACTTATTGTAATTAAATCTTTTAGTTATTAGAATTTACCTTATGAAGGGTTTTTCAGGAACAATTTTGTAAGGTGTAGGGAGACTGTATATTAAAAATCAACCAAAAAGTCCTTGGAAAATCAAATATTTCCTGTGATACGTGCAGGGAAATCACTATTTTTACAAGAAATTCTATTGTTGGAAGAAAAGGTAATGTCTAATTTAGTTTTTATTAAATATAATTTGTTTAATTTTTATTGTACAACAGGGTTGTGCCCTCAGATATGAGGATTTTGCTCCACATGCCACTGATTCTTGCATTAAATTAAGAGTTGTAAATTAAATGCTTTAATATGTTCATTACCTGAAACCTTGCTGTTAACCTCCAGAGGTGCTACATTTACACGAGGCTCAAATGTTGACAACCTGCCTTTTTTATCACCAGAGCTGCCAGCTGCCAGTTTGGGCCCCCTTGCAGGGTACCTGGTGGGAATCCCTTCTCAACTTGTCACTATTTCAAACCCAAACAATTCTTACAAATTACTATAGGGGAAAATGCAAACAGGCGGGTAGCAGGTGGTGTAGTTGTTACAGTGTTTGGCTTGCAGGGGAGAGACCCCGGTCTGAATCTCACCTCAGCCCCTAGTACCCTTGAGCAAAGAACTTGCCCTCGATTGGTACAGCTAAAATTACCCAGCTGTTTAAGAGGCAAACTGTCAGTAGCTTGCAAGTCACTTTGGAGAAATGCAACACGTAAATGCATAAACAATAAAAGTCACTAGAGACACTCGTTGTGAAGGGCATAATAGAAGACATTTGTTAGGTTTCACATTGACTTTTCTATTACACGCACATGCACTAAACTATTGTAAATGTAATTCAGAACGGTCTAGTTTTGTTCCCTTCTTTTGAAAGCCTCTTTTTTCATGAACTCTTTTAAGCAAAAAAATACCCCTGAAATTAGTTGAACAGTTATAAAACTTGTTGCACATAGTTTTTGAGACATGTATTACCTTTTGAACTGATTTTTTAGAAATGACTAATTCCACTTCTTTTATTCAGCTCCTATGATTTCCCCTCCTCCTGTAGCAGTCTTTTTTCTTCTACACTCTGTGATTGAATTAAACATTGTAATTTGCATAAATTTAATAATGTGTAATGATATACCTAAGAGAGAAATGTGGACAGACTTTCACAGTATCCTCTCCAGACAACGCGCTGTCACAGTTAACACACGGTGTTGCAGAGTTTCAGAGCGTCAAGTTGACTTTAGCAGATTAAATTATCATCAGAGATTGGACAATTTTTAATACTTCATGGGGCGTTTATTGCTATAAATGGCTGGCTTTTGCTGTGCTGGAATCCATGTTGGAATCCCTGGTGCGCCATCTGTAGCAAAGGGAACCATGAAGCACAGTGTGCTCATCAGAGGAGGTGCTTGAATATGTGCTGGGTAACTGGTCAGCTCTAAATTGGGCAGAAAAAGTTGTTGTTGTTGTTGTTGTTGTTGTTGTTGATACGTGGCCTTAAAGTTGATGTCAACTCATAGTGGCTCTATGGATAATTGTCTTGAATTGTGTTCAGCCTTCAGCCAAATGGCTGATGTTTGGTAAGGAAAAGGGGGGAAAACACTAAAAAATAATAAAAGTCATTTTTAGACATTTCCAACAAAAGACACCTGAGCTGTACAGCGATGTATGTGGAAAACAGGTTACTCTTCAACATCTGCAGACAGGTGGATAAGAACGACGTCATGAGCCAGCGCCCGGCAGTGTGTTAACCATTATATATCTTCTGAACATGACGGTGATAGCGATGCTGCTCGACACTGAATGATCAGTTAAAAAAGTGCATTAGTTATTTGTTTCTCTGCTATTTCAACAGGGTAATCGGTAAATACGTAGTTTTAGAAAACACAGCAGGAAATGCTGTAAAGAACACACTTTGATTAGCAACAGTAGTGAAGCAAACAGCACCCAAAAAAAAGAGGCTGTTCCATGCATTAATATACCTCATTATGACTTCTCACTTACATGCTAAGGAAGTTGCTGAATGGTAATTAGGAAAGAGAAACTTTACTCTTTGAAAACGGTTATTCTAAAAAGGGATATTTTTACACTTGTAAGCCTTAGAATCAACAATCCTTAGAAGATGTACTGGTACTATGGTACTGTTGTGTGATTGCAGAAGAAATAATCTCCTGTCTGTAGTACTATACATAATGAACAAAGGCCGGTTTTACAATAGCAGGTGTTTATTTATAGCACCTTTATTGGGGATTCCAAGTGTAAAGCTTAGTGTTTACTGAACTTCTTGTACATTTGTGCCTTTTGCTCAGTTTAGCTTTGTGGTGAATTTTCGGAGACACTCGAGTCAAGATTTCAGTCTTCACTTCAGTATTAAGCTGTTTGTAGTCCTTGTTGTTCGTGTGTGTGCTTTTCTTGGCTATTGGATAGTCAGCAATGTGAAGATGCACAAAAAGAAAACACTGCAACACAGCTCTTGGGCAAACGGTTTATTTGTTGTGATGTTTGTCAGATAGCAACAACCACTGTCTTACATTCATCTGTTTTTCTATAATCTCTGTTTTCTTGTTCATTTCGCCTACTATTCCAGTAAATCAGTCCCAGTTTATATATAACCCCTCTTCTGAATCATACTTTGTCAGCATGTTGGTCTTTCTGTCTGTTTTCTTGTTTAGCTGGTATTCTTCTCTAGGGATATGCTATTATATACAGAGTAAAACATTACATCAGTCAAAAACAAGAGAAGTAACCCTGAGATCCAAGGTCGACACACCTCAACAGATGACACGGTCCCAGTTGTCGCATTTAAATCAGTACATGTTTTATGGTTCTGTGAACATTCTTGCCAGACTTTAAGCTAAAGAGTAGCTCAAAGTCACTTTTACTGCTTTATCGGTATCTCGAGCAGCAGGCGTGAGGCAGTGAGATTTCTAGAAACTGCCACAGAATAAGGGGGAATAAGAAATCAGGCTTTTATCCATCAACAGTGGGTCAGTGCAGAACATCGTACAATTATTTATTCTAGTGGTTTCTCCCCCTGGATCTGTTGTTACCAGGGAGATGGGCAGGTGCTCAGTGTTCTCATTAGTGAGTTTATCTACTAACGTTGCATGCAGAGAATAATAGGAAACAGTGTATTCCCACATGCAGGTGTTACTGTGAGAGGTTGGAGAGGGAAATTAGAAGGACAGGTAAACAAAACAACTATCCAAATATGGTTTTAATCAAGGGAATATATATATATATATATATATATATATATATATATATATATATACACACATACATACACACACACACACACACACATATATATATAAAAATAAAAAACAGACTGGATCATTTGTTCCAGTCTTCTGCTCATTTTAATCTTTAAGGAGCACAAATGTGAAGTAACTTTTAAGACAAAATAAGATGGGGAAGAAGATCAGAATTTTAACAAGGTCCTGTTGGAGTACTTTCTGAAAATGTGGGTCAGGTGGTGGCTGGGCTGTCTTCAATTTTGAGATGAGTGTGAAAATTGCTCTTGCCTGAGTGCCATTTAGTGGGGGTGTATATCACCTGGAGCCATTTCCAGTAGCTGTTAGGGGAAGGCTGTTAAGTGCAGTTGAGTTTACACATGTGGTCCTGGGATTCAATTAAAGACACGCCTTAAAGACCCCATCCTCAAATTTAATCATCTGTCCACGGGAGCAGGCCAGAGTAGTTTTCTGTAGCTGCTGAGTTTCCCTAGTGGGATTCTGGGCTTGCTGTGTTGTTAGAAGACCGAGATAATCAGGCCCTTGTGATTGTCTCTGCTTTATTCCCCCAACCCTTTTACTTTCCTGGCAAAGTGGTAACCTAGTGCATCACGTCCAGAGGTGATAGCAGTAATGGGCACTCCAGACTATGTAATCGTGTCCAAATTGGCTGGACCAGGAGAGCAGCAAGGCCACGAGCAGGAGAGCACTCATCCTCACAAAGGAGTCTGTGCCACACAGGTCCTGGGTCAAAGCCCCTGCCCTGTTCTAGGGCAAGTGTGCAGCACTCCACCTCAAACCAAGAGACCACTCTAGCCCTCTCCATGTGCTGCTAAGGCGGGTGTTAATCCTGAACCTGAATAAATTCATTCTCTAATGAATGCCGATTGCTCTACCGCTGTGCTGTAGTGCTTTGGGAGTGAGTCCGAAATGGGTGTTATGGAGTCTTTGCAGATGTTTATGCTAAATATGCTAAATTGCCAGATGTGTAATAAAGACTCTTATTAATCTTCTGATGTCTCTTACTGAGATATTCTGATCCACTAGAGCAGAAGAATTTGGACCAACACATGGGTTTTTGATTCTTGGACAGGAGGTGCAGATATTTAATTGTAATCAGCTTAATTCAGCTCAGTTTTTGTATGGTTTCCTTCCCAAGAGTTTATCTAAGAAAATCATACACAAATACCTGAAATGTGCACTATTTAAATGCGTTTTTACCTTTGCAGTGTATTCTAAAAGAATAAATGTAAATAGAAAATGTGAAAGAGGATGTTAGGTAGTTAATGCAACAGTGGAAACAAAATGGTAAAGGAGGAAAAAACCAGGTGTCCTTTGTCTCCCATTTCTTCCGGGGTATGCAAACGTTACGCAGTTTGGAAAAAATTTTTCCAGTTTTCCTCTTTTGTAAGCAGAGGTCAGATGGTGGTGTCGGCACTTTCTGTTTGGTCATCTAGTTGGGTCAGACAGTACAAAAGATGTGAACCTGTGGAGGTCCCCCTACAGGTGCACTGACATCGTGTGGCGTCAAAGCAGTATATACAAACAAGCATATATGGATATTACAGCTATCGAAAGGTAGACAGCGGCATGGAGAGGCAGAAATCGATAAAATGAAAGTTGATCAGTTCTTTGTTGGTTGCTATGGGGTGGAATGAACCATTCCAGAACTCAGTAAGGATCTCAAAACGTCTCTTTCGGATACATTTCCTTCCCAAGCTCCTGACATTTGATCCACCATCATCTGTTTGTGTTCTTTCTGTGTCGAATCGATAGCCAGCTTCTAATCAAACGTCCATGGGTTCTTAGCTTTGGGCCCAAAGTGATAACAGACACTCACCTTATCTCTCTGAACTGCTGAATCACTCCCTGCATTCAAGAAGTGTCTCAAAATGTCTTTCCTTCACAGTCTCAAAACAGTTTCGTAAGTCCATCACCGTCTCCTGCTTTTTGTTAGCACGTTTGCAGTTTGATTGTCACTTCTCTATGTAGGTTTTTAAGTAATAGTACCAGCAAAATAGGGGTATCACACAAACAGGCCATGCTTTAAAGTTCATGTTCAAATCTAAGGCTCTTTGTCTGAGTGTACTTTTATTATCAGTTGCGCATTGTTTTCGAGAAAAGAGTTTATTTTTATTAATGTAGATGTAAGACAGACAGCTGGACAGATGGCAGAATGGGCAGTGGCATCAGCTTCACTTAGAAAATGCTGAAGAAAGGCAGTGGTCCGAAATACAGTTTGTGAAAGACATCCCTTGTTTTGGCTGGTAAACTATTCCACACTTCAGAGCTGTGGCTCTGCTGCCAGCAGTGGATTTATTTATATGAGGAATTTCAACACAGCCCGCTTTCTACGATCGAATGTTGCATTCTGGCTTGTTCTTACTAATGAGTTCTGATGAATAACTAGGGGCCAGAACCTCCAGAGCCTTCAAAGGCATCAGTACGATTTTAAAATCTCTCCTAAATATTCCTGAGAAGCAATACAGGGACCTAACAACTAGCTTGGTATGGTCATGCTTTCTGGTTCTTTCTTTCTTGCTTTCTTTCTCTCTTTCCTTGCTCCTGCTTTCTGAATCTGTGGGTAACTGATAAGAGTGACATGGATTCCCTGAAACTAAGTCGTTGCAATAGTTATGTCTACTGTAGATTATTGCATGCCTAACTTTTATGAATTCTGAACACAGGGACATGTCCTTCATTCTGGTATGTTCCGGAAGCCACAGGACATGTTTCCTAGACAGAGAATTCACATCATTAAAAGACAGATTGTTGTCTAGAATACCTAAATTGCTACCTGATTCTGCAAAGGTAAATTTTAAACCCTCCAGGTTAATAGCTGATAACAATAAACTCTTATCTGTCTTATTTCCCTCAAGCAGTCAAACATTTTCCAAGTTCAGACAGATTGTTCGCATTAATGCAATTTTTAATCTTGAAAAAACACTTTTCTATGACAGCTTCAGACTACAAGTCATTTGTTTGTACTGATCAATAGATTTGTGAGTCATCTGCATAGGAATGAACGTGAACTTCTGCCTTGTATAAGAGTCTGTCTGGCCGGGGCAAACCCAGAGTTTGAGGGTGTTCACAAAACCATATTTGTTAAAAGACATTTCCGGTGGGACGCAGTTATAAGAAATCATCACTTATATAAAGTGCGGAAAAAGTCTTAATTTTTTTTCAAACTCCTTGATAATATGTAAAAATTACCGTGTACACATTTTGCTGCATATTTTTTGTTTGTATATATAGGTGAACATGATGGTGCTTGCTGTAATTCTGCAGAATTAAAAATGTTTTATATTGTTAGAACTGGAATTGGAACTGATTTGGAAACAGGTGACCGCTTGCTTTAATTCTTAGTGGAGTTATTTTCTTGAGCGCATTGAAGTTGATCTGCATAATGCTGCATGTCTGGTGTCTAACAAGCACGGCCGCTGTTTGTTGGCCTGCCCGTGTGGTGTGTATGTTATTTTGAGCCCCGGGTTGCTGCGATGTAAGCAGTGATTAGCGCGCCAACGTGCCCCACGTAGGTGGGTCCCCAGGCCCTGCCATTAGCTGCCACTACTGTCCTTGCTCTTTAATTAAAGCGCAGTGCAGCTGAGAGACGCGCAGAAATGGAGTTTAGCCGAGCATGTGCCCCTGGCTTCCCATGGGACCGCGCTTCAGGTGAACGGGGTTGATGTTGCCATAGACACCAGGGTCCGCACGTAGCAACCTTTCCTTAAACAGCTTAGAGAACAATCGCAATTAGGGATATTTGCTTCAATTTAGACCAGCTTCCACAAGATTTATTTGCTTTTCCAAATATTAGGATACTATTATCTGCGGTACAGTGAGGGATCCTGTGCTATTGTTGCTCAAGATACAGTCATGACAACCCTTTCAACAAAACATCAAATAAGAAATGTTAAAATTTGTTTGTGCTTCATTCTCTCTAATTCTGAAGTCAACAGCTGAACTGCAAACTATAATTTGTTATTGTTTTGGAGTTTAAATGTATTAAAATAACTCCTCATGCAATTTAATTTCTTCAGATTCCTTATTGTAAAAATTAACTTAAGATGAGTTAGCTTACACTGACATATATGTGATTCCAGTAAGATTGATATGCAATGTAATAGTTAATGTTAATAAATGTTCAGATTTTTTCTGTTCTTTTTCACTTTATACATTGAGATTTAATCTCAGTGTCTTTATCATGTAAGTAAATTTTGTAAGTCATATTAATGTTATTGGAGCTGAAATTGCATTTAAGTGAATTGCATTAATACTGAAACTAAAAACAAAAGAAAATGCATGGAATGTTTGCCTCAGCTGCACTGCCTGCTGTAGTCTTAGGTTTGTAGTGTTAAAGAAAACTGAGCTGCTGTATTATGATTCAGAAGTTTAATTGTTCTTGATCACATTGTCAGTTAAACAACGTTCTCATAAGAAAACAGATTTCTGTCTGCCTTCAAAGGGAGGACAGTAGAAGGAGCATCTAATGGACATTTGTGGTGAATTAGACCCACCTATATGTTTCAACAAATATTTCTTTCCTTCAGCAGAATGCATAGGACCTGACATCTCTGTTACATGACTGCACTGAAAAATAGTGGTTAAGGATTCATTTCAGTAAAGGCAAACCAGATGTTTGAATAGATAAAAGTATAAAATTATTACCTCTGATAATTTGGATAAAGGTGTTAAAAGGAAAGTAAAAAATAAAAAAAGACATTCGGTAACCGCTTGTAATGTTATTTTGCACTTTAATGTTGAAAACAATTATAGAGTAGTACTTCCTTCCCTGCAATTGACCCTGTCTGTTTACTAGTTGACAGAACATGACACTTGGGCTTTTAACATCTGTGGAGAGTTTCGTCTATTCCTCATTGGAGTCAAGGACGTTTGAAAAGGCAACCATTTGTATTTGCATTTAGTATTTGTAAACAGACTTCTGAATATGTACTTGGGAAAATTCCTTTGATGGGTTCAACTGAAACAAAGGTTTACTCCAGAGAACACACAATATAATATCCTCAAATAATACCAACTGCTGGGGGTATTTTATAACATCCTCTTGGATTACGAAAACATTTGGGATACTTGGAACACTTGTTAGAAATATGCAAAAAAGGAGAAGGAATTGTCGCACTTTTCCGCAGTAGAAGGTACTTCCAGATAAAAGCATTTGTTTCAGTCCCTGTGCCTTGATCATATCCACAATGGAATTAATTGATGAATAATTTAAATGTATAAATAGATAAACTAAGTTAATTAAGTTCCTTAAAATAAACAAATAGTGGATGTCACATTTGATAAGAGTGTCGTGATTTGTCCCTTTATACTGTTCTTATCTCCATTTCTTTGTTAATTTCCTGTTTAAAATTGTTTTTTAAAATATACAGTGTAGGTTTGCTTTGTAAAAATCACTCAGGCCTCACGTCTATGACAGTAAAATCGAGAGTGTAATTCGAATCACAAGGTGAACACAGCTTCGTCTGAGAAAACTTTATTATGCTGTTTCAATGCAGGAGGTCACCCTCTGGTAACAGCAGTGTCGTCTTCCATTTCTAACGGTACATTGTTGCGTTATTGTTCTACATTACCAGTGGATACAGCATATTTGGCATCAGCAGCATAGCTGTAATTCAACATCACCTCTTATAAAAGTTCAGATCCACCACAATCAAATCCACCGTGACCTGGAACCTGATCTAACACCCTGTGTGTAAAACAGGGTAAACCATAGACAGGTCCATTGTGTTCAGTTCAAAACCTCGGTAAATAAATAAACACCTGGGTTGGTCTGGTAATGCTTTCAGACACAGGACACCAGCTGCGAAGTTGAGGGCAGTGTGATGTACTTGGTGCCAGATAATTGCTGAGATAGTGACTCTGTAATATCCCAGTAGGTTGTAGTGCTGGCTTCGAGGAACCGGATGCCTCTGGTCAATGTGATGCAGCCTTCAGCCATGTCAGCAGTTTCCACTCCTGCGGATTACTTTGACGACCCGGAGGCAAGGAATGCACGTTTCTCATGCTCGAGCCGTTACTACACTTCTGGTTTACAAGCTGCCCTACCCGGGACATTTAGCAGGACCCAGCCAAACACCTCCCGACCACTTGCGCAGTTTACCTTCCTGTCCAGGCAACACCTCAGCTTCTGGGTTGTTCACTACTTTCCAGCTCTTCCACTGTAGGGATTCCCTTGACAGCTCGTTCTCGACAACCAAGCCAGGTTCTCTAATAACCAGTCCTAGTGAGCGGCACAGCAGCGCCCCACAAATCAAGCGGCTGAAAGACGGAACACCCGGGAACTTTCCCTGACAAATGGGACACTACGCCATAGCACTAATGCCCATATTTGTCAGCTCGATTTATAGCATGTGAGACTGGCGTTCAGAGCTTGTGTGGGGAACTACAGAACAGTATTTTCAATACTGTCTCTCCCCGCTGAATCTCCGCCATTAGGCACGGAAATACCGTGGCTCAGTTATTGGCCGTCGGAAACTTTGAGCATAATTTTTGCAGCTAATGAGAAAATTCATCTTAGCGTAACAAACAAGCCGAACACCTGCTCTGTCCGCATCATGCAGCCAAAGTACTGGGTTCCCCACACAGGAGCAGCTTCCATGTCGGAGTTTATTATCAGCGGTTACATGCTGCTGGACCACAACTACCCGTGACTCGACAGGTTATCTGGACTTGGGTTGCCCAAGAAAAATAGACAAACAAAGGCTGTATCTGGCGTTGCGAAGAGCATTACGGTGGCTCGAATCTTATCTCCGGCTAAAGCATCTTCTGTTGTCGAAAAAAGAGCTCTCCAGTGAAGTCGACGCCGCCTCCCTGCCACACAGACGGTAATCTGTTCATCACAATTCTCTTCATCACTGTTTATCTTAAGATTTCCAGCGGCTATTATTGCAAGGAGCAACAAGCATTCAGTGTCTCACTCAGCTGTTGATCTAAACCTATCTTAACACATGCCTGAATGACTGTATTTCTCAGACCTTTTTCCTAGAAATCAGTGAGTTACATGATTTCTTACGTCGATGGATTTTTGTTTTTCACCAAAAAGAATTTTGAAAGCTGTGTTTAAAAATGGCGGATTCTCAAACTCTCCATAGTATTAGAACCAAGAGATGTAAAGATTATGAAAAAGGGGAGAAATTCTACGAAGGTGCATTGCATGATGGACAAGTTGAGGTTGAACAACACATAGCTGCCGAAAATGCCTTCATCCCCGGAATAAAGTGTGACGTTGATGTGCCCACCCAGACGAACCCAGATGACTGCTCATATCATACTTTCTTAGTACAGGAAAATGGTTTAGAAGATAAGGAATTGCAAGGACGTGTAAGTGGTATTGTGGTTTTCCCAGGTTTGATATTGTTGCTGTTTCTTAAGGACAGCGGCACATTGATTAATATGCTACTTTTTGTAGACGTTTTCGTGTTTGCAGACAGGTGAAAGTATGACAGAATAGGCCAAAATGATATGTTGTTAGTATCCAGGTGATGGGCATAAAACTGAAATTGTGAGGTAGACCAGGGGCTTATGTTAATATTATTTATATGTTTATTTAACACCTTTCACTAAGGCAACTTACACTGTTAGGTTTGTACCCCGATGTACTGATAGTGATGTACCCATTGATACAGCTTTGTCAGTTCAGAGAAAGATGTTTGATCAGGGATATTACACGGATTCAAACTTCCATATTTATTTGCAATCACACTTCTAACCACCAGCACACCTGCTGTCTTACCTAACAGCTCCGTGGTTGTGTGTTTCAGTCATATCACTTTCCTTGTGTTCACATGGGTTTACCATCTTCCAAAAACATGCTGTACATCCCAGGGCTGCGTACCTGTGTTTGCCCTGGTGGACACCAGCTTCCACACATCTTCGTTTCCAGAAAAAAGCTAAACATTAAAAGGAAAAGCCTCTAAACTCCCTGTGTGCCTTGCTCTCCCTGTAATGGAGAAACTAGGCATTAGTTCCTTTCTCCCTTGCTGGCATTGCCCCCAGGGCGTTTCCACGGGACCCCGCAGGCGATCCGCCTTCCCGGACGCTGTCTCTCAGGCAGGCTTCAGTGAGCACTTGCATACAAACTTTGACGGAACTCTTTCTGCATATTTCATGCTTTTTCTGCGCTCCTTTCCTGCATCCCTGCACCTTCATTTCTGCTTTTCAGTAGAAGAGGAAATCACATCACTGCTGCATGATGAACTTAATAGAAGACAATATGTTACTGACTTGGGAAAATGAAAGCAGCTCAGTTTTCTGTAACTAGGATCTTCACTAGTAGAAAAATTCTGCTCTACATGCTGTTTTTGTGATGGATTTTCATTCTCTTCATGTTCATCATTTTTATTTTTGATTATTAGTATTATTTGACTGTCTTATATTGTTGTCAGAATAATGTTGTTGTTGTTGACTTTTTGCTGTCATTTTAATTTGTATTACATTGTGTGTGTGTGTGTGTGTGTGTGTGTGTGTGTGTGTGTGGGGCGAGGAAATCTGTCAGCGTGTCATGCATCAGCGTGAGAAGAGCGTGTGTGATGCCCGCTGCTGCGTGTGCCAAATTTTAAAATTTCAAAGTAGTAAGTTGCTGTTTGGGAGTAATATAGTAAACTAGACTATGCAAAAACCTCAATTAGGATGAGGTACAATAAAGAGCAAACAGAGAGTGAGCTTTATAGCTATAGAGGTATTTTATGTTTAAATTATTTGAAATTGTTTTTTTTCTCTACTTCATGCATATTTATTGCTTTATAGTTACTATTTTTTAAAGTTGACGGGCTCTATAGGGGAATAGGAAGCTATTTGTGGAGATTTTATTCATGAAGAGTCTAGTGTATATGAAATAAAGTTTAATGATAGCAAGAGTGGACTGGCTGAGCTCTCTGTCAAACAACTTTCAGACATGGTCTCTGTGTGCCAGACCAAATGTCACAGCCCTGAAACTGACGCTGGAGATCAATAATATTAATAATCAGTAAAATTAATAAAGATCAATAATTTTGACCCAATAACAGGGGATGAGTGTATTTTCATTAGAACTGTTATTTTACATACTGGCAGGTCCATTTTTTAGTATCTGATTGTGACATTTTAGCCAAAAAATGTGTAATTTGTAATACGAAGCAACTGACTCAGTGTCAGAACGCGTTTTGTTGTTTCAGAGGAAAAGAGGCAGTCACTGTCACAATAAATTTACTGACACAATTGAAGCTTGACAATGCAGCCTAACTGAAATCTCTGATGGAACATATTCCACATCAGAATATTTTATAGCAAGGCACCCGGAACGGTTTCTGCTCACGGCGGCTGAGAACTCATGCGAGACAAAGGCTTCGCACCACGTCAGCGTTCCCTGGTGAATTCGCAGAGTGACACAGCATCATTTGTCTGCTTTGGGATTCCCAGGCGCTTGATTAAAGTCTATATTTCATTTATTGATCACAGTTTCTCCAAGTCTAATACCTGAAGCAAGATTCATACATCAGATTTTACAAGTTTGTTAACATCTTGATGTTTTCACCAAATCAGTTTGAGTGTCATTCTTTCTCTGAGTACAGCAGAGTCTACATGTTCACCTGTCACCTGCTGTTTACCTCTGGCCACATGTTCATCCGGTGCCTTGGTAGCCTCGGTAGTGTTTCTACCAGGCTACTTGCACTTTCCGTATGGATCCCTCCGGGATTTGCTGCTCTTGCCTTTTCGTGCAGCTTTGACTGCATAAACTTGCGCCCACACATATGGCTGCGGTTCAGACCCGCGTGACCCCATCTTTGTGGGTTGTATTACCTCCTGCTTCAGACCGGGGATTGCTCTCCCCGCGGTCGCGTTCTGCTGGGGCTCCTGCGCTTAGTCACTTTTCCACGTGGGCGGTACTGTTGTTTTGCCCTTTGAAATTCCCCAGCAGTCTTGGTGAAGTCGGCAGAATCCGGGGCCTCGTTTAGCCCCGCCCCCACGGTGCACTGCCTCTTCTGTGCCTCGTAGAATTTCTATTACACAACTTCACTTCTGTAGCTTGTTTGTTCCCTCGCTAGTGATCATAAGGGACACGTTGAAGGAAAAACAGAATTTTACTCCCTTGTCTTCATAGTGCACTCGTTGGCAAAGGCTGGTGAAACCAAACTTTTACTGCGCGTATTATCGATGAACCAGAGCAATTCTCATTGTGCTTTGCAGTTTGTGTTTCTTTGGCTTTTGTGCTCCTGTCATGCAGCTGTAAAGTTTCTTTTGCATTGCAAGTCTTTTTTGATGCTATTCTCAGACCCAGACTTACAGGAAAGGTTCTCGTTGGTTACGGCTTCCTTATGTTATGTACCTTCTCTATTTCACTCACCCTGCCTCAAGCCTAATGCTTCTGGGATAGTCTCTGGACCGCCGACACCTGCTTTGGATGCTTTTTGATCACTTGTCATGAAATCTGTGAAAGAATATCATGTATTCGTCCTTGTTTTGCTTTAGGAAAGCTTTAGTTAAAGAAAGACATTCATAATAATTCATAATTTGTGACACATGCTATAATTACAAAAAAGTTTCCACGGATTACAACAGCTGACAACACCGGGAGGTGGCAGGTGGCTTTAAATCCAGTAGATTAATGGGAAGCCAGGGAGGATTCGGCGAGTCTGGCTCACACGACTAAACACGGCCGTCCTTTTTTACAAGCCAAATGTGCCTGTGTTTCTGTGTGTCAGCCTGGATTTATCAATACCGGATTTGTGTCCCTAGCCAGACTGCTAGACTAATGTTTTTATAAGGTTCAGCACTTGTCAATCTTAAGTGCTTTAATCTTTTTACAAACACAGTTCTCATCACACTGGAGATCACGGAGGCGGTTAAGGGCACAGCACCTTTTAACCAGTAGCTGAATGGACGAAACAGATTTCATTTTCATATATAATACTGTATGTAACCATTTCGCATTTTCATTTTAATTCAGCAAAGGTGACTCTAATCGTGAGAGTATATTGGTTTTTATCCTGCTCTCACTGTAGAACCACTGAGCTCGGTACTTAACCCTGACCTGTTACAGTAACAATTACCCTGCTGTGCACATGGATATAATAAATAACTGTAAGCAGTTTTGTTCACAAACTTCACGTTGTAATTTGCTTTTTACAAAAGCACCATCTAAATGAATAAATAATAAAAATAGCTCAGTAAGGGATTACTGTCAGATGGTGGACATACATGATCCGCCCATGAATCTGTTTATAGCTGTATTACTTAATGACAGGTAAACTTTATGGATTTATGAGTTTTTCCCAGCAGTTGTCTGCTAAGGCAAATATATTGTTAGAGGTATGGGAAACAAATTGCTTTGTTGTTGTAATTTGGTGCAAATAAAAATCCTCCAAAGCGGTTAACAAGTCTCTCTTCATCAGTATGAATAATAAGGCATGCATTATTATTTTTGCACTGCGTACTGCAGATTTATATTCAGGATTATTAAAATGATGAACAAGCCAAATTAGTGTCAAAGACTTGGGAACAAATGTCCCAGAAGGGAGTTGGTGTTGTACTGTACCGCTGAATCCATTCCAATAAATGGGCACATGGCTGTTGTGCTGAATACAGTCCAGCAGTAAACAACATAATAATAAGAGGAAGAAGAAGAACACAAGAAACGGGTACTGAGTGGAGTCATGTCAAAATATGTTATTTGAAATATTAAGCAAAACTGATCCAAAAGGACTGCCGTTGGACCGCTAGGCTGGATAGGAAGACCTGAGGTCCACGATGGGCCACGATGATCCCGAACAGCAGGAGCTGGAGTGTCCTCAGGACGTGTCCAGTGATTGAAATGTCACCAGTGACCGTTGAGGCCATCGTTGCGGCTGCTTTGAGAAGGATGGAAAGAGATGCAATGGCGCTAACCTTCTGGATTGGATGGAACCCTAATTAGGTCCCAAGTGTGACAGGGTGCAGAGAATTTCCAGATCCAGGTACTGCCAAAAACTCATTAGACATGCTGATCTGAGGTCAGACGGACTTTGTATGCATAACTGGAAACAGTTTATCTTATTGATTGGCCTTAAAAAAAGGGAAAGTGACAGTGCTTATGAGGATACTTAGTATAATTAGCACCACAAAAAAACACAAAAGAAGAAAGTAAGAACAGTTGCTGACATTATCCACAAGGAAACAGTAAAAACTGCACAGTGAAATCGATGTGTTTTATGAAATCAGCTGTGTTTTATGTATTCCCTACATGTTCTCAGCTTCCTTCAGAACTCGTTTAAGCTTTTTGGAGCCGATTAAACACAAATGATATTTCTTTGTAGTTTTCATGAAGAACAATACATTGTTGTGGAGCTTTAATTTAATCCTCGCTGGTAATTGTTCAACTGTGCAATACGCTGGCACCTCATCCAAGGTGTAGTTTTGTAGCCTGGCCCTCATTGATTACAAGGAGGTTCTAGCTCACCACAACCCTAACCAGACCATAGCGATTGATGATGGATGGATGGATGGATGGATGGATGGATGGATGGACGGTTGATAATTATTTAATGGTTACGCCACTGATTTAATCTGTTTGCTACTCATACAAGCGGTGAGACGCCAAACACTGAGACGGTAGTCGAAACCACACAGCTCAAAACACCGCAGCAGCTTCAACAGTTAGAAACAGTTTATGGGTCAGATTATTGAAGGGGGTAAAATTTTGTTATGTTGCGGTATATCCCAAAGAGCTGCGTTGTTAACTGCCAGAAGCGGAACCATAACCCTCACAACCCGCAATGTTGACTTGTTGTGAATATCAACTGCGGAAGACTGCTGTCCTGTGTTTTTAATTTCTACTGTCACATTTTTCCACCCTCGGCCACCTTTTGAGTATCTCCTGTTGTTATGAGTTGTGGGTAAATTGAAGGATACTTCAAGTAAAGGTGTACAGTTAAAACTGTTAAATATCTGGAGTGATGTCAAACTAATGTAAACATTAGTTTTTATTTGAATGAGAATTGGCCAATGCTGGGGAATGAAGTGCCTGAATGTTTGCAGCAGTGTAAAAACTATTAACATGGAGTGATTCTGAAAGGAAGGAGTGAAAGAGTCCAGATAGGTTCAGTGTGATGGGAACGAATACTTTAGATGTGTACTTTAAGCCTGGTTATCCCTGTTCGAAACTGCAATCGATATTATTGATAGGAGCCCAACAGCTCACCTTCCCATGACACAGCCAAATCATGGGGTACTGAAAAGGAAGCGGGGGGCCCGGTGAGAATGTCAAGTGGAAGCCACTAACTGTGGAACTCCCGCTCTATGACATTCAAGCTAATCTGTGACGGCCACTTTGAGCAGAATCGTACCGCCTTCTTCCACATGGGAGCTTAAGAAATATCGGGTCCCTGGTGTCCGGTCTTCAACATACCGCGACTGATAACACGTGAGCCTCATGATGAGGGGCTGTCCAGTCTCTGTTTTTTATGTCAGACGCATGTTTCTCAGTTAAACAGGCAATGATATAAAAGGTCCCCTAAATAACCCAATTTTTTTGGCATCAAATAAAGGTCTTCAAACTGTCTGTGTGCGACTCAGGGGCAAATTGAGCCTTAAATAAAACCTCCTCCTGTGCAGTTGATAGCGTGATTGAAATGGATTGAGATTCTAGTACTTAAATTTATTTATTGTGAATGAGACGCTGTTCCTGCTCATGTAGTGTCCAAATGGGCTTTAGTTAAAAAATAAAACACTACCAATTAAGTCCAATTTACAGATGATTTGAAACAATCGTGTTTGTAGACGTGTATATGTTTTACATTTCCCTCCTTTCATGAATAGTTTCTTTTTTAATGGAAATCTAATTATGTAGAATTGGATTATAAAGAGCAGCTAACAGCTCATTGGGAAATTAGTGTAAAGTAACTGTTTAATTCAATCTAGTAATTTGTGATAATTATATTTTATCTAGCAGCTTGTGTTCCAGATGCATATTTTATTTGTTAGTAAGGAAATTGTGTTTATTAACTAAATTATGTTTTGCATTATGTGGATGAAAATGTACATTTTGAATGCATCAGGGATTATATTCAGTAAGTGGATGTTTTATCGCATTATGGTGTGCAAGCATGTGCATGTGTGTATAACACTAGATATTTCTGAGGAAAAATATTGTGCATGAAAGTACAAACTAAGATATAGTATAAAATATTTTCACTTCTATAAAGAAGCCAGAAAATGTCAAAAATGTTGACTTCTGAATATCAAAACGTTCTTGTGTTCCTTTGGAAATCTCTATATGAAATCCCAACAATAGCAGGAAGATCCCGGTTGTGTGTGTGTGTGTGTGTGTGTGTGTGTGTGTGCGTGCGTGTGTGTGTGCGTGTGTTTACGTCAACGTTTGTCCATGTATGTAATCAGACTAGTGACAGATGGTCACCAGTGTCACCTGTTCAGCCACCCTCTCTGTTTCTGTCAGTCACTCCTCTCTGTCACTGAACTCCACACATCACTGGATTCCCAATTACCTGCTGGCAACTGTCTATAAGGGAGCTTCTCACAGAGAACTTTCTCGGTATACTTCAGACAGTGGTGTAACTCAAGCCTTGAGAAGATTTGACTTTTAGTTAATTTTTAATGTTTCGCTACTCACTCATAAAGACAGATTTTTATATTATATTGCAGTATTTCGTATGCAGTGTCGGCTGTAAAGTAAACTATCTTCCCGTCAGCCACCTCTCCAATGCAGGGCTGCGGTGGTCTGGAGCCTATCCTAGGGTCGTAGGGCATGAGACAGGGTAGACGCTGGACAGCATCCAGTCCATCTGTCTCACACACACTGCGAGTCACAAGGTGACTTGAAACCTGTCTCAGTGCTGTGGGACTAAATATTCTATAATATTGTAGATAGTCTATATTCTACAGGTCCAAAAATTTTTCTTGGCATTAACAGATTTGGATTAAAGTATCTGCTAATCAGCTAATTGTAATTTAACTTTTGCGGTTTTGCATTTGTTTACTTCTCAGTAGAATGGATTTCGGTAATGATAATGAAATTGTTGATTATATTCCTAGTTGTTGATTTAGATCAAAGTGGCATATGTTGTTTTTCCAGCTCGACTTCATTAGGGATTCATACTTTTGTTATGGGTTCTTTTTGGCTTAAACCCCAATCTCCTGTCCCACAGTCCTAAGTCTTTGTGGGGCTCCAGCATTGTTGAAATATTTAGTAAACCACTTCTTGTTCTACCTCAGTGAACGGAATGCAGGGTTATTTACCCCAAGATTCAAGAGTGGAAATAAACAAGTCCAAACTGATACTGGCTGAAAGCTTCATAGCTGAACTCAATCGGCTTCCTTGTTTATATCGGAAAAACAATTCAGGAAGAAGTACCAGTTGATTGTTCTTGAAGTGTTATGTTATTTGAAGGTCAACCAGTTGTGCAGTGGCCACATGGGCTGGGCTGGAGAAAGGCACCAGACTTCAGGGTTTACTCAGAACCACAAAGAGATCCAGTGCCCCTTTGCACAGCATTCTCCTGCTCCACTCCAGCCCTCCAGCCCCCCCCCCCCCCACATACCCTCAGACCAGCTGAAACTGAAATACCTGTCAGTTTCCCTCAAGTGGCAGCAGATGGTCATCATGAGGCAGAGCAGAGCCAGGCAGGAGGGTGTTGTTCAAACCCAGCCCCTGCTTACCATTGTACCAAGTGTGAAGTCCGCCCTGAAATGTTCTTCTCTACATTCATTCCTTATCTACAGTGTGTTGTTTGCAGACACTTTGCACTAGTTTCTATGTGGAACTACAGGCCACGATGTTCTTGCTAATACTTTTTGGGTTAAGCTAGATGTCCAATGACCGACTGCTCTCTTCTATTTGAACCCAGCTCTTTAACCTCTACACTGCCTGCTTTATTTGTCCAGCACTTTAACCACTTTACCTTGGTCAGGGTCATGGTGGTTCACAGCCTATCCTGGAATCTCTGGGTGATAAGCTGTAAAACTGCACCCTGGATATCCAGACACATACATAAACACACACACACACACAATTCATAGTGAGGAATTATTCTGATACACATCTGTGGACTGTGGGAGGAAATTGGAGAACCAGGAGGAAACCTACGCCGACATGGGGAGAACATGCAAACTCCACACAGACTGTAGTGGATTTGAACCTCTGAACAGCCCAGGGGCTGTGAGGCACTAGCGATGCTCGCTGCACCATCACGGTGACCTCAGAATTAACACGTATAACCAATTTTAAGAAATAACCGAAACATTTCAAATCAATATTTAAAGGTCCTTTTTCAAAGTCAGAAGCATAAATCATCAAAAAAGCAGCCTATTTTTATAAGAGTTCTGTCACACGTGTGAAAGAGTCAGCCCAACTGGCAGGTTATGCATCATCAGATTTGGTTAAGGACATTTCAGAGAGGTGCCCTTTGCTTTTTGCACGGTGCCAATAAAATAGCATCACATTTTATAATCTAATAAGTCTTACATTTTTGGGGCCCCTCTGGCTGGTGTGTGGACGTCTCAGAAGTGCGCCTCACGGAATCTTGTGCAGCTGGTTGATAAAGTGAAACCGACTGCGATTGTTGAAATGAGTGCACGCTCAGGTGTGTCTCCATGGGGGTCACACACAGGCCTCTATCCTCTGCCTACCTGCCTCCTGCAAACACTTACAAACAGCTGGTGTGTTTTCTTTATAATGCATTTATTCAGCAAATATGGTTCTTTCTTTAGCTACACCTCACATCGGTTGCAACTTCACACCTCCTCCAGTCAAACAAACCTTCGGTCACCCGTTAGCTGGGCCAAGTCAGCGACATAAAGTTTGGGGCATGCTGGGAAATGTCTCGTGTCCATCAGCACAGCTCACACCACTATCGGGGGTTTGTATACATTATTCCCCTTGTTTCATTGCATTTATCCATCCGTCCATCATCATCAGCAACGGTTTGTCCAGCGAAGTGGTCCAGTTGTGGTGGTTCAGAGCCTATCCTGAAAGCACAGCGATATCAGTTCATCACACGGGACTCCTTTTCAGTCTCACACACACACACACACACACACACACACACACATTTAATCACATGTACTAAGGGTAATTTTACATTTGCCAGTCATGCTTAAACACATGTCTTTGGACCATGGGAGGAGACCAACTCCACGCAGACTGAGCAAAGTTTGAACCCACATTCAAATTCACAGCCCAGAAGTTGTGAGGTACCAGCACTGCATGCTGCACCACCTTGCCAGCCTTACACAACAGTAACAACACAAAAATAAGACGCATGTTTGCTAAAATTTACACAGTTTGCTTACGTTTGTTTCATAACAGAAAATTTGTAAGAAAATATTGAAACTTTACACAGCCTGAACTGAGTTCAAACACCAGCACTGACTTCCGTGCCACCATTCTGGCTTCACTAATTTATTGCTTAGGAATAAGAGGCAAAAACTTGCAGCATATGTGGCAGTGAATAAATCCAAGGTCCATACAATTACAGATAAGTGAAATATCTGAACTACTTTCTGAAGTATGTTTTGACCCACATTGCTGATCACTCCTGGGTTTGTCCCAGATTTGCACCTGGCTGAGACCCCCAGCGGGGGCACATGTACTGCGTCTAGGTGACAGCGCATGACAACAGTCACACAGGCCTTTCAGCTACGAGTGCATTGTGTTCTGCTGGCCACCACGTTTTATTGTTATTAAATTACTATTTCCCAGCATCTGGTAACAAAGCGAGAGCAAAATTGATTTAGAGGATTTTAATTCAAAGAATAAAAAGCCAAGCAAACATTAATCAGCTTTTAATATTTGACCGTCTATATGGTTCTGCTTTCGTTTGATTTGTACTGTTATTATCAAGATGCTTTTGTCAGAAGTGCCATTTGCCGTGTATTTCACGTTATTCAGGTACAGCGCTTAGCAGTACCTCAGCAGGGATTTGGACCTGTGACCTTTTTGTGCTTTGATTTGCAGCAGAGTGCATCAAAGTGTGACTTTACAGTATTGAATGGCGTTGACCGGTCACGTGCCCCTGGATCACGATCTCCACCGTGACCCCAGTGAACCAGCACTTTGACCGCTTCCCAAAAGGCCGGTCCAGCGCGGTCGCGGGGTGGCCCGCTCTGTCGTCCTAATGTAAATCCTCGCTCGTGGTGAAGCTGAGTTGCCCGCTGTGTTGGTTCAATAAAGGTGCCAGAAAGCTTCATTTTCAAAGGCGGCGGCTCAAGGAGATCAGGAGGTGGCAGGGAGCAGAGTTACTGACAGACTCTCCCGGGGGGGCAAACATCACAGCCCCGCCGAGAGACTCTCTTCTGGCCACATGTCTCCCCCAGTGGCTCCAGTCCCCCCCGTTGGACCCGAGTCCAGTGTGGCCTGAGAGGTCAATGTGCAGTACAAGCAGGGCATCTGACTGAGACCTCCTGCTCGCCAGGCCGTATTTTTACCTGCTTGCTTCCTGATAAAGGGTCACACAGGGCAACATAGGTAAAATACACCTCTGATGTGCACTTAAGTAAACGTAGGTGCTGTTTGTCACACAGTGTGTGGGCTATGGTGTCGCCAGGAGACCAGGAAAAACTGGATATGAAATCTCAGTCAGTGGATCACCTCCCTAAAACGCTAATACTGCTAGAGAGGAGTGAAAACAGTTACCTTTATTTACACAGTTCCATATGAGGTACATGGCCATGGGGGGGCGGGGTGAAATTACAAAATGAGACACACAAAAACCCCCCAGGCAGGAATATTTGAAAAACTACTGGAGGAGTCAGTGGCGTAGTGGTTCCCACGTTGGAATCCCATCTTCTGCTGTTGCACTTGAGTAAAGTACCGAACCCTGAACTGATGCGCTAAAAATGATTTGCCTTTATCAGTACTTTTGATAAAGGCATCAGCCAAACGAACAAATGTAAATGTTGGCATTTGGTCTGCAAAAACATCCTTAGTATTAAAGGACATTCAGTAACTGTACCTTCCAGCCTCCTCTCTGGTTGGAATAAAAACAAGGATCGTTTTAATACGCCGTTCACTCACTTGGAACCGTTTTTGCAAAAGTGCCATCAGATGAGCTGTATACATTTAAAAGAGTGTAGGAAATGGTTACGAGAGGCAGTTGAGATATAAGTGTCACGGAGTCTTCACCTGATGGTGCCCCCCACCGAGCAGGAGGTCCGGAACCTTCCCTGTGAACATGTAACATTTGTGACCTCTGCTGGCGGGAAGGGGCATAGCACCCACAGGGCAACTGGGAAAACGGGGCTCGAGTTGGGCTTTGTTTACCCTTCTGTCAGGCCTCCCTGGGGGTTCTCGTCAGGTGCTGTCTGCTGTGACACACAAACACGCACTTTTAAGAAATCTGCAGTGAGATGCTGAGTCAAAATGTCCCCCCACTGGTGACCAGATAGATGAACCAAGTGATAAAAATTTAAAAAAAGGATGCAGAACAAATTTTGTTGTGCTTAAGTCTGAACTACTAGTCAGCTGCAGATCTACAGCTCCCTTAAGCTGCAGTTGACTAGCTGGTTAACACTGAGTACTTCTCAGTGACTGAATTTGCTCAGTGAGCATCTTAATCTGTGTCCCATGTTAAGCGTAAAGTAAGAATTAAAGCAAGGATAAAGTAAGCAAAAATCTATAGAATGTATATATGTGTTTCCAGGAAAACAAATATACTAACAGGCTAAAAGTAAAACAAAAAAATGAAGTAGTCATGTAGTAAGAGGGAAAGAGCTGTAAAAATAAATAGCCGTGACGTGACTGGCGGTTACACCACTTGGGCCGCCTTTTGACAAGGCTCATGTTTAACTTCAGATATAAGATAACACCTCCACAAATGAGCATTTAAAAGCCTTTTTAAGGCACATTCTCCCTCTGGAGCCTGTCTCCGGATTCCCATAGCAATGTGGATCCCTTTCCTTACCGCACACTTCCCGTACCTTCGTTTCTAATACTTCCATTCCTTGCTGATTTGTTCACTATGTTTACAGTGCGGAGCAGCCAGATGTTGTGCCCAGTTACAATAGGCAATAATCGGAATGGTGGTGCTCAGGCACGTGTGGCTGGCCGTCGTTACTGAAGGTTGACCGCAAACTGACCGAAGGATAAATTCCAGCAGAGCAGGGGGCTGGAGAATGAGGCTGGGGGGAGGAGACCCTACCAGGTAAACAGGGTGTTTGTGCGTTAGGGTAATGCGCTTTAGCCACCACAGTAAACGTCCAGCTGTGAAATGAAATGTGAAATTGTGAGGTCTGGAAATTGCTCCTGGAGTGAATATTGAAATATTATAAGAGGAATCTAAGTGCTGCGATGTTCGAGCGTTCGATCATATACGTATTTGAGTACGTGGCCTCGCGCAGAGATATTTCATTAATGCATTTCTCTAGAGCCCCTTTACCAGCTCATGCAGGTAGGTCATTTTCTCTATCGGTTCAGCATCAGGTCCTCGATCAAGGCGACAACAGCACAAGTTGGGATTCAAACCCAACTTCTCTGAATGCAAACAGGTGCCACTCTAGCCACTGTGCTACCTGCAAGTCCGTGCTGACTGATGCTGGGTCCAAACTGCTGTCCACAGAATGGCAGAAACAGTTTAGAGGACATAGGCAGAGTGGCTGTACATATCAATCCCTCCATATCCAAACTTTGTATATCCAATTGTTTGCTATAACGACCCTAAAATGAATACCTAAATATCGATATCCAAATGGAAACTTTTGCTAATAAACCTTAATTGACCATAATAAAAATTGAAATGCAAGTCAAAATCAAAATATATATAAGAAGTCAATGAATAAATACCGTATAGTACTGTATAAAAAAGTACGTATGTATGTATTGCAATAATCTCTGTTGCGCACTGTTACGAATTTATCCACAGCAAGACCCTTGTGGGTGTCTTATCAGCCTGTTTTGCTTTGTTTGAACATGTTTGAGCTGTATCACCGCATTTAGTGCACATTTAAATTGTTAAATAAACCTATTTATTTAAATGTCGGTTGCGTCAAAGACGCGCATTTTACTTTAACGCACGTCTTTATTCCCTTTGTCCAACATCTCATAAGACTGAAGTGGGGCTGCAACCCCCCCCCATGCGCCTCTCATCCCCCATGTGTGATGCAGTGACTAACATGACATGTGCTGTACTGTACACACTGCACCGCGGTACAAACATCCAAATGAATTATTAGTGGCCCAGACCCCCCGTCTCCTGCTCTCTCTGGGCTTTTATAGTGTTTTATAGATGAGCTGCACCTCTGGCTTTGTATTGCATTCCGCTGCTGCCGTCCATCTTGGGGATGGATGTGGCCGGACTTTAGCTTCCCGAAGTGTGACTTTATCTGCCACAATGTGGAACGTCCCTCCTGAAGGCATCACCTACGGAGGAGAGACATCACTCCTTGCCGAGGTGTTAGCAGACTTGCTCGTGCCAGCGGCTGCCACTTTATTGCTGTGATGTCACAAGGAACGCTGCGGAAGAGCTGCTTTAATTGACTCCTCGGAAGAGTCCCCTACGAGGATAATCCGATTACCTGGAAAAGCATTATCTGGACCGCACCTACACAGTGCCGTTTTTTATGCCGTCCTCGGCGGTGCTGCTGCCTTGCGTCAAGTGAAGCGTGGGTATGGTACGGTTTGGGTCCGTGCTGGGCATTGTCCACAGCAGAGCCGCTTGACCAGTTAGCGTAAATAGTATTTTGGAGGACCTGTTGCATCTGTGAGAGTACATATCAGGCAGCAGGGGGCGTCGCGGTTAGAGGGGCCACCAATGGACTTGAATGACCCAGGTTTGAATGCAGCCTCCTGTTATATTATCTTTGAGCAAGGTGCTCATCCTGAATAAATACAGCAGAAATGAGCGATATAAGTGGGTAAAATGAGTGTCAGTATCTTATCCCCATCGTTCGTTTTTGAGAAAAGCATCAGCTGACTGAATAAGTGCAACTTTTGGTTAAAAGTCGCCATATCGCCACAATAGCGCGGTGAAGAAGCGTAGACTTTCCATACGTGTGTACAGTGTTTACAGCCGAGCCGAGTGAGGTCACGCGCTGCACGGCGCTGCCAAACTTCAGATGAATGTTCCTTGAAACAGTGAAGGATGCATGAAATAAACACCGTCGGTATTGATATGTCGGGGCCTCCTTGCCGGCGTCGAGAAATGGAAATCACATGCTAGAGGGGAGCATCGCTTTGACAAAGTGTACATTTCGGCCTCGTTTTTATTAAGTCACGGACAGAAGTGCTGGCACTGAAGGAAAACGTGTACAACAAACTGCATCCGTGGGGAAATGTCGTCGTGGCCGCAGCCATTGGCTGAAGCGCCGTTTGAGGTGCAACAAATGTTAATCTTCAGTGGTATTGGGCCTTTATTCATTCATTCATTCATTCATTCATTGTACCAAACCACTTATCTGGCAGAGGCTAACAGAGATGTGAAAGTTGTCCCGGGAGGCAGAGGGAAGAAGGTACGAGAAGTAAAAATCATGTAGTTTTAAAAAATAAAAATAATAAATATTTGGTTGATAGTTGCAGTTTTCTCCAGGGTACATAGAGTAAATCTCACACACTGCAAGAGAATTAGGGAGACCGGTTCACCCAAACGTGTGTGTGCGTGTGTGTGTGTGTGTGTGTGAGTGAGTGTCTGAGTGAGTTGTGTGTGGGTGAGTGAGTGAGTGAGTGAGCGAGTGACTGTCTGAGTGAATGTGTGTGTGTGTGAGAGTGAGTGAGTTGAGTTTGCGAGTGAGTGAGTGAGTGTGTCAGTGAGCGAGTGAGTGAATGAGTTGTGTGAGGGTGAGTGAGTGAGTGAGCGAGTGACTGTCTGAGTAAATGTATGTGTGTGAGAGTGAGTGAGTGAGTGTGTCAGTGAGCGAGTGAGTGAATGAGTTGTGTGTGGGTGAGTGAGTGAGCGAGTGAGTGAGTTGAGTGTGTGAGTGAGTGAGTGAGTGAGTGAATGAGTGAGTGTGGCCTTCCAGCGTTCTGATAGGCTACTCCGAGGCCTGGTGTGTAGAAGCGTCTGAATCACTCTTCTGTTCCCCTCACTGAAGCATTTACACGTTTGCCTGTCAGAGGTGCTTCGGCGCGTGTCGCTCCGTATTTCCCCATGCCGGGTTATGGACACGTGTCCGCCTGCCATCGACGGGGGTTCCAGGTGAGGAGAGGTCAGTGGAGCTGACAGAACTTTCTGCTTTCTGAGCGGGTGGGGAAAAAAGCAGTGAAGGAGTTGTCCGTGTGGATGTGACCCAGCGCAGACCTGGCGGACGCAGCCGGGCTCTTTAAACGCACCTCCGTGTTTATGTGGTGCGCGCGGCAAACGGGCGGCTGCCACGAACAGACGTGTGGTGCTGTGCGAAGAACCTGCACTGCAGGTAGACGTTCAGAGCAAACGCTGCTGAACCGCATGATGACTGACACGTGCGGTTGCTGCACCGTGACCCCAGGGGGCCAACATGTTGCTCTGGTTTTTGGAGCGTAACTACGATTAAAATGAATCAGACTCAGACGCTTAGGGATTTGCTCTGAGCGGCGTCGCCTCATCCGACCGTTGCTGGAACTTGCTTTTTCAAGCCGTGCTTTTCCACAGGCACACAGGACACCGCTTATTACACATATCATTATTAACCTTTACTCAGGTGACACCTTTTTCCACAGTGACCTACAGTGTGAGGTTTGTGTAAGAAGCCGATTGCAGTGCTTAACACGTTTATACAGAGGGGTCATTTTTATTGTGACGGTTCAGGAAAAGCACCGCGATTGATGGTACTACAGCAGAAAGGGGATTCGAACCTGTGTCTGCTGCCTGTAAAGTGGCGCCACTGCGCCACCTATTGCTATAAATGTTAATGCTTCAAGTTAATTTAGGACAAAAAGAGTGGATTTTTCTTCTATGCTATGAATTATTTTTTTCCTTAGCGATTCCATTGATTCTGTTCTGACCGGGGCATCGGAAACGTGCCTGACTGTAGTGTTGTTTGTCACGGATGCCTGTTCCAACAGCGCCCCCTAGGACATATCAGGCCTATTTTTAAATAACCAACTCTGTGTTACAGCAGCATTGTCTTGAAGTTTTCTTGTATTATTCACCTTGACAGAAAGCATGTAGGCGGCACATGATGGTCTCTAACAATCATCTCACACAAGGAGGAGGTGAAACCAGGGGAGACGTGTCCTCCACGACGCTCACGCAAACATGCTCCTACCGCAGTCTGCTACATTTTTTGGTTTTCCAGATCCTGACGGGTTGTTATGCCACTGATCTCAGCCGGGTGAGGAGCCCCAGAAGGGCGCCTAAGGGTTGGCCGACTAGAGGAGTCCTTTGCAATCAAGTAAAGCTCAGATAATAGTTTAATAGCATCGTAAGAACACTGTTGCCATGGCAGCAGCCGACTGAAGCTCAGCAGGCCAGACCGAGCTGATACTTACACGTCGCTCTGCTTTCCCATCGTTTTCTGGAAAGCTGACAACTCTACAGCCCCGAGAGTGTGTAATAGAGCAAATTACCTTAATTTCATGTAGGAACGCCGGGGCCAGCATGAAGCCACTTGCTGAGGGAGTAAACAGTCCAGGCTCCTTCAGTGTACATCGACAAGAACCTGCAGACATTCGATTTTGGCCCCAAGCATCCAGAGGCACAGCAGCGTGTTTGCTGAGGTTCACCCCAGGATTCATAGCAACCATACTGCTTAGATACGCCTTAATGTGAGAGACAAGGCAAGTGATGTATTGTTACTGACGCTGATGTGTTTGTTTTCAGTCACTGTTCTACCGACCATGTTCTGATGTCAATGTTGGCTGCCCAGCACCCCACTGTTGGTGCTCGTTCTTCACAGCAGTCGGTAGGCGACTCTGTGAAACCTGAAATGCTGTCAGATGATGGGTCCCACATCTGACCATAATTGTAGGTTCCCACTGCAGCCCGAGTCTTTTATATTTTCAAGCCCACCGGCTACGGCTGCGGCTCTGAATAACACATTCTGCAGAATTCCACCGGAATGTTGACATGTAAAATGGTGCAGGGGGCAGTTTGTATTCGGGGGGGGTTGCAGTTCTTTGGCTGTGTCGCCACGAAGGCCACTCGGGCGAAAAAAGCCATAATTCGCCGTAATTGAATATTCCTGTGCCGCGGGTTCCACCGAGGGGCGTCCTTAGGAGGTGCGATATTGTTGAGAACGTTCCCGTCATTCCTTTACCATCACTGGAACGCAACTGCAACCCCCCCACACGCCTGCAGCTGGCCGATGCGTCAGCCGCGCGGCCGACGGGGAAACCGGCGTCCTTCTCACTTCAAAGGGACCCTCGCGATTAATTAGGAACGGGGGCAGGGAAGCGGAGCGATGCGAGCCGAGATCTCGCCGGGGGTCTCGCAGGGGGCCCCGAGTTGCACAGCAGGCAGAAGCGTCGAGACAGAGAGGAAGTTTCCAGGTCAGGCTCCGATCACAGTTAGCTGCCATTTGCATGCGACGCACGGCGTGTGTCCGTAGTCGCCGCGGCAGCGAGGATTCGCGTGGGTGGTTCGCAATCCCCGCCTTCGCCATCCAGCTGGGCAGCCTCAGTGTGTGGAGTGTGTCGTCCACTGATGTTTCATTATTCCTGACGTCTCACTTTGTTGTTCACGTTTCCTCTGTTTTGCAGGCGGTCTACAAAGCCTGGTTATGTTCCGAATATTTCAACGCTACCCAGAGCCAGTGCCACCACAGGATTCCCTGCAAGCAATACTGTCTGGAGGTCCAGACCCGGTGC
Organism: Arapaima gigas; assembly: GCA_900497675.1. Taxonomy (NCBI): domain Eukaryota; kingdom Metazoa; phylum Chordata; class Actinopteri; order Osteoglossiformes; family Osteoglossidae; genus Arapaima; species Arapaima gigas. Next base: position 313,046 of record UFQX01005219.1, on the reverse strand, counting down.
CCCTTCGTGTTGCCCAACAACGACGACCTGGTTTATGGGGGTTTATCCAGTTTCATCTGTACAGGTGAGGGCTGCCTGCTTCGTCTGCACAGGTGTGTGTTCTGTTCCCAGAACAGCAAGAAGGAGCATCTTGTCGTCTCCCGACATTCCCAGCTGGTGGATTTGTTGGGAAATGAGTACAAAAGAAGAAAATGCTAAACTTGTGCTGTTCAGATTTTCCTGTTATCTCACTGAAGTTTTACAAAAGAGGTCAGTGCAACTATTCCCTGAAACCTTCTTTCCCTGAATGGCTTTGATAAAAACCCAGCACTAAAAGCTGGGTTTATAGTGCGAGTTGCTGTGAAAGCCTGAAACCGGTCTCCCTCAGTTCATGTGTTGTCCCGTGTCGTCCTGCTGCCTGTTCAGCGTGTTCTGCCTCGTAGTCCAGGAGAAGCTACGTTCCACTGTCTCTCGGACTTGCGTATCAGGGCAGAATGACGATAAAGTGAAATGTGTGTATTGCAGTATGTGGGCAGCGATCGATGGTTCCGGTTACACTGGTTTGGTTCCGTTCTTCAGCCGATCCTTTGTGAGATACACATACTTCCCGAACTGTTTTGAAATGCAGGGTTACAGTAACCAGACACCCAAACGAAACAGAAAATGGGTCCCAGCAACGTATAAGAACACTGCCCTCTGCTGAGCTGTTCTGGCATTTTAAAGTGGAACGGCCACAAATTTCACGTTTACTTCCAGCTGTCAGGTTTTACATTTGAGTTTTGCTGAGATCTAAGTTTTCTTTTGCCTGTGTGGCGCACAGTATGTCTGTATTCCGCAGCACCGGGTAACATTCGCTTCTATTTGTTTCGCACGTTCGCTCGTCACGGCCGTCAACGGCGTCGTCGCAAACGCCGTATTTTTTTTGTTTTACTCACGTGTTGTGTTCTTTTCCGTTGTCTCCTGCCGGCCACTGCAGGGCTACTAGAAAACCATTTAACCAATGCAGAGCCAGAGTGTTGCGACGTCAGATGGAGAGGGTGCGATCCGGCACGGGAAGGGCCCTGCGGCACGTCGGCCCCGCCCCCCGGCTCCCCCACGGACCCGCGGCGCTCGTCCCACACGGCATCGGCCGCCACGCGCCTCTACAGCAGCCGCTTCAAGCTGTGCGTGCTGGTGCTCATCCTACTGCACACCGTCGTCACTTTTTCTACCGTCGCCGACCACAGCGGGGTCAGTCTGGATGCCCTGCGGCCCATGGAGGAGAGCTCAGCCAGGGAGGAGTAAACGTCACCTGGATCTCTCCTGCCTCCTGAGGAAAGGAGGAGAACGTCCACAGAGGCGGCGGAGGAGGGGCAAGGACCCCGCAGGAGCGAAGGCCTGTGACTTCGACCTCGCGGTCATTTTGGATGTGGAGTGGGGGGGGGGGGGGTCAGCCTCTTCCAAAAGGTAAAGGTGTCCAGCTAGACGGAAAGCTTTGGGTACAAGTGGCCTTTTTCTCAGTTTGGGACCGTGAAACAAAGCAGGAGCCAGAGAACTGCGGTTTTAATATTTTGCAGGAAGTATATTTTCAACATGGGTAGAAACAGGAATTTTCTCCCGGTTCCATTTCTGAGTCACCCAGTTCAGTTCCCACCACGCATATCGCACATTTCTGTTTCTAAATTTTCTGTGCGCCGAAACGGCACTCCGAGTTTCTGCCGATAATATTTTTTGTGCATGAACTTTATACAGGGGTGTAAAATCAGTTTTCAGAGCCTGTCTGGTGTCCAGGGGCAGCACTGCTGGTGTGGAAGATTTCACACATTTAAGAAGTAAAACAGCTGATATAAATCTTTTATGCATGTTCCTCCTTGTTGGGGTGAATCTTAACTGACCTTTCTGTCCACAGTGTGATTCTTTAAAGTCGGTGTAACGTTTTTTTTTTTCACCACGTCAATCTCAGTTTTTAGTTCAACGTGGGTCGTGTGCGATTTAATCTCTTTTTAAACGTCCCGAGAATGTATTTACCCTGATTTTTGCCACGGGATAAATGGGTAAATCACGGCAAAAAAAGCTACCGGTCTGAAATTGAGTGACCTTGGACAAGGGCCTCATCCAAATAACTGTGAATATTAATCGTTTAAATTTGAATTGTACAAAAAAATCAAAATGTAAGTTCAAACTGACAATTACTGATGCTCTCCTGTCCAACAGTGCAGACAAGATATAGATATTAAATTAGTTCCCTTCAAAAATCAGGACCAGAAATAGCTGTGAGATAAAATAAAGGGAGAATAACACAGCAGCGCGACAGGCATCGAGACGCCGGCAGCTGTGGGATATGAGCGCAGCGGCTTCTCTGTCGAGGCGCGACCAAACGTCGCCTTTTCCTCGCCTGTCAGGAACACGCCTGGAACACGAGTGGTGTGATGTGCAGAAAGAAGCAAATGTCGAGCGCGAGTTTCAGAGGCGCACAACTGTGTCCGTGTTTTGCTCCGGTGAAAAGGCCACTTGTACTGTTCTTTCCTAAACGGGCGTCACACAGCGGACCCCCTTTTCGGGACCTTTACGGGGGACGGAGGACGACCTGTTGTGCTGAGAGGATCCCGATGTAGACATCTCCGCTAAGCCTGTATTCTTCGAGGGGAATACATCTTATGCCATTTTATACACTGTGCTTTAATGTTTAGGACTTTTTTGCACTAGTTCTAATAATGTTTATTTTCTCAGATGGTTTGGAAACTGTGCTATATGATTGAGTTGTACGACAAATATTATATCATATCTGTGTTTCGAGTCTTAACCTGTACCTGTAACGTTTTCCGTTTCCGTTGTGTTTTTTGGGCCGAAGAGTCTCTGCCCGAATGTCGAGCCCCAATAAAGAAACACGAGCTTTCATTCTACATCCGCAGCCTCCTGTTTTGTGAAGGAAGACGAAGACGAGAGAAGCTTAACTCTGTTCTACTGTTTATACTTTGAAGTATTTTACCTGTTTATATCACTATTCAACCCAAATGCTCCGAAAGTCTTTTTATTTAGAAATAAAATTAGAATGAGAATGACTAAAGCCCTGCTTGTGTTCTGTTTGCATCGCCGTGTGTCCTGCTGCGCCCGGTGTTTGTGTTGCTGCGTGCCGATGCACACGGAGCCACGCGAGAAGCTTCTCCCCGCAGAACTGTAGCGCCGCGCCGCCGCGACGCGACCGAAGGCCCGTACATGCAGGCGTGTTTGTGTGTATACACTGTGTAGCATGGCAGCTTCTTGTTTACTCGTTCTGATGAAATGTTGAACTTGGCTTTAGTCGCCGGAGTTATCCTCAAACGTCTTGTTTAACTTCTAGCGTGTGGCGGGGGGGGTTCTTCGAAGATTTTCCGGAAGATCTCCCCAGCGTTGCTCGCTCCCCCAGGCCGCATCGCCCCGACCTGCGGCTTCCCATCCTCTGTTGTCAGTTTTCCCTAAACATCATCATATGTATTTACATATCAGTCGATCCAATGCGGCGCTCAGCTCACGAGCGGTCTGGGATTTCGTCCGATTCGTCTTTCCTGTGACCTCAGTGCTCCTGAAATCCATCCGTCCACCCATCCGATATCCTTAACCACCTGCCCCGGTCAGGAGCCCACCCTGGAGCCACTGGGCACCAGGCTGTGAAACTGACACGACACCCTGGGCACAACACCAGTCCATCACGGCGTCACCACACGCAGTCACACGGTAGGGGCAATTCAGGGGCACACGGGTGTTCTGTGCTCTGTGGGAAGAAACCAGAGCACAAACGTGGGGAGAACATGCAGACTCCTCACAGACAGGATTCAAACTCACACCCTAACAGGCCAGTCGCTGCCCCATGCCGCCTTTTGTTCAGAATGTTCCGATTTTATCTGCACGATGCCTTTGAAGTGAAATCCGTTCGTCTCGAAACCGCTCTTTTCCGCAGCCCTGCCGGCCGACCACCGAACTACCCAAGTCCTGCGCTGAAGGGCCAACCCCAGACACACACACACGTCGCCCCACCTCTGCAACAATTCAAAGTTAAATGGATCTTTAAGAACAGCTGCTTTGGATTTGCCAATTCTTTGATACCGTCCTGAAACAAATGCCTCTCACGTTAGCTAATTCCGAAGGGCAAATGAGGTGGTATTTTGGGAGCCGAAGGGTGCAGAATCGCGTTTTCATCTGAGCCCTTAAAGGGGCCGCGTCTCTAACACTGGAACGGACCCCGCGGAAGTAGACGCTGCACGACCTCCGTGATTCGTGAGCTCTTTCAGGTTCTTCTTGTCTCATACAGGTTCCCAGTACGTTTCCAGTCAAAGGTTTGAGCACGGCCGAGCAATCTGCCTACGGGGGGGACCTGGACAGAAGGGTGAAAACGAAGTATCCTGCGTCTCCAGGAAGGGCTGCCGAAGATCTGGGAGGACATGGCAGCTCTATTCCTGATCAAGATACCTTGTAAACAGGAGCTGGTTCCTGTGGAAGTCCTCAAGCTTTTCACTGGTACCAGATCCTCGCTATTTGGCCATGACAAACAAGCGACTTAGTTTGCTCCTTTGCCCACGTTGAGTGACGTGTAAAAATGGTGCCAGTAGAGGCTGAACCAGCAGGGAATGGCTACTGGGGTGATCTTATGCTAAAACCAGTTCACCTTCTGGTCATTGCACGGGGGGGGGTCACTGAAAAGCCGAAAATCCTCCTTAATTGTTTACCTATAAAGTACAGGGTTTCTGCACTGCAGGAGCACATCGCTTGTCAACAGCTCGTAAGAGGCCCCCGCATGACTCTAAAAACCCTGTTCTGCCAAAGTTTTTCAAGCCTTCTGATCAACAGCCTGCAAATAAAAGTTTGACTAAGAGTCCTTTCGACGGGTGATGGATGAGGCTGCTTTACACACATCTGCACACTACTGGCAAGGTGGAGTGTCAGTTGGCCGTCCTGCTCGAGAAGAACTTACCCAGTGGGAAGAAAAAAGCCGTTCGAACCGTCCTCGTGTGTCCCTGAACTGAACGCCGTGAAGCAAAGCTTGAAAGTCTGGGGAATGGAGCCGAGATCCTGTCGATCGTCTGCTGAGACGTACTTTGCGCCTTAGGCCCATTTCTGTTTGCATCCTACATCTTCCGCGTCTCCGATTTTTTCAGCCGTAGCGCTTCACAGAAGAAAACCTTAAATGTTTGACACCAAAGTCTGCGACACAAACAATTGAAAAAAGGAGTCAAATAGGTCTGTTGAAACGTGATGGAGGGAAGTGGTACCAAAGAAAATATACCAGTGAGAGTGAATGTGAGTTTTTGCGCTGAGCGACTGGACGGCGTGCGAATACAGGGTCTTGCAAAAGTATTCGAACGCCTTGAAACTGGCAGGAAAACAGTGGCTGGATTACAAATTATACTTTCACATATTTTTTCAATCAGTATTTTTCTTACGAACTCATGTGCTCTAATGCCAAATTGAAAGAGCCAATATAAGTTGTTTGGAGACATTTTAAAAAAATGAAAAACTAAATCTGCTGCTCGCATAAGTATTTCAACCCAACACATTAATATTCGCTAGAGTTCAACCACCCTTCAGTGTTTGGGGATAAGTGTGTCCCGGCTTTGCGTTTGGGAGTTTTTTTTTCCCCCCCTTCATCTTGGCAAATCCGAAGCAGGCTGTCCAGGTTGGTTCGGCCGACGCGCGTGGACGGTTTTCCAGCAGCTCCACCGATTCCACCGGGTTGGAAGCCGGGACTGCAGCTGGGCCTGTATTGGCAAGACCCCGTATTTAACCAAACCGGTGGTATCAAATTATGAATTAAATGCATTCGTCCTATGAGGGGTGATCAAAAAATACCGCAGTTTTTTCAGTTCTGAGAAGGGCGTAAAATACTTGTTTTTTCAATCAAATCTCATGTACAGTTGTGTGATTCGCTAATATATTATTCCGAAAACTTGTTCACTACAGTAACTGCTTAAAAGTGCTGATAGCCACAGACTTTTTTGTGCACTAATTTTTTTTTATTTAATTGAAAAATATTTTCTGTATGTAAACAGAAAACCCAACCATCATTTTTATTTAGAAGTTAATCCCAATTTTCAGAGCTGCTTCATCTTTCTTCTCCATGTGTTTCTAGTGACACGGAGGCTCAGGTTTGTCGTTCCTGAAGTGCCTCATTTCTGTACAGATTATTTTATAGTCTGAAACGGTTCGTGTTTTTCCTGCTGTTTTGCCGTATCGGCTGTGTCCGATTGTTCGGTCCTCCGGTTCCCCCCGTCAGCCGTGTCAGTGAACGACGGAGCAGCAAGTGTCGGCAGCGTCTCCACCACCGCGTGGTGTGTGTCTAAGGGCCTATTCTTAACATCAAAACTCATAAAAAAAGACTTGAAATCATGCTCCATTACCAATTCTGGAGACCGATAAAAGGCACGTATATATTAAGCTAATTTTTATTGCTCTTGGAACAGCTCAGCTCCAGAAAGCTTCCTCAGAACTGCCTGCTGTAAGAGAGCAGAAATGCAGCCTGTGGGACGTTTCTCTACATCTGCTGGGCAGCTTCTCTCGACTGACAGCTCGTTCCCCCGTGTCGCCGCCGCCTGGTGCCGGTGGGTGTCTGTGGGCTGAACGGTTCTCGCCTCCCACGTCCACCATGAGGAACCCGTGAGGGGTCGAGGAATTTGGGCATCGAGGTTCTTGAGTGGCGACACGTTTTCTCCTCTTCGGCACAGCAGGTGACACAGTCTTTAGAGCTTCTTCCTTCCAAAGGATCCAGCTTTGACTCCTGCTGTCGTCCCCTTGATCAGGGTTCTTAGCCTGAATTTCCCAGCTGTGTAAATGGGCGAATCGCTGCTTCAGAACGTGAGTCATTTTGGAGAAAAGTGTCAGCTAAATATGTAAATATTATTTGACATGAATGCTGTTCAGATGGTTGCGGGAGGAAGTTTGTCTTAGTGACGGTCACTGGGACAACTAGTCAGGGGGGTTGTCTGTGGTTTATAACTAACCACTTCTAACATGGTCATCACGTTCGAACTATGACCTCATAAGTCATTTGGGTGCCCGTAAGGGAGGGATGGGTGGGTGAAGAGGGGGGAGGAATGGAGAGAAGGGGGGGTGGAGAGAGAGGGATGAGGGGAGAGAGAGAAAGAGAACCCTCACGAGAGCGAATGAATCAGACTCGCTGAGGTGTGTAAAATGTACATCTCCTTAAGTCACTGAGGCAGTAAAAGCTGTAAACTGTTTAAAGGAGTGTAACACTGCCCCCCCCCCCCCCCCCCCCCNGAGCTGCGCACCAGCAGACGTGTTTCTCAAACACTCCCCCCCCCCCCCCCCCCCACAGTGGATGAACGACCATGATCAGGAAGCCAGACCAGGAAAACCAGCTGCCTCCAGAAAGTGTTGTAAATAGTGTCAATATGATGGGGCTAATAAGTCTGTTTAATGTGTTTAATGTTCCCATTTCTGTGGTCGTTCATTCATACACTTCATAGTTTTCTCCAGAACAGCTTTCAGTTATTTACTCTTTCGCTCAGCAGGGTCATTATTTCCATATCAGTTCAGGTCAAGTACCTGGATTAAGGGTCCAGCAGCGGGAGGTGGGGAGTCGGCTTCTTGTTCTTTGACGGCTCCAAGCACTGTGCCCCCCACATATTTGTAATTTTATTTTAGTTACGTACATTTCTACAAATGGGTCGATATCTGGCCAGAAACATCTACACTCCGCGTTCACTTTGACAGTTATTAGCAGTGAGTGGAGAGCAATGGTAGCGGAGAGGTTATTCATGGTCAGTAAATGATCATCGCAGGTTTTTAACACTGGATTTCCAGAATGGATCAGCAGGATGAATCAGAGGCCTTGTTTCACTCACCTGTGAGTTTCTGCGGTACCGCGGACCTCCCAGAACTCCCAGGTCCCGCTTTGCAAGGCTAAGTTCTCAAACGCTTTGTACAAACAAACAGCCACAAGCGGCGAGACGTTCGGTGTCTGCAGGTCGTCCCTCATCAGTCCACCTCGCCGACCGCAGATCTCCCCTCGGCCGCTGGCAAAGCGAGGGGGCAATTCATCAGCGCGGCCCGTAAGCCCCCCGGTGACCACAGCCACACAGGAGAGGCAGTGTAGCCATAACAGCGTGTCAGCGGCTTTATTTTTACAGATATATAACATTTTAAAAGCAACGCTCTGCTCGACTACAGGACGTCTGTGTCAAGACGAGGGCGGCAGGTCGTGTCGTGGCTCCAGCCGCTGCCTTTAAACAAGGATAACTTTAAACAGTTATACAAGTGTATAAATAGACGTTTTGGAAGAAAAGTGTCAGCTGAATAAATAATTAGAGTAATATCTGGATTAGGGCTCCAGATGTGTGGTTGAGAAACGAATCGGCGTCATTAGTTCATTGTGTAAATGGAGCTCGACACCTCTCTGCAACGGAACGCAAAATGGATCGGTTTTACCTTTAATAATATAAAGCAGAGACCAGTGTATTTTATGGATAACAAATGTGAAGTTGCCAAAAAAACCATTGTTCAGAATTCTTTTTTAAACAACGGTACGTTGTTGCGGTGTGTGACGCAGAGGGCCGCAGCGCTGTTCTGACGCTCGACGGGAGGCAGCGCTGATCGAGGTGTCGCCGGTCCTGCTGTTTGGAGCAGAGAGAAGGGTGGTTCCACCTGAACTGCTGTGAAGATACTGCTTCATTTGGTGATATAAATGAGAGAAAATTACCCTGAGTTGCCAGTTTATTAGGTACACCCCCACAATCATGCAAATGCCTTCCGATAAGTTGTCGTCACATGACTGCAGCGTGGGGTCTGAAGCCGGCAGACCGGCACTTCCAGCATCAGTTAGTGTGCGGCTGAGTCCTGAACGGGAACAACGACTGACCTCAGTTACTCTGAACATCACATGATAGTTGGGGTCAGGTGTGCTGGTTCTGGCCCAAGACCTTTAGGTGGAGGTGGCAGGGGGATGCTGTGGGGAATGTCTTCCTGGCTCACGTTAGGCACATTTTCCCAGGTTTCATTCCTTCAGAGACCCACACAGTCGCCGGATCTGAACCCCACTGAGCCCCATCTTTGTGATGAAGCAGAAAGGGCTGTTTGCCTCAAAACTGTACAGCTGTCCAATTTGAAGCAACTGCGCAAAGCAATGATGTCCACACAGTAGAAGATTCCTACGCAGCACATCCAGCATCTTGTAGAATCCCGGCCCAGACGAGTTCGTGCCGTTTGGAAGGCCAAAGGAGGCGCAACGCGCTTCTAGATATTTCTACCTAATAAACTGGCAACTCTGCGTATGCAAGTAATGTTGAGAAATGGATCTGCTACGCAAGAGCAAAACCGGCAATTATATTAAATATTCAGTATAACTTCCTGGGAAAATGTCTTCCAGAGAGGCTGGAGCTCAGAGGTCAGAGGTCACGGCGTTGTCCTGTCAAACAGAGGACAGCACGTTGCTCTCACGTCGCGGGGTAAGCAGAGCGCCGCTGAAACGTCCCTTTGTCCAACCGGCCCCGCTCAAGTCTGACCAAAGGAGAAAACGCTCCATGATGGATGAATTATTATGAACATGTAGACATGACCACGATCATTATCACCACCGGTTTATTTGCTGAGCTGCTCCAGTTGAGTGGTGAAGACCACGAGGACACAGGCCGCTGCGGCAGACAACGCCACGCTATTGTTTGAGGCGGCCCTCCTCTGCGGGAACGCATCAGATGTGGGGAGGGCGGGACTGTAAAAGATGTTTTTTTTAGCAGCATGAGGAAATTATTACTCTCTTCTGTTTTAATCATATTTTTCCAATCTATCCCCAAACACATTCCATGACATTGAAGTCTCCCAGCTCCTCGCGCTCGGTGACGTGCGGCGACGACTCCGAGCCAGAGCCGGGCCGCCGTGCGCTTTCTTGCCCTGCCAGCAGCTGACAGATCCCTTTCAAAAGGGAGCCCAACAAAGCTTTGAGGATCTCAGATCGCTGCGGCGTGCAACGGCTCAACGCTCGCTGACGCAACAAAAAACAAGCCTCTCCGCCATACTGGGCCCAGTCGCCGATGGCCGTTGCGAACGACCCGGCGACGTCGCTCCGCATCGTCGCCGCCGCTTTTTCAGTCCATCCGGCGTCATCTGGATGGCCATGTGTGCCTTTCGTCATCCATAATTTTAGACGCGCTCGACTGTGACGCGAACGTTTCACAGAGCCGAGTCTCTGCCGGGTGGGGCGCTTTACTTCTGTCACCCGGCGGCCCTCTGATCCTCAAGCTAATGACACGCTAAACACACGCATACTGCACATGTGTGCTCTCTGGACACTGGAGTCTGTTACTATGGGAATATGAAATATAGCTCTTAAGCAGCATCGACAGATTCACACGTGGGGGAAATACAGGCCTCGGGGGATTTAGGGGTGTCGGAGTTTAATTTAAGTGTAGAATACATGTTTAGAAGTCCCGTCTGATTAAAAAAAACATTTTAGCTGTATTAATTTTAAAAAATCGTGATAGTGTTTATGTGGTTCTGGATGCTGTACTTTTATCGGCCTCTTCCGCAGGTCCTGTCTGCCCCCTTCAGCAGTGATACAGACTTATCGGCGATAACTTGAGGGTAAAGTCACATCAGTCCGTGTCACTCGGGCTTTTCGCTCATCTACAGGTATGTGAAAGATTTCTGGCTGCCCTCCTGCGGATTAACCTCACAGTATGAAAGCGTACGAACCCGACAGGGCCGTTTACAGTATATGCAAGTTGTCTGCTAAACTAGCTGTTGAGTAAAGTACCTGGTTTAAAATTATTTAATCAGAAAGCAGTTAATTTATTACACCGAGGAATTTATAATCACTTCACCACTTACCCATCGAGGGGGGTCCCCACTCAGTGATACTGCAGCGGGGCTTAAACCCAGCCCCAGACAACCGGGTTCCTCTGTATGAAAGGAGCGCGGTCTGAACACACTTGAACTTCCCTCACAGTAAACTGGTCAAAGAAATGGGCCTGGAGTGAAAGAACCTGAAGAGATGGAAAGCAGTGACTGACCCACAGTTGAAATAAGAAGGAACCGAGAGCCCGTGAGTCTTTTCACAGGACACGGGTCACATTTACTCCATTATTCTTCCTCAAGTGGCTTTCTGGAGGTTTGTAGGTTTTCACGTCGATATTTTTTCTAAAGTACATTTTTAGATAAAAATGCTTCCTTACATTTTGAGCCTCTTCTTTTTACTTTTGATTTTTTCACATTTAACTTCATTTTCACACATTTTCTCTGCAATGGACTGTGTCCCAGCCGGGGTAAAGTCTCCCACACCTCCTATTCCCTGGCACCCAGGGATTTCACGATAGACTCCAGACCACAGCAACCCTGACTAAACTAACCCTGACCTAACCCTACTTACCAAAAAATAAGGGATTGTGGAATAATTAATGGATGGATGGAATTTCTCTCAACTATGACCTCTGGTGTTGATTTCATTGGCTGCTGCCAGATGTGAGTCGGTCACTTTCACGTGAACCATTAATGCCATTTTAGTGCCACCTGACTCCTTTTGCCAGTTTCATTGCCCATAGTTGCCCTCCAGTCACAGTTTCCCTGCAATGAGATCAGTCGTGTTTATCGCTGACAAATCGGGTTTCGCTGTTGAGTTTCCGGCTGCCTTGACTGACGTCCTCATTTTTTCCCAGGTTGGAAAAATGCAGAGTAGGGGGAAAAACATGACTGCAAATTTGTTTAATATAGAGCTTGGGAAGCAGTATTTAAAAAAAAAATTAAACATGAACATAATTAAAAAATTAAACAGAAATATTAAAGCATTATCAGTACTTATCCTGAGGAGGGCTGCGGTGGTCCGGGCCAGAAACACCGGCACTTAGCTATAGATGGAACACCTGTCCGTCGCAAGGTGACCACACACACACACACACACACACACACACACACACACACACACACACACACACTATGGGGCAGTTTAGAGTGTCCAGTCAACCTGAAACCTAAATGCTGCTCATGAGAAAAGTAAATCAGCTCAGGAGAAAAATATCAATAAAAAACTGGTTCTGTTGAGTCTGAAGACGTTTTCTGCTGGCACCTGCTGCAGAACACAGTCCAAGTGCAGAACTGCGGTGTAAATCGTGTGGAAACAGCTGATTAACGTTAGTTTATAGGCTCACTAATATGGAAGCTGAATGTGCCTATAAGGTGCTCGGCGATGGCGGTGCACACGTGTTGTGTTGTTAGGTGGTTCACTAGTTGATTTTGGTGAAGGCTGCACACGGGGAAGAGCTGCGACAAATATTCACCCAACATGGTGTTATAACAAAAGTTTCATTAGGTACGGAAGTGCGGTTCTCTGGCCGGCACGTGGACCATCGCGAGGTACGGAGGCTCGCGGCAGGGTCCGGGCCGAGACCCAGGAGATGAATGCTGTACGGGTGTATTACTTCTGACAAATGTGATGTAAATCTCATAAGGCAGAGATGTAAATACCATTAAATGAGGGTAAGATCGGGTGTCGGCACCACCAGAGAACTGCGTACACCTGCCAGTGCGAGAACTCCCTGCCAGTTGGTTCTTGTTACTCATAAATACCTCATATATCGATAAGGATATTAAATAATTTCACTTACATACATGAAAACTAAGCATAAGACTGGTATCTCGACCTGTTCTGTATGTAAACACACTGTTGACACGAACCACCGCTGGGCTCAAGGCGGCGTCTCAGCTGATGCCACAAAGTCCTCAACAACCCCTGAGCCCTGCAGGCACCTCTGGATGGAACTGATGCTTCAGGAACACCAGGTGAATGTCAAAAATAAACTTCTTAAACAAATTTTCCTATTTTTATAGTGGATCAACAGGCTCTGTATTCTGTGTAACTGTGTACAGGCTCTGTGTATTTCTGCTTTTCTCCTGTGTAACTAGCTGGCTACCTTTTCTCTAATTCCGTAACAAACTTTGTGCGATTAAATTTATTTGGAAACATAGGTAGATTTAGAGTTATGTTTAAGTTGCTAACATTGCTATTAGTTCAGAATTTTTAAAAAGTATATTTGAATCAAAGTAACTTCATATTTGAATTTTTTTTTAAACCTCTCTTTTAAGTGAAGTAAAGTTTTGGACCAGTAACTCCCTTCATCCCTTCAGTATTTTTGAGCACTTTTACTTGAATATTGTGTTTGGCCACCTTACCCATCTAGTCTGCCAAAACCTCTCTGTCATTTCCAAGGGTGACAACATGGTCACATCTTGCATTTATTTGTTCATTTATTTCGAAATCCATGAGCCATGGATCTTGTGTGAGTTCTGAAATCTCTGACAAGTGATTCAAAACCTCAACAAGACGTTTTATGGTCAAACTAAACAATAGGTCTCAACAGCAGCATAAGGATTAAGGTGACACCAGGTTATGGACCTGATGAAGGTCCCACCGTCACGTCTCCTGGTTTTAGATACACATGAAGATAAGAGACATTGTTAGAAATCACAGGGTTTATTAGCCTTGATAGTTCTGGTTCCGGAAACACCAGGTTTAATTTCATTTATAATAAGCACAGTGATGTAACATCTCGAGGCATCCTGTTATCCTATCACTCCCAAAAGGTTTACTCATTAAACATTTGATATTATTACTTTTATTGAATTCAGTTTATCGACATTGTTAACTCTCTTTTTTTAAATAGCAGCCTTTGGTAAAGAATGACATTGTCCTAAATAGTTCTGTTTTGCTGGTCTAATCGGCATATTTAACGAGGCAAAATGTATTAATCCAAAAATGACAGCCCTGCGCTTTTTTTCAACATATGTACAGCACAGTCGCCGCACAAGGCCGCACCTCATCAGGTAGAAGAGCTCGACATGTGTTGTCATTATGCTACACTGCTTTTTCTGCGAATTATTTAAAGATGCCATGGTTTTAAAATTGCTGACGTTTCCTCGGTCGAACCCAGATCATGCACCACTGACCACCCAAATAGAGAAATGAATTACATAACACGGAGAGCAAAGTATTTAACATGTTCTCACCCAAACCGGCACGTCTGGATGTACGTACTTATCCGTACAGCTGTGATATCACCTTTTTTCAGCCGTTTTTCCTTCCAGCTGTTAACTGTACAGAATATTACTAGACGAACACGCAGATTCAGTATCGGTGGACGGAACATCGTAATCTTTTGATACGGATTCACTTCACACTAACTACGTAATACATATATATACAACTCTTTTGAAGTTTAAAGCAGCTCGGTGACAAATTTCAGTGCCTCGCTGTACGATTCCAGAGTTGCACCGGTGAAAGTTCCACAAGGTCTGTGTATTTGCAGATGCAGTCATTTCTATTGCGAGTTGTTTCTTTGTTCTGATTTTTTTTTTTGGAATGTGAGGAAAAAATAAAATCAAGTCTGCAGGACAGAACTTTTTTAAGGAAGACCATCCTCTTTATCTTTTTTGTTTGTTACTTTCTAAAAAGGAATCCATCCCTCCGTTCTTGTATCCATTCATTATCAGCAACCGCTGATCCAATTAGGGTGGCACTGATGTGGAATTTAAAGCGGGAAGCAGAGGGCAAAAAGGCGCCCTGCGGACAGCCGGGTCTGTACACCAGTCCGGTGGCAGCGAGCTCGCACACACTCACAGATGCCCTGAGGCAAATTCAAAATTGCATCTTTGGACTGTGGGAGGTTAACCAGAGTACCAAGAGGAAACCCACACGAGCACAGAGGGACCATGAAAACTCCACACAGACGGAACCGAGTCCAGATTCACACCCGGACATTTGGAGGTGGAACTGCACGACCCGCTGAGCAGCCGCACCGACCCAAAGAGAAATGCAGCTTCGAACAGTTTAAAGGGCTGCCAAGCTGAACGTGGGTAATTCTCCCTTTTTGTGCCACGGCGCTTTCCACTTTTAACAGTGCGTTGCGTTCAAAGTCTCTGTCGAGACGTGTCTCAGAATTACACAGCGTGGATCCCCCAAATGTGTCCTCCCGCCCAATTTGTTGCCCACAGATGTTTGACGAAAGGAGTGTTATACAGCATCTGACAGCTAAAATCTTCCCACTTAAAATGCCTGGTACATATGTGTTTGCGTTTTTATCTCAATCCATCCATTTTTGGATTATCATAGGCCTGTGTTTACCAAACAGTGTTTACAGAGAGGAACTTCACAGCAGCGTAATCCCAGTGTCATCACACTGTCCACGTACTAATTCTGGATCTAAACTAAAGTATAATGCAACTTTTCCAGATTACAAAAATACAAAAATGAAATAAAAAATTATCGCACCGTTTCTCTTTTTCCTTTCATTCAGTTTGATTTCTTTTTAAACATCCAAATGAATCATTAATTCATATGTTTACTGAACATGTTAGGGCAGAAATTACAAAATGTTCATCCATCCACTCATTTTTAAAAACCGCTTGTCCAGTTTAAGGTTGCAATGGCACAGAGGACATCCTGCAAGGAATTCACTCACCAGTTTACCTTAAACACATGTCGCTGGGCTGTGGGAGGAAACCCACACAGAGAACATGCAAACGCTGCACAAACTGAAATGGATTTGAACCCGCGTCTCAGTCCACGACCCAGGAGCGCTAAGTCACCAGTGCTACCCGCTGAACCACCTACCACAGGCGTGCTGGGGAAAATATGAATCCGAGGGGCCTGAAAAAACCAGAAACCCTGCACTTAAATTCATATTCATTTAGCTGATGTTCTTCGTTTTACAACGTTAAGCTACTGATGATAATTTCCTCATTTACGCAGCTGGGCAGCGTTGCCAAGTTGCCTTCTAGTTCTCCATATGTCCTTTTGATATCCTCCACAGTCTCACTCCTGTTCAGCCGTCCTGCTGCTTCTTTCTTTTCTAATGTCAGCTAAGAGTCGAGCAGCACCCAGCGCATTTCCATCTGGGGCCCTTTACTGATCCTTCAGCAGATGGTGGCTCTGTTATATGGTTCTCCGCATAGGTTATGGAATTTGGCATCGCTGTTCCTCCCTGCCATCTGTCTCCGTACATCTGTCTATTTCGATCCCTTACAATGACACGAGAGCCACCGGCATATTGCTTTTGCACATCTGCACCTTCTCGTTCTTACTGTATTGAAGGCTCGAGGTTCTAAGTTCACTTTGTTGTCATTTTACACAAATACAGGTGTACAAAGAAAGAACAAAATGTAGTTTCTCCTGGATCCCGGTGCACAGTACTGACGCACAACATAACATAGGACAACACTGACAAACTGAGACAGAATTTAAATAACCAGGAAGATACAGATGAACAGATAAATAAACAGATAAGAAAAGAGGGTACAAGTGATGGTGGCGATGGCACAGCGGGAGGTGGTCAGTGGTGGTGGCGGCGATCAGGCTCTATGCTGTCTGGAATTCAGCCGTTTGACAGCCTGCGGGAGAAAGCTGTACCTGAGCCTGGTGGTTCTGGTTCTCAGGCTGAGATAGTATCTTCCAGATGACAGCGCTGAAGACAGGTGGCTGTGGGGGTGAGTGGGGTCCTCAGCAACGACACGAGGTGTCTGACACACCGCTTGCTGTAGGCGGTGTGGATGGTGGGTAGTGAGGTTCCGCAGACGGCCTGGGCAGTGTTCAGTACCCGCTGCAGAGCTCAGTGGTCAGAGGCAGTGCGGTTCCCACAGCAGACCGAGATGCAGGAGGTCAGGATGCTCTCTGTGACACATCTGCAGAAGCTGGTGACGATGAGGGTGGACGCCCAGCTCCTTTCCGTTTTCAGTCTCCCCAAGAAGCGGAGACGCTGTTTTGCCTTTTGACCAAATGGGTCGTGTTGATGGTCCAGGAGAGGTCCTTCGTGATGCACGCTCCTAAGAACCCGAAGCTGCACATTAGATCCACTGCAGAACTTCCTAAACACAGGGGAGTGAGAGAAGCTCAGATTTTCCTGCAGCAAGAGATTTCCTGAAAATTCTGCAGTTCTCAATTGAGTCAACAAGCATTGATGTAATACAATGAACTCACAAAGGTCCCAAACACCACAAAAACACCTCCACTAGTTCATCACTCGTGGTTTGGGTTTGTTTTAAATCGCACCTTGGCTCCTGCTCCTCTTCTCTCCAACTCATCTGTATTCAGCCACAGCTGCTTGCTGGTCTCTGACCGACGTGTCGATGAGGAGAATCCCACACATAACATGTTCCTACCTCACGCCTCATCTCATTGCCCTCTGTGAAGCCCTGCAGGGCAAATAAGTTGTTCACCAGGCAGATTTTCATTTCAGACGGACGTCCCAGTTTCCCCAGCTCTTTTCCCATTACATCTTTTCCAGCAAAAACCGGGACGGCCGTGGCAGGTACCAGCAAGCCCAGTTTGTGGGAAGCGTGAGGAAGTTCTCCAAGAAGCCGGATTTCGTGGAACACACAATCCACGGCAGGCTTTCAAGAAGTTTCTCAGAATTTATTTTGCGTATCTGAGTGTTATTTTCGCTGTTACAGGCGTATGTTCATATTAAAGTCAGTTGAGGAAAAAAATTAAACGGGAATTGTGGTCGTTTCTCCTTCGCTTTTATCAACAACGGATGAAACTGACAAACGTTTTGGCCCACACTCGAAGTAGCGCGTTACGTGCGCAGGTGGAAAAAACGAACTACCGTGACCAGGCTAGGCAGGTAGCAGCGTGGGTACTCCTGCAGCTCGGAGCTAACAGAGAACACCCTGATGCAGAGCAGGGTTAATCGCGGTAAAAGTGTTCTTTCTGGCATCCTGAGGGGTCAGCTAAATCAGGGTCAGTAACAGTAAACCACAGTAAACCACAGTAAACCACAGTAACTTTCTGCTGAACAACAGAGGTGCACCTTCCGCCCTCGGGCCACCTTGCTGGTAACGTGCTGGGGGCGGGGCTCCGCGGCACGTAAAGGCTCTGCCGACCAATCAGAGCCCAGGGAAGGCGTGTCTACGAGCCGTACGGCCAGGGGCCACGGACTCGGCTCGCGACCGACTCGCCCGTTCGCGCCGCGGGGAGATAAAAGGCGCGCGGCGTGTGCATGTTGCTGTGCGCGCGCACGCTCGCCGGGAAGCAGTTTATTATGCTGAGGAGGCCGCGCCGCACCTGAAGCTCCCCGCCGCGACTCGTCATGATGGCAGCCAACGGTCCGCCCGGGAAGTGCGCTGCCGCGGGCGCGGAGGAGACGCCGCTGTCCGCGGGCTGCCCGTGCCGGAAACAGTGCAGCAGCTGCAGGGTCTTCCTGGGCTTCTTCGCGCTGTCGCTCTCGCTGCACCTGGTCACGCTCGTGTGCTACCTGGACCTGCGGTCCGAAGTGAAGCGCGAGATCTCGCAGAAGGGAAGAGAGGAGCCGGTAGCAGCGGCCGCAGTCGGTCTCGGTCTCCCGCCGCCCCCCGCGACCCGCCACCGGGCCGCCGAGCAGCAGCAACAGGTAACCGGACACAGGGACACTGGGACACAGGGACACTGGGGGAGGGGGCGGGAGCGAACCGCCTGCGCCGGCCAGCTTGGCACCGGAGTGAAGCAGGACGCAAAATGCCATATAAACTTGACACACTGCGGTGTAAAACAACTAAACATGCTGTACAGTACCGCACGAATACTCTTCCGAGTAATCGGTAGTAATCAATTACCTTAATGTTCCAGCAGTCTTTCGTAGTGAAGTGTAAAGTAAAAACCAGCCAGTTTCCACCGCGAATGACAAACTTTCTGTTCAACTTAGTCTACAGTAGTAACCCGGCATCTTGTATAATGGAGTGTAAAGTAACCCGGCGTTATTCACGGTATACTATGGTAACCAGTCGTTTTACACAGTGGAATATAAAGCAACCAGCCAGTTTTCACGATGAAATATAAAATGAAAGCCGCGCTAGTTC
The DNA here is from genome assembly GCA_900497675.1 of Arapaima gigas. Lineage (NCBI taxonomy): Eukaryota > Metazoa > Chordata > Actinopteri > Osteoglossiformes > Osteoglossidae > Arapaima > Arapaima gigas. The sequence continues at coordinate 294,287 of UFQX01005219.1, read as the reverse complement.
AGTAACCCAACATCTTTTATACCGCAGTATAAAATAACTCAACATTATGCACAGTACAGTATAACCGACCACTGTATACAATAAAATAGTATGAAGCGACGCTTTCAGCACAGGTCGTGTGAAATGGTACCCACTCATTTTGTGCACTTGAATAAAAATAGGTGATCAAACTTGCATAATGGCATTTGAAATGCAGTCAACCATTGTTTCTTGCACAATGTAAAACAACCAAGCGTTACAGTACAGTACAATACAGTATGAAAAAGCTTTACGGTATCGGTGGCATTTTTCACAGCTATTGTGCGTTCTATGGAAAAACGCTCTTATTTGGCTGTACTTCAGTAGTAAATCGGACGTTGACCTTTACATTTGCCGTTCTGTGTCCGGGCTATCTGCCGAGGTCACTGGGTGGTCAACGGTTAACCTGAGAGCTCATCCCAAGTTCTGTTGAAGGACTGCTGTCCAAATAAAAGGTGTGGGAGTGAAGCTTCGCTGACAACCCCGTTTCCGCCCCGAGGACACGCAAACCTTGCTTAATCAACACGAACGTGCCAGAAGTCTGCCGTGTCAGGGCGGTTTCGTGTAGGTGCCAGTCAGCGCTCTCAAGATTCTTGGCTCTGATGGGAAGGCGAGCAGCTTGTAATGAGCAGCACAACGCGGCAATATTGGTTTGTACCTGTTGAACACTGTGTCAGGTTACCTTTGCCTTGAAGGCCCCATTATCACATGCTGGATTCATGCTTTGAGGCTAAGGAGGGATGGGATTCAGATTCAATTCAGAATGGGATTGAAACAGTTTTGAAGTCATTATGAATTATGAATTGATTACAGCACAGTTGAGTTTACAATTCTTTTCATTGTGGTAATCTTAGAAAAACTATGGGCAGAGAAAGCAGGACTCCTGGCCTGCAATACGTCATCCAGCCTTATGAAAGCAGCCATTAATTACAATCAGAATTGTTGACCTGGTATCCTTGTTGTACATTTAGATGATAAATTTTATTACCTGTGTGCCGCGTTAATCAGATATTTCTAAAAACTGAGCTCATGTAGTGTGTGTCAACAGAAATGTTGACCAATGTAGAATAATTGTAGTGTCATTCTTTCCCTCTGTGTTGAGTAGTTTTCTAAACATCACAGCTGTCAGTCTGCCACTCCCACCATATTTTCCACAAAACATGTTGGGGGGGGGGGTTAAATTTCCCATAATAGTCTTGCATCTGCCATATGAATTGTGGGATTACGTAGTGATGAATGCTGTCTGAACTCACCGTGTTGTTATGTCCTGGAGCTCATGAAAGGCGCCCTAATCAGGTTGGCACAATCTATCATATTTTCAGCGTTATGTTTCACACAGGTTCTCATGCAACCTATTCAGATCAAATGCCATTCTTTAAAAGATAAAGGTGGCTCAGGGTTACATTTGTAAGGCTGTTTCATATATAGTAATACAGCAATGTTGGAGCCTGCAGTTCTGTAAGTGCAAGGCCTGGATCATCAACTGGTGGTTTTTATGTTCATTGCATGAACTTCCCAGTGATGGGATGGCTGGACCTCTGCTGACATCAGACCCTTGAGATGGGAGGGGCTGGATTTTCATGTCCCATAACAAGGTAAGGTGCCCAGGAACGGTATTCTGGATACTGAAGAGGGGTTCTGGAAGCTCATGTGTCTTGGAAGAACTCCCAGGGCAGGGCTGGGTTGACCTGTGGCTGCATGTTGAGACAAGAAGAGGAGGGCATGAAGACTGTGGCATGCTGTTGTCATCTGGTGTGCGCTGACTCCGCCCTTCTATCCACCTAATAATGAGGCACTCGCACATTTTTACTGCTTTGACATATTGCAATCTCCTGCGGTTTTCTTTTTTTAACTCTCCCCTGTTTCTTTTTCGGACGAAGAGGGGAAAAAAAGTTAAATCCTGAGGCATTTTGCTTGTTACCGGAATCCGATCGTAAAATAAGGAGGCAAAGCATTTTTTTCCCCCTCAGGTGCCCTTTCAACATGCCAGCTGTCAGCTCGGCCCGGCGTGGGAAGCGATCCCAGTCCGCTGGAGCTCGGTCTTCACTTGCTCTGTCTGCAAAGGCGCGACAGCACAACGTGCAGACGTTCCACCCATCTGGAGGGACGCGTCCGTGGGAGTACGGGTGTTCCGCACGAGACGTGATGCAGCACGATAAGCTGTACCAGCTAGATGACAAATGGGGGGGGGGGGGGCTTCAATTACATACAAATTAGAAATAACAAGACAGGAAATGTACAAATTCCATCTGGCCCTTGTCGGNACAAAGGGGGGGGGGGGGGCATTCAATTACATACAAATTAGAAATAACAAGACAGGAAATGTACAAATTCCATCTGGCCCTTGTCGGCACTATAATGGGAAGAGACGCATGCAGTTCCGTGGTTTGTTTCAGCCTTGTCACTGGAACGGCTTTAGTCTCCACATCACAGCCTGCAACCTCCTCAGCAGCTGCACAGTCTCAGGCACTGGGTGCATTTTCCACAAGAATTCTGTCTCAGGCTAGTTTGGAAATATTTCTAGTGCTTGTAGAGCTAGCTGGAATGAGACTACTAACCTTTTTTTTTTTTGGGCAGCAGGGGGTCGATGTTTGGAAGTTATCCACTTTCAGTGTGTTTAAATGAGGCTGGTTGCATGTTGGATCATTGAGGTCAACGAATAACTGATGGATTTCGAGCTCCCCTGTAGGACTGTGGCTTCTTTCCAGGACACAGCGTGAAACCTCCGTCTAGCACTTGGTCGCAGACACACAAAGATCTGGTGCCAGCCCATACCTTTGCTGTTAAATTGAACGTGTTCACCCTTCAGGAATTTAATCTCCAACAAAGGTGGCCAAACGGGTCCGCAGTTAGTTACCCCCTTTTTTTTTTTTGAAATGAGCTTTGCAAAAGACCATAGTATGGGGGCTGATGTAGTTGCTGCCTCCTCAGAGCAGAAGTTGACGCATGCCCGACAGTTCGAACTGCAGCATGATCGAGCAGTATTTTCAGGTGGGGGGGAATACAAACAGAAATGTTTCAGGAAATTTTAAACGTGTTTATACTCGAGTGAGGTTTCCATTTGTTCTGGATAATTTTCTTTAGATGGATTTCCAAAGCACTTCTTTTGTATGTTCTTGAGTTAAGATGTAAATACAAGTTCTAAAGGGCAACTAGACACTTTTTTTCAGTTTGAAAAGAAGAAACTTGATTCTGCAGGGACATCTCAAGTGTTATGTCACTTTTCATGTAAATCAGTAATTGTGAAATAATATACACTAACATCCAGCCATCGCTGGAACATGTTGGAACATACTTACTGTGTAGATACAGCACCTGAATGACAGCAGGGATGCCTTGGGGCACCATGGTAACAGTGAATGTATCTATGCCATATTAATCAAAATATTTCAGACAGAATAAAACTTCCCCCCCCCCCCCCCCCCCCTTTAA
>UFQX01005219.1:257527-277826 GCA_900497675.1 Arapaima gigas | reverse complement strand
TTTTTTTTTTTTTGTTTTTTTTTTTTTTTTTTTTTTTTTTTTTTTTTTTTTTTTCCCCCATGACAACCTCATAAAGTCGTCCTAATGACTGATGTTTGTTTGTCAGGAACCTTCACAGAGTTTCATTAAGTCTTTTTGTATCTTATGGGACCATTTCTGAAGAGATGTAAAGGATTTCAACATCCAAACTGTTGGAACTCCAGGGACCCCAAAAAGCGCTCTTGGATATCAACAAATGACTAATCCATTAAAATCATTTTTATGTATTTATAAATGTATATTGTCATTTTTAGTCACAAACAATTTTTTTTTTTTTTTTTTTCCTTCCAGCAAAAACAATAAGAAAAGTGTGTCTGTACTGATTTCAAAATTGAAAGGTAGTTGGATTTAGTGCCTTCCTTGGGTCTGTGGTTTAATTTTGAGACTGAGAATTTCTGAATTATTTTATATTTGAATGACAGGTGTTCATACCTTTTGGCTCCTATTTTTTACATATGCAGAACTGTATTTCTGTAAAGCCTTAATTATTTTAATGGCTAATTTTAGAAGCTATATTTTACTGTATGTATGTGCAGAAGCTGTTTGACACTGACAATGCTGAAGGTGATGACACTGTCAGCATCAGTCCCAGCACTGCAGCGTTTCTTGTGGTGATGTCTAACATGGAATAAAAAAGTTTTTGCATGTTAACTGGTCCTAAGGCTAGCTTTCCTTAAGCCAGTGGCTAGATACGTATATAACGTATTTATTGTGTATTCAACAGCTGTATGAAGATCTGTTGACTTGCTCCATAGTTAAGCTTGACTGTTGCAGTTGGTCAAAATGATTAATTTTCACATCAGTGAGTCATTTTAACTGCTCATTTGGCATCTCCACCTGCAGGCTTTAGAATGAATATGTTTCCAACCCATAATGAAGACTATTTTTAATCATTACACTGCCATTATTTTCTACAAATTGCAACATTTTGCAGTTAAAAGCACAGAACAAAGGATTATGATTTTGTATTTGTTTTACTGGAATCATTCTATGACTAAATGTATGCATCACAACTTCAGTCATTTACATTTCTAAAATGTGCTTATGGTAAAGTCATTTACACCTCCAGCTTCTCATCTTTTCCTTCTCCCACAGTATAATAAAGTTGGAGAATCGGTGTTTAAATAATTGGTTTTGATATAATTTTCTGATCTTTGCCTTTTTGCTGTACAACCGGGGGGGGAGGGGTCTGGTTCAAAGATGACTTTCAGTGTTATTCCAAGTTTGACAGATCTTATGCCCAGATCCTTGTGTGAGTTTTCTGTTTATAATTGAGCCAAACACTAAGCTGAAATTATGACTTAAGCAACACTGTATTGGTAATGGAATATTTATTGGCACATAGTCACTGTTTTAATGCATTAATTTATCTGGTTTCACCAGATAATTGTAACTGAAATCTGTTATATTAACAGCCTTGGAGCTGTTGTCTGAAGTGAGCTCACCCTTTCTTTTGTTTTGTTTTTAATTAGTAAAATGTTTGAAATTTTGTTTCTTTAGTGCTTCTCTAAGGTTTTTAAAATTGACAACCTTGCCTTTTTTCTATGACGGATATAAAATGGCAGCCAAAACCACACTGTACAAATATGACCTAAAAGTAGTGGACTACAACAAGCCACATGAACAAAACATGAGTGGGCGAACTGACACCGGCCGTGGTTTCTGAAACACGTCATACGTTAACAATTAGTCGGAGTCCCAAAATAGTTTGGTTTAATTTTCTATAGGAATAATGCCAATTTCATTCCAGTGCTCCATTCAAGAATGACCAACGCCAATTTGGCACTGATTTGAATAAACTTTACAAATATTAGATTAATATTTATTTATTTAGCAGAAACATTTCTGCGACGCAACTTCCAATGTCAGTTTTGCCTATTAGGCTATTCATAAACGGGGTAATTTTTACTGTATCAGTTCAAATACCTTCGTCAAGGGTCCTACAGTGAGTCGAACTCGGTGTTCATTTGAAGCCGTCAACTGTAGCTGCTACGTGACCTGCCGCCCCTAAATAAAAGGCCTGCACTCATGTAAACACCGTGACTGCCACACACTCGGCGCTGCTGTACACAGTGAGCACGTGCTGTTTAGAGGAGCTCTTCAGACTGCTTACACGCGTAAAGGGAGTGTATGGTGTCCTGAGCCAGGAGAGATCAAAGCAGAGACCTCTACAGCTCTGAATGGTGTTTAATTGTGGGTGCGTGTTTGGCGTGCACTTTCCTGGCAAAGGCTGCAGAAGCTGCAAATGCGTCAAAGAGACGTCAGAAAACAACGGTAGGTGGAAGCGAGTACTCTGGGTTTCGTCACAGTGATTACAACGTCCATCAGGCTGTGTGACATTGATGTAGGATCCTGAACCTGGTAGAACGTAGAAAACGGCAGATTCACAGAGCTAGATGCTAAAGTGGTTATTTTAGTGAGCTGTAGGCAGCATGGTGGTCTGGAGACATGGACCTCTCATCTGTAGACTGTCTGTCGGTGTTTAACAGATCTTGAAAAAGGTAGTTAACCAGAATTGCCTGCTATAAGTAGGTAAGCTGTATGCAAACAATTGTAAAGGAACCCGTCATTATACTCACGGAGAACAGTGGCTGAGTACGTTGTGGGTAATACCTTTTACGTTTCACAATTTTAAGGACAACTTTATGAATGATGGAGCTTCTCGTTGTTTGGATGCATACATGAAGGACAGCTTCAAGGCCTCAGTGGCGTTTGACATCACACTAACCTTCTACCGCTTCAGGAGGCCATGCTTTATGTGCGTCAGTGGAGTATTTTGTCTTTCAGTGCAATCGTTTGCATCTCATGATGTGCAGCGTCCAAGTTCTGGAATAGCTACGTTCCAGGAACATAATGCAGGATACATTCCTGCAACGGGTTTCCAAGCCCTTGACTCCGTATAGTATGCCGTATAGTATTCTGGCAATCCTGGCAGCAGACAGACTTTTTGTTGGGGTTTCCCTTTGTCCCTTGTACCTGTAGATGAGACTGGGAGAATTATTGGAGCGTTAAGTGTGTCTGGGTTTCAGTTGAAATCCATTAAACTGTCCCATAGGTCGGCTCTTTGGTTTTTTTAGGATGGTATTTGTCAGATTGCTGCTAACTGACTGATATCTGTTTCTCATTGCCCCACCGATGGCCTAGCAGCTGTTGTAATGTAATTGCATTTCAGCACCTACGGGTGACATTTTCTGGAGGGAGTTTGCATGCGTAGCTTGAAAGTGCATTTTCTGCCAAATCGCAAAGCTTGTGGTTCTTCTGACTAAAATGTCACAGTTTTTCATTTGTTGCACCTCCATCACACTTACTGCTGCCCAAAGCACTCTTTCTGCTGTTTCTCATCCCTTGAAATGATCAGCATTCATTTACTCCATCCTGCTGTGTACTTGAACTAGTCTGTTTTTCACATTGTTTTTTAGAAAAGTGCTATAAAGTCTGAACTGTATTTGGACCAGATGGCAGTACTCAAAGGTGAAAACTCTGAAGCAGCTGTAAATATTTTAGCCGGAGCTTTCTTGCACAGATGTCATTGTTAAACAGTCAAAATTACGGATACCACAGGCCTGAGTACGAGAAACAGGAGCACATTGGTTCCAATGGATTACTTTCATTCAAGACCTTAGATCGATAGCTCTTGAAAGTTGAAAGGTCATATTTTATCAAAGTAGTTTCTTTTTGATGGTATTCAAACAGGTTCCACAGATTACTCTTGATAATAAAATGCAACACTATTATTTGAGATTAGGGGACAGCACTTTGCCGCATATACGATAACTCATTCCATTACGCTGCAGCCCTTGAAGAACCCTGGCGTCCTTCAAGATCTACTTCCAGTCTTCTCCATTCCAAAGGAGGTTTGACCAGTTTGTTTTTATTTTAGGTTTTAAGATGATTGAATTTTTAATATCAGTCCCATATTAAACCTTCAACTTGGAAGATCAGGATGGGTAATTTGCCCATTTGACCAACTAACCAGAAACCCTCGCCTTTCAGAAGGAGGGAACAAACCCGAGCACCTGAAGGAGGCTCGCACAGACATGGAGAGAACATGCTCCACAGAGACTAAGGCAGATTGGAACTTGTGCCCAAACAGATCAGGTGCTCAGAACTGGTGTATATAAAGGAGCAACAGCACTGTGCAATGCTGATTTTGCTGTCTGCTCAGTGTTAAGTTGCACTAGATGAGCCCTAGAAAAGGCCTCATAAATACCTGGCAACTTTCATTATCCTTTAACTTTCTCTTGAGGGGAATAGAATCTGTGCGCAGCTTGTCTAATCTTGTGTTTTCAGTCCAAGCTGTATTTTTATGTAGTCAAGACTGATGAGCGCCTGGTAGCAGTGTGATGCAGGGGCACTGGCAAGCATGACGGTGGCAGCGGGCTGTCATGCCACTCTGGCAAATTTAGCAAAGGGATCGTATGCACTGCTGCTGTGCTGTCTTTGGAACTCTCTCTGTGCCAACTGGAGAAATGTCTGGAGATTAGTGGGCGAATCAGACCCTTTCCAGTAGATTTTGGCTTGGAGGAACCCTGACCTTATGGGTAAGAACGTGTTGCCAGCTGGTCAAAACGGAGCACCTTAACCTTTTTAACACTAGCTGATTTTGTGGTTAGCGATGCACACTTAAAAATTGTCCTCGGCTTAATGTGTTCTAAAGCACTGTCGACAGTGAAGCTCTAAAGCCTTTGTAGAGTTGTGATTCCAGCACCCAAGCTTTGACCTTCTTTGTAGTTGGATGTTGTCCATGTTGTCAGCTTTGAAGTTCTGTCAATCGCTTTTCAAACTCTTTAGTCTTCAGTTGCGTGTACTTCCATATATAATTCAGGGAGATCAAGAGCAAACATGGCTTTGTTTATCAAAGAATTGTGAAGTTGTCTTTCAGATACTCTGGTTATGTTTTCCTATTAGCGCTTTTTAGTGGAATAGTTCAACTGACAGGTCTCTAGTAAGGTATGAATTGGAAATCTTGTAAGACTGCGTGTTTAACGGTTATATAACCGGCAGTCCTAGTTATCCTTTTATACTCATCTGTTTATGAATAAGTTTTGGAACACACAAGCATTGTATGTTTGTTGAGTGGCTGCAACACTCCTGCCACCCCCCACAGAGCAGTCTCTCTAATGTCAGCTATCATTCTGTGAGAAGGTCAACCATTTTTATTTGTGCAGGAAAATCCATCAACTGTAATGAAAAGCAGAATTAAAATTGTAAGAATTGTTAAACTATTTTGGTTTCTAAAATAACATATTGCATAAATAAACAGGTAGACTCAAAATACTTAAAATGTGAGTCATGGGTGGCAAAAGTTTAAATTAGGGTTCCAGAAACCCAGCTTACTTGCCTTTGTCTGAGAAACAAACTGGGAACTTAGTGGTTATAATGATGGATGAAAATACTGTAAATATTTTTCATTGCAGAGGCAATAAAGGGAGGATTGGACAATGAATTAAACATAAAGGACATTTTGTCTTCACAACCAGGCACAGATGAAGGACAAATGAAACAACAGAGTGAAGAATACAGATAGGGTTTTTGTTTGTTTGTATTATTTATTTATTTATTTATTTTTTTTTTCTGAACTCAATTGTCACAGTTTTAAAAAAAAAAAAAAAAAAAAAAAAANAAAAAAAAAAAAAAAGCAATGACTGTAAAATGTAGCCCACTAGTAGATGTGCTGTTTGCTGTTACTACTGCATGATTCCCCCCCCTTTTCTTTTTTTTTTTTTTTTTTTTTTTTTTTTTATATAAAGCTATGACAGTGCTATTGCAATATTTATATTTTTGCATTTTGGACAGAAAGAAGTAATTGTTTCAGATGTTAGAGTATAAATTGGCAAAGAAACCCGAGCTTGCCTTTTACTTTTGTAAAGCTTTATTATGTAAAAATAAATAAAAAGTGAAAGTAATGTGTGCCGAAACCACCAACTGGCATGTATATTTCAACAAAATGCCAAAGTCCATTAAAATGAATGGATCATATGTAGCACACTATTTTAAAGTATGTTTACACTTATCTGTTTATACCATTAAGTACAAGGCTTGCAACCTTGATTAAGGTTGCAGGATCCTTTCTAGGATCTGAGCCTTTGTCCATTTAACTGCAAGCGCGGCTCCTTAACCGCGTTATTTATCCGGTACTGTTGTGAGTCACCATTGCAACGCTGCATGTTTGTTTGTTTTGTTTGTTTGTTTGTATTTATTGTTAAGTGTATCACACTATTTACAGGGCAGGTGAGATACGTCTTGTTTCTTTTTGAAGTTACTAGTCTAGGTTTGTACAGTAAGTTACTTTACCATTATTTTCTCATTTATTCAGCTGGGTAACTTTTATTGTATCTGTATCAGCACTTTGCTCAGGGCTACAACAGCTCAAGTCCTTCATCTGAATGGTGCTAAACACTAAAATTACCAAATTAACATGTTACCGTAACCTTTAGTGCTCATTAATCCACCCCAATTTCTTTTTCATCCCCCGTGTTCCAAGGCAGTTCATTTACGTATCGTGTGTTAACGTTGCTGCTCATATATCATCACTGACCACATCTGGTTAGTATTTGTTCTTTGAACTCTTAACATTTTATAAAAGAATGCTATCTTTTGTCACATTTAAATCATCAAGCTGGGTTTTTTTTTTTTTTTTTTTTTTTTTTTTTTTTTTTNTTTTTTTTTTTTTTTTTTTTTTTTTTTTTTTTTTTTTTTTTTTTTTTTTTTTTTTTTTTTTTTTTTTTTTTTTTTTTTTTTTTTTTTTTTTTTTTTTTTTTGATTCTCCACCTGACACATGCTTTTTGGGATTTCATGTGGGGAATGTACTAGCTGCTCATAAAGAAATTTCTAAAAGTACTTTGGGTCGGCATCCAGATTCAGCAGAATCGAGTAAAAGCCTACTGTTAAAAGGAAACTAGAGAGGGATGTGCTTAGGATTATAATAAAACAGAAAATACTTTTGTGCAACGTAGGAGACCATATCACGTTTAAATGCAGACATAACTAATGCTCTGATCTCATTCCTAATGGGCCTGTTCAGAGCATTCAGCAAAGGAAATGCTTTTTATTTTTCTTTGTGAAACCTGAGTTACATCAGGTGACATGCTGTTACATATGAGTTACAGCAACTGTTCAGCTTTCACCATAAGTCAGTGTTTGGAAGACAGATGTGTGGTGGGCTGGAGTAGACTGATAATTCCTTGATATGCATTCAGGAGTTTACAGGTTTATATCCAAAGAGGTACAATGTAGACCTGATATACTGTACCAGGGTCCATGATGCCCATTGCCCTGTTATGTGGTCTTCTGATATCCCCCAGCACCCATTAATCACTTTGGATTTTCATTTATCTGCTCTGTGACATCTGGTCTGGGACCACAACACTCTGTATGATACGACAGACCAAGAACACGTTGCTCCAAGGGGCTGTGTGAAGCTGAATTGCAGTGCATCATGGGAACTGTGTAACTGCCTCTGTTGTATTTTGGCTGCTTGTTTGTTTGTATTTGTGCGCTGTTATGCTCTAATGTGAGAAGAACTGAATTCTTGCTTATTCTGCAAAGACATTCTAAAATGGTCTGGACAATATTATTGGTGCCCTTTAGAAGTTAAAAGAAATAATTGTATTATAGTGATACTTCAAGCAGACTTTTCTCCTTTAATTAGTACCAGAGGAGTCTTCGGCTTTATAACTACTCATTCAGCCAGTTTAAATGGAGAAAAGTCCTCACTCTGTTTTGTGTCAGTGTGTGTATCACACTAAACACGGAGAAGAGAAGAAAAGGCTAACTGAGGAGGTTAGCAAGAAGGTAACAGCCAAGCATGGACAACATACAGGCTACAAGACCATCTCCAGAAAGCCTGATATTCCTGTGACCACTGTTGCCAATAATATGAAAAAGAATAAGGTCAGTGAGACCATAGCCGCCATCCCTGGATGTGGCCTCAAGAAGAAAATTGACCCAAGATTGAAAAGGAAAAAATACTGAAATGGTGGAGAAAGAACCAAAGAAAACACAAAAATAAATCTAAGTTGACCATCCGTTGCTGCCTGAATGAAAATGAGCTCCATGGTAGAAGACCCAGAAACACAAAAAAATCCTGACTGGAATTTGCCAAAATGCATGTTGACAAGCCACAGGCTTTCTGGAAGAATCTCCTTTGGATAGACATAAAAAAAATTAGAGCTTTTTGGTAAACTGCCCCAACTCTGAGTTCACAGAAAACAAAATGAAGCTTTCAAAGAACACCATGAAATGAAATCGGAAGACTATCGGGACCTTTTGGAGTGAAATGTTCAGGCTGGTGTCAGAAAGCTGTCTCTCAGTTGCAGGTCAGGGGTCATAATGGATAATGACCCGGAGCATACTTCAAAAAGCACCCACAACAGGTGAGAAGAAAACACTGGACTATTCTGAAGTGACCTGCTATGAGTCCTGATCTGAATACCATAAAACATTTGTGGAAAGAGCTGAACCTCACAGTTGGGAGAAGCATCCATCAGACCTGAAAGAACTGGAGCAGTTTGCTCAAGTAGAGTGGGCCAAATAAAGGAACCAGGAAAAGTGGCAACATCTCATTCAGAGCTGCAAAAAAGTGCTTGATTTCAGTTATTGTCTCCAAGGGGCCCAATATTTTGCCCATGCCATTTTCATTTGTTTTATTATTTAAATTGTTAAGTAATAAATCAAAAACAAAGTTCCTGTTCCTTTAAGTGTGAAATTATGGTGGGTACCAAATACTTTAGTCACCTTCAAATTATTTGAGAGTAAGCTGCTGTTGGGGGGGGGGGGGGGGATTAAAGGATACCAGTAATTTCAGCCACATCTGTTTATAGATCAGGGGTTAAAAGTTAAAACGCCATTTTACATGTATGATCATGTAAAATTATCCAGTACGCTTAAGGGTGTCCAGAACTCCTGTGGATTGTAGTTGGAATGACGCTTTAGTCATCCACATACAGTATTTACAGAGGGAACTCGTGAGACACAGACTAAAGCATTAAAACATGAGGATTTGGTAGACAGGTATGTACATCTACCACTGCAGCCAGCAGTGTAAAAATGTGGATACTTACATTTCCTTGCCAGGTATGTAACAATAATCATTTCATAAATTGATCAAAAGAAGAATTTAGCTTTCCAACTGAAGTGAAAATGGGCGCAAGTCAAATTTTGTTTGTGGCTGAGGGAACCCCATTCCTGAGAACATTCTATGAAGAAGCACTGGAGTAAGATAGGTTCTGTGAATCCCCCCCCCCCCATTCTTTCCCCTTTCCCCTAGATGCTGATTGTAAGAATGTTTTCCCTGTCTACATGTCAGTTAGATGAACATCTCTAGATCTTTAAAGGTGAATTTGTTTTTTTTTTTTTTTTGTTTCTTTTTATGCACAACTGTGTTTAAGCCACAGACTTTGAAGTTTGGCACACAGGTAAGGTTTTTACATAGTCAAAAACACAGGCGCATTAGTAACAAGTGCCTCCAGGCATTTCCCAGCTGATTTGTCAAAATGAAGACAGACAGGCCAATTCACAGTTTGAGTAATAGAAAGAAGAAGGTATGGGCTGAGAGTAACGGGAGACCATATCGATACCTGGGTATCCTGAACAGACTATCAGGTAAAGTCTCTACAAACCAGTAGTCCTGAATATGACAAAATCGTCAAATAATGATGGAATCTTGTGAAAAATTCGGAACACAATCCTGTCCACCGCAGGGTGACCACACGCGCATGCTATGGGCTGTTTTCAGTGATCAATTGCACTGGACAGTGGGAAGAAACCCACGTGGACATGTGGAGCACATGCAAACTCCACACAGCTGAATTCTTACCCTCATCTCAGCCACCCAGGTGCTGTGAGGTAGCAGCACTATTACTGTTCTGTAAAATGTAGTTTATCAGATGAATAACTAAGGGGAAAAGACAGTCCAACGTCAAACCACGTTATAGGCTAACCTTCATCATATTGTTTCTTCAGTGTATTTTCTTTGTGTTCTCCAGCTGAGCAAACTTCTTTATCTCTTAAGGGGAAGAGGCTAGATGACCATCATAAAATTATTTGGGGCTATTGAAGGGTCTTATTTTTGAAGACCACCCTTTGATTTCTGTAGTTACATGAGTATTTTAATACTGCCAGCCAAGCATAGCAGTTCAACAATTTGAATAGCTTACAAGATGTTTGGGTTAATTCTGAGGTGCCCTTCTGCCCATATTACATACATCGCTGACAGATCAGTCTGTCTGGTGTCATAAACAAGTGCAGCTGGTCATCCATATTCTTGCTTCTTCTACCACCACGTTGGGGTGTGCAGCCTCAGCGCTGCTCTGACTCGCAGTACCACATGAAAAAGATGGCTAATCTAAAGCCGAGCATCCAGATGGCTGGGAATGTATCTATTCTGAACGGCCTTAATGCGTTACATGTGCAAGTTGTTCCCTCCCTCTCCCTGCATACTAACTTCATAGAGCGTAATGGCACGAGGATGTTTTATCCTCATAAAAATCTAATGTTGAAAACCTGAACATTGCTGTCATTTCACCCCCCTCCTCAGTGTTCAGTCAGAGGCTTTGCTGCCACCTGACCTGTGATCATCACCTGTTTATGGCCATCATGTGTTAAGAAGTTAACTTGATTAATTTGTTGTGAAGAGGCCAAAGTTTTAAATCTCTAGACGTGTCCCCCTTTTTACCCTTTAATAAGGTTCTTTCATTTTATACCAAGAGACTGTTTCTCCTCGGTGGAGACTTGGCAGTAAAGCTTTTCGAGCTGTGCACACCCTAAAAAATAAATAAATAAATAAATAAATAAATAAATAAATCCGGAACTAGAGTCACGCTTGTTGGAATAAACAGCTGAATGTAAACTTAAGTTAGCATGATTTATTTTTACTGACACATAGAAAGGAGAGTCTTTGCTGAGATGCAGACCGAGACTGTTTAAGTTCCCGTAAGATGACGGTGCTCCACCACCCTAATTGGATTAGCGGTCCTCTTCAGAAACGGATCTCTAGTTGGAAGATGACACTGTCAGTTGGTTTTTGACCATTTGATTCCAGTTGACTTAGAACGTCCTGGTCCATCATCCAGGGTTGGCCTTCTGTGGAGAAAATCTCTACGTGACATGAGGCCCGAGGCTCGACCCACAGAATGCACTTCTGGATGCCACGTAAATGGAGATGTATGGACATGGGGTATGGAAAGTATTTTCCTGCTGTAAATGTTTGATTGATTTTCATGCACTGGAACAGTAATTTGCATCCCTTTCTATATACACCACATTCAGAATTCTGCTTTGTATAAACAGTAGCAGTCATGTTTATGCTAGAAGTGATTCATTGTTAGATTCATGAAATGTTCCACGCAATGTGAATGTTTGTATGTACAATGTGAGACATTAACATTACTCTTTTCATTTTGACTGGAAAAGAAATTATGCAGGCCTGCTTGTTTGAAAGGGAACTATATGTAAATCTGATAGCTTTGCAAGCTACTGTGGGAAGCCCACGCGTATATATTTCACTTAATGCAAATTATCCAATAAGTGGGTGTTTTTTTTATTTATTTTCCTCTGCTGAAGAAGAATCTTTAAATGAATTCAGAAATTACCAAGTAATATTCAGAAAGCTGAGATTTAAAAAAAAAAAAAAAAAAGGCTGTTCCAACTGTTTCCTGCAGATGTTCACCAGTTTTGTTCATGCATTTCATGAATAATATGAAAGCTGGATTTTGGCAGCATGGTGATCAAGATCCTCCACACCTGCAAACAAAAATACACAGTCAGAACAGCTTTTGCTGGGTTGCGGTGTTCAAATTACACTTTCACAGCCAACCAAATGCCGCCCATCAACTCTAACCTTAAGGTTTGCAGATCCGCAACAATCATCACGAGATGGAAAAACCTCAACTATTAAACGTGGCGGAGACCACAGTCTACTTTAGATGCCAGTAGTTTTTTTTTTTTTTTTTTTTTAAATGGCTGACCTCTCGGCTCCAAGGTAACACCCAGTAGAATGGGATCTGCGTTAGCATAGCACACAAAGATTGGGAACAAATCAGAAAAATGCTGATACCAGTATTCTTGTTCCTATAGATGACCAAGTTGTGATTTTCCTCTGCATTCTGAAAATTTAAAGTAGGGCTGAAGAAGCTGTAGTTCACGTCCGCTGTTTACGTTGGCTTTTTCAAGTTGTTCAAAATACAGAGTAGTCACATCCAGTCCATCTGTGTCGCGTATCCAAGAGCTGTACACGCTTATCATGAACTTAAGGACCCCCCCCCCCCCCCCCCCCCCCCCGAGGCACCTTATACACCCCAAACACAGCAGGTTGCAGAGTGCAGTTGCAGTGCAGTTTCTATTGGTAAGTGTNGGCCCCCCCCCCCCCCCTCCTGTTTATGCAAGAGCTGCTTTGGGTTTTGCAAGAGGTGCTGGGTACTGGGTGGTCTTTTGAGAGGAAATTGCTGAATTAGTGAAGTCTGTCGGTTGCCGCCTCTTTCTCAGAGGACCTCCGGCCCCTCGAGCCGTCTGCCAGTGCATTTGGCAGAGGTCGGAGTCCCCGCTGTGACTTGCGCCTCCGCACACACATCCTCCAGACCTCCAGTCAAGGTGAACGTCTGAGCCAAGGAAGACCGAAGCAGGAGGTGACACCCCGACCCCCAGCGGAGTGCGTGGGCCTAATTTGCGTTTCCCTCCGCAACCGTTCCTCTGTTTTGCATCCAGCTCCCAGTGAGACCTGTCTTGTATAAATGACCTCATCAGAGCAAACTTTTCTTGGCCCTAATGAGAGCCAGGTGTCCAGATCCAAAGGAATTGACCTTCACGGTGTCTTCGCCTTCTTTGTGAGTTCAGTTGGGGTCGGCCGCCGAGAACCCACCACTCTCCTCGTCGAGGGAAAGCCAAAAGGGCTGTGCGTCGCTTTCTCTGTTACAGCCTGCTGGATGGGATAACAATGTCCTCTAAAAGTCTGCAATTTAAAACGCACTGGAAACAGTTGCCCACATTGAACCGCTTTGCCACTCACAACAGCATCATGTTGCACAGTCTAGACAACACGTCTCAATGTCCTTTCAGGGCCTGTCTTATTAGGTTAGCATTTGGCAGGTCGGTATCCGCTCTTGTGATGATTCTCGCGTAGATTAATAAAGTGGGTGACGTGCCCCTCCTCCCTTGGGCTCCGCTTACTGCGTTTGTGTCCCGCTGAGTGTCCCGCTCTGTCCTCGATCATTATGTTCCTTTTAACAGTATCTCTTTCCTCGCAGATTCATTCTTGTCCGGCCGTGTGTGTTTCTCACCACCTGCCACACACACAATACCAAACTTGTGCTTTCGTTGGATTGGTTTACCTCTGTGGAAGCTGTCATCATGCTTCCTTGTATCTCTGTAAATTTAACAAAATAATAATAATTATAGTAGTAATAATAATAAATACAAATATATATAAATGGCAGGACTGTGTGCTCAATTAAGTAAGAAAAGTAGAGAAAAAATTTAATTGTACAAGAGAAATGAAATGTTATTCTTGCTCCTGTTTAGCTGTGAAAAAGAATTGAAGTTTTCAGGGATCACATAGTGTGAGATCTTGTTCTGCTTTTTTTTTTTGTTTAATGTGGGTCATTATGTAGATGTCTCACCTGGCGTTCCACTTCCACATCAAGTTCTGATTGACGGGTAACTCAAAACCCGCAGGCGCTGGGGTCTTTGAAGTAAATATAAATGAGATTATCGTTGTGAAATGTAAGCCAATATTGCAGCTTGACAATTTGCGAAATGTGTACGTCACAGAGAGCCTTGCAGCTCGGCCGCTTTCAAACCTCCAAAGGGAACCTTCTTATTCTCTGCCGATGGCTTTTATCTGCTCTGGTCTGTTAGTGCACTGCATATGAAATGAAATCAATATGCGTTTGTGCAGTATATGTCTTGCAATCTGAAGAGTTAGGATATCATATTGTGCAACATGGGTTGTCATACTGCCTTGACACAATGGGGGGGGGGGGAGAGTATCGGTGTAACAGTGCTGGATGGTCTTAAGTTTGTAGGGTGGTTAGGAATGTTGGGCTTGAAGAATATGGTGGAATTGGTTTATTGTTTGTATGGCAAAGTGCATGTTCTCAGGTAGGATGGTTTTAATTTCACATCTTTGTCCATTATTCATCTCTCCATTCTTTCATCATTCATTTGTTCAGTTTCAATGATCACTTGATCACTGCAGGGTCCAGATCCTCTGCTGGAAACATAGGGAGTGAGGCAGGCAACACCCTGGACAGGGCTCTCTCTCTCTCTCTCTCTCTCTCTCTCTCTCTCTCTCTCTTTCTCTCTCTCTCTCTGACACTTACAGTGCTGTGAAATTTCCCCCATTATTTTTTTCCAATCTGAATGATTTCAGATTTCAGTTGCACTCGCCGCTCATTTTTACAAGATGGCTCAACATGCCGAGTGAGAAACAGCTGTATGCAAAGAACCGAAAAGCTCTGCAAATCCGTGAACAGTGTCCTTACATTGTTTACCCAGGACGGAAATCATAATGTGACTCTAGATGCAAGATGATCTCTGTGTGTTCCAGTCGTGTCCTGAACAAATTCTTAATCCGTTCATCGTGGAACAAGCGTGTTGTTAAGTGATTATTTTACAGGTTTAGGGCTGGAACTAGCCATGAGGTTAATCTTGTTCAAGTTTTTCTTAAAGATTACTTAATCATCATGTTCTAAATACAAAGGTTACTGGTTAGTTTCTGATTTTGGTCGCAGAAAGATGGATAGGTTATGGCAGCTAACAGTTTCTTGATATTTCAGGCTGATTCTATTATTTTTTTTGCAGTTTCCAAGTTTCTCTCCAGAGAACGAAAAATCTCCTGGTATCAAATTCTGGGAATGTGAGAATATCTTGTATCCCTTTGGTTTCTTTCAACAAAAAAAATATTTGCTATGGTTGCAATTATTTGCAGTTGTATTCCGATATAGCATTTGCTTCCCCCCCCCCTTTTTTTTTTTTTTTAATGGGCACTCAGTTTTTATTTCGGAACCCTCTCTTTTTCGTTCATAGCTGCAATCTCTGGTCATAATTGAAAATAAAACTTCTGCACATTGTTCCAGCTATTGACACAAAGATTTAACGGTAAGTTAAATCAATGCGGAATCAATGCTATTTGATGACTGTGATGCTATGCCAGTTTATATTTTATACCTATTGTTGTATTTCAGAGTTAGGAGAAGGCATACAAGAAGTGAGCATTTCAACACGCAGATGGAGTTGCTATTTGCTGGGACTGTGTACTAAGTGCTTGGTCTTCAGCTGAAATACAGAGCCTGTCAGATTTGCTGGAATGAAGCCTTGCTTTCTTTATAGTTTGGCTGGTGTATCAAAGGCCTGGATAAACAAAATAAATTACATATCCTTCTTTCCTCTATTATCATACTCTCTTTAATATTGGCCAGGTGCACAATTTCACATGAAATCTAGCATTTCAAAAAGAACAGTCATTATGCCTAAAAATCTGCCATTGCTGGCCAGTGCATTTTAAATAATTTCTGACCAAATATTTAACTTTTCTGTATTTTCCATTCTCACATGAGGAAAAAAGTTGAGTCCAAGGTCTCTGACCTGACAATGGCCAGTACCTGTTTGTTTCTCCTGATATCTACAAATATACTCATTATATACCATCTCACGGTGAGTGCATAACACTCTCTCCTTTTGGTAAAAGTAAAACAGAATCTGGAAAATGGGAGCAGTTTCATATTTACGTGCCGTTTAATGTGTACAAACTCCCAAGATAAATATGTACAGAAAAATGAAGCACCAGGTATGAAAATGGAAAGTAGCACACAAAGCACAAGTTAAGTGGAATCTGCACCTTTTCTTCTCAGTGACAGTGATGACATGCAGAATTTCATAGCTATGCATTTCAGTGTGAAATTCTGTAAATCCAACTACTAACTTAATGTCTTAAACGCTACGTTATACCGCTCTGGTCAACATCCCTGGCGCCCGTCCATTTTAGGTGTACAAAATCTTCAGAAATATTTGGGGGGTTTACCAGCGTTTGATTATTGGAATATCTTAATATCCGAACGACGTCCAGAGTTATACAACAAAAAGATGTGGTGTGTTAAAATATTACGTAGCCTTTTTCACAGAAGAAAAAGAAAATATGACCTGGACAGATTAAAGGCACTTTCTCTAATACTTCTGCGGCACAACCCTCGGCAATGATGAACGTGTCTTGTTGCATCTACAAGCCTCTTGCATCCTTCTGCTGATAGTTTCTCCCATTCTTCAACTGCAGTTTGTTTGCAGGATTCCTTTACCAATAGCAGATTTCGGCTCTTTCCAAACTTTTTCAAATGGACTGAGATCAGGACTCGTTGCTGGCTTGTGTACCACAGTCCGTTGTTTTTCCTTTTTCCTGCTCTAAAATGCCTTGGTGATCCTCTGATTTCATGATTCCTTTAAAATGTTGAAGGCCTCCGGTACCAGAGGCAGCAAAGCAACCCCACAACATTTTGGAACCTCTTACATATTCAGCTGTAGGCAGGGTGTTCTTTTCCTTGTAAGCTTCATGCTTAGGTTGCTAATAATGTTGACCAGGGCCATATTTGCTATACTGTCTTTAAAGAGATGTATTATTATTCTGGGTTATGTATGTAAAAATTATCATTATGTTTCAGAGACTATGGCAGAAAAGAGCTGAAAAGCAAATCTAAACCTATAAATGTGAAAAGTGAAGAAGAGGTACGCTATGCGTCATTTGTGAGGCACTGGTACGAATTCCTGGTAGAATTATTTGTCGGGATCAGAATCAAACCAGGTGTTTACAGGTCACTTGTTGCCAGGACGAGACATGCTGTTTGTCCAGGCAGCAGCTGGGAGTCTTCGCCTATAAATTGTAAATGCACCAATAAAACATAAAATAGCTACGCTGGGGCGAGTGCGGGTGCTGCGTGAGAGAAATAGCTGGGAGAGGTGGAACTGGATGCAACAGTTCAAACATGGGCAGGTTTTACATGTGTGAATCAGCTTCACCTTGGGAGCGCTGCGTGTAATCGTACTGACGTATGAAACCACCGTCATCCCCGAGGAATGCTGCGCGGCGGTGAATCAAAAGAATCTGCTTAAAATGATAGACTGTGTGTGACAAAATGGGCGAGTCTCTTCCCGGCATGAACTTGCCAGGTTTGAGTATTCTTTTGTAACCTTTATAAGTAATTATTTTTGTCCTCTTACGAAGGTGGTCAAGACCATTGGCTTTAGATTAACGTGTTTAAAAACTGATTTATTGCACCTTGCACTTTGAAATGCATTCCCAGAAAGGGAAATGAGGGGAAAACATCTTGAGCAGGGTTGATACCTGAGCAATACATTCTCACAGATCCCAGTACGTCTTCTCACACATGAACAGATTTTTCTCGAAGATGGAAAGGTCTGGCAAGGTGACCAACCGCCAGGTAATTCTCCAGGATTATTTCCTGTGTGGCTCAACGTAAGAGAATCAATATTTACTGGTGAGTGGATTTGGTACAGGGTGATAAATTTGGAGCTTCCTTCAATCATTCTTTAAATCACAAAGGAATTCTGCATTGCGTTAGTCTTATCTTTAGCTTCTCTTTCTGACGCACTTTTTAAAACGTAAGTTTAAACCCAACACTATACATGAAGATATTGACCGTGGGTTCATCTGTAAAATGATGAGCTTTCCATTTTAGGAAAAGTAAACTGAATTCACGTTGTGCACATGGCATATGCTGAAGTCTGGGGAAAGAACAATCACGTTTAGCAATAAACGAGCTTCTTGGTTTGTGGGATTTGCAGGTTGTGTTAACTCAAACTATTCAGGTAGCGCATTATTAAAAAGAAAATGTCATCTGCAGCAACTCCTGTTCAGTCCCTGTTGCTGGCTGATTCATCCCCTAAGCACACAAATTTCTTTTTTTACATCATATTTGGTTCTCTTTGTTACATTCACCTTTGTCTCCTTGGTAATACTATGCCTCTTCTTGCTGTTAGACACTCAGGAGCACCAGATGAACAATGTAGAGTTGAATTGGGAAACTCCACATCTTTCCTCTTCTGCATCCATTTTACTGCCGTTGGTTGACTTGACAGATGAACGTATGTCACGTTCACACAATTACATTCTGAAATTTAAATAGTTTAATGCGAAATAGATGGCAAAACTGGTTTTTGAAGGAAAAAAATTAGAAAAAAATTTGCATCTTAGGAAAATTGGAAGGAGAAATTATATTACTAGTCTGAGTAGGACATTGTTACATGTTTGCATTACAAGCATATTTAACTTAGCAACTTGACAAACACTGACCAATAGCTGACCAAATCTTTGTTAAAACTCCCGTGCAAAACCTGTTTGCAGTTTCATTCCACCATCTTTTTAAATATTGCACATATAAATTTTGTATATAAGATCTCCTAGAAACTCTTGTTGAAGCATCTGAAAAAAGTACAAGCTTACCTCATTTTACTTTACATGAAGTTTTCACATGTAACAAGTGACCAAACCAACCATATCAAATTACAAATTTTCTATTTCTCTGACATGTTTCTCTCACTATCCACAAAGGTCAAACTAGGATGCTGCAATTGCTGGTGCTGAAACACAAAGCACTCGTGTTACATGATCTAATACCACCCCGGTGACTCAGATGAGAGATAAACATGTCTTTACTGTGTAAACTGGCTTATACCCTTTATGGCTTCTGTCTGGCTGGAAATGGGATACAAATTGTCTTTGATAAATGCTCAGAAGAATAGGAAAGTGAGAGCTTTCAGCAAGCTCCTCATTTCCAAGTGTTAACTTTCATCCCAGTTTTAAGGCCAGCTGTGCACAATGCGTCACACACTTGTACTTTGGATACATAATAGTCTGTTTCTGTCCGTTCTCCAATTTTATTTGAATACGACTATTACAATACAAGGCGACTGCCGTAGGTCTTCCGGAAAATTGATGTTACCGACAGGTGTGCTCTACCCTGCTTCTTCCATTAGGAAGTGGATACCCATTACATGATTCCTGCGCGTTATCCAGAATATCCGTAATTTAGTGAACGTAATCTGTTCCTCCAGATATTTCAGCTTAAATAATTGTTAATAATTATTATTAAAATTCAAATATTTTGCTAACATTCAGGATTATTAAAATTTAAATGCCCCTTACAATGTTTAACATGTATGCATTAAATATTTATGGGATATTGAAATTGTATGTATAGTTTGAATATCTCGAATATTTGTGAAATGGTGCCGAGCTGCCAGGTCTCAAACTTGCAGGTGTGTTATGTTATGTGTTATGATGTTAAAAAAGGCACTGAGAGGTAGACGTTAGTTATTGGCAACATGATGGTGTTCCTCATTGAGGTGTCAGCAGCTCGATCCAGCGAGAACATGCCATTGTTCATCAGCGGTCCCACATGAGGCCGGGCTGCGTTGGGAAGGATGAGGCCAGCAAGTGGCAGGGAGGGCTGGGGTCTGCTGTGGATCTGTCACCGACGCTGGTCTGCCAGCCTCTTCTCAGCCTGGATATATTGCACGTTGTTTCATTTGCACAAGTTTGATGTCTCCTATTTCTGGCAAGGTGTTTGGTTTCTGAGTGCTGGCACACAATGAGGACATGAGTAATGTGAGGTCTCTGTCATCTCCTTGATATCCTCATTGTTTTTCTTCTTCTCCTCCTTCTCAGTATATGCAAAGAGCAAATCTTCAGAGAACACATAATTCCTGTTGGATCTGTTCAATCTAATTTTAAGATGATTAGTGTTAAGCTTTGAATATAAAAGGAACACACGGCAGCTAATTTGGGCTTTGCAGTCTATGGCACAGGAACAAAAGAATACTTGAAATACTTGAATAAAACGAAACCCATAATGAAGTTCAGATGTCTGAGGGGGGTTGCATTTATGTATCAGGTGAAGTATCACATCAGCATCACTTCATTCTGAACCTTTCGTTGACCCCATAATTTTCTGGCTCAAAAAATTGGTAAAAAAATTCATATTCTGGTTATGCAAGGAGATGGCTAACCTGTAAAATCTGATGACATGTCTCACAGTAGGCAGTAATGAGCAAACGGCATGAAAGTCAAATAGTTACATGTTGCTTTTTTAAGATATTTCCATTCGGACTAGACCGTGAGCTGACGAGACCAAAGCTGCTCGACACTAACTTCTACAAGGTCTACGTGCACTATTCCTTACAAGCATATAAAACAGTAAATGCCAGAGAGATTTCGGTTGGATTTTTGTTGACCCCCCCCCCCCCCCCTTTCATTAAA
>UFQX01005219.1:239724-257488 GCA_900497675.1 Arapaima gigas | reverse complement strand
CCCCCCCCCCCCCCCAGCTTTCATAAAATGTTGATGTTTTTGGAATTCCTACAAAAAAAACTTGATGGAATGCAGATACACTGTATATTATTTAGTTCTGTGATTCTTACAATTTGAAAGTTTTTAGGTCGTTCGCCACAGGGTGGTCAGAGGACAGCTGTCACTGGTCGGCTAAGCAATGTGTCTGTATGTGGGTATAGAACGTGTTTTGCGGCTTATTTAACTGTGACTGGTTTATTTACGTATTTACTTATATATTCCATTATGACATGTTTTACTGTGTTTCTGTAATATGTTTTGGAAACTAACCCAAGGGTGATTCTTTTCGACAGACTAGGTTTAACATATTACTTTTTCTCTCTATATCCTCAGGAAAGACCCTTTCTGAAGAGCACGGATGACAGAACAGGTCTTATAGACGACAGCAAAAGGGTTATTCATCGAACTAAAAGAAGCAAGACTAAACCACCTGAATCAGGTATAGATGTCTGCATTTCACTCCTGTGGCCAGTGTGCTTAATTCAGAGACCTCCTGACATAGTAAGCAGTTGAACAATGTGCCAGAGCTGCATATGTCGCATACATGTAACGTACCATTTTATGCCATTTTGAGACCCCTCCCAGTTGTGGGACGGTGGCACAGTGAGTAGTGCTGGTGCCTCACAGCTCCTAGGCTGTGATTTTGAATCTGGCTCCCCAGTGTTCATATGGGCGTTGTCCTACAGTACAAAGATACCTGCAGAAGGAGGTAAACCGTTGCCTCCCTTCCCATGAGTCGACTTCAGCTTAATGACACTTACCGTAACTGTACCGAGCTAATGAAGTAGGATTCCTTTGCCTTGCAGCTCACCAAAACATTGCCCATGATATTGTGCTGTACTCAGCAAGGTTCAATGTGAAATAGGAGACCAGTGAAACATGGACCCTGGATGAGGTTTTGTCATTTAACCTGGAGAGCCAAACTCCATAACTCTGACATCTAAGTCAGGGCTTATCCTTGTCAGGTCATCTCAGCAACTTCCAGATGCGTGTTCAGGAAAACTATGGAAAGGACAGCTTTTGTCGACAACTAGCAAGGTGGTCCTATCTGATGGGGGGGGGGGGGGGGNCGGTGCACGGAGCAATATTGCCGTAAGAAGCGCGGGGGTGGGGGGGGGGGGGGGGGGGGGGGGGGGGGGGGGGGGGGGGGGGGGGGGGGGACTATTGTTAGGCTCTATATTTGATTTATCTTTGCCTATGAAATATGCTTCCTGGAACAGTTGATCAGGTCGCTACGCCAAACGGTTTGAGTAATTCTTTTCCATTGGAGAACTGGTAAGAACAATGATATTTTTGAAGAAAGGAGCCTGTATGGGGCTCTTGAGAGAAGCATTTCCTTTTAAGACGGTTTTATGACCACTCTGCCTCCAACAAAGAACAGAAGTTGACAACATGTCCAGTGTTCAGACAACAAAGCTCAATTTTGGTTCTGATGTTTTGTCTCGAAAGACATCTCGCCAGTGACTGTATTTCAGATGTAAACTAGGAACCTTTGATTCATTCATTTACTCATTAAAATTTTCCAGGGCATCCAGTTTGAAAACAAATCCAAGCACTTTTTCAAGGCAGATGTTTCTAAACATGAAGGTGTAAGGAGACCGCAGTCGAGGTAACCGAATCGCTAAGGTCAGCTCAGAGCTCATGTGAGGGTTGTGTACACGCATTACTGAGTGACCACATTCTTCCTGAAAGTGCCACAATGTCCACGTCTGGTTCTGTAACATTTGGATATCCTGTGTATGTCCAGGTGGCAATGATTTTTGGCTCAGATCAGTAAGCACCCGCCAGCGCTTGTTCCCTTCCTTCCCTTTAGAGTCAACTCCGAAACCCAGTCACAAGAAAAGTTATTGGAGTGGGGTTTTGAAGAACCACCCACCAAACCAAATCCTTCGGTTTGGGTTTTAATAACAAACAAATACACAAGTTCGTATTTGCAATAAAATTTGGGAGCAACACATTAAAATGGGTCTGCTGTGAACATCTGTTCTTTCTTTGGCCTAGACAAACTTGCATTGTGAAGGTTGTTGCCTCCAAGCCTCGAGGCAGGTTCCACTGTACTCATAACCAATATGTGCACCCAACTGTATCATGTCAGTAAAGTATCTAGTTGTGCAAAAACCAAAAGGTTTGCGCTGCTCACAAACCTCTGCAAGATCAGACATGAAGATATCCAACAATACTGTATATGATGCTCCCCTGACTCGAATCTTCCTGGGACTAGAAGCCTGTTTGTGATTTTTTTTTTTTTTTTTTTTTTTGGTAGGCACTTTTATATACCACGCCACAATTAATAAAAGCTTCATAAAGGATGTCTCTCAGTTTATTCACACAATAGCTTCTGTAACAATGTCGGGTATCGCTATAATAATTATGCACGTTGTAACACTTGGTTTTTTTGAATTTGAATATTTTTATTCAAGTTACGTTATGAAAACTAAAAATTCAAAATTTAAAAAGCCTTCAGTTGTTAAACTGAAAATCATAAAAATTTGCAGTGTTCCTTGTTATTTATCATAACACTGAATCAAAATACTGTGGAAGGGGGGAATAAGGTGGTGGCACATCGCTTTTGTGTTCAGGTGTGATTTACTGACAATGCTGGGTGTGTAAACATGGGTCTCCTCATCCTGCTAGAGAGAAACTTAGATAAGTGGGAAAAATTTAGTTTAGAAACGGGTAAAACTGGAAAACATTTATCTTGTGTAATGTGTAATTTGACTGCTCTTTTTCTTTTTCTACAAAACTAACATTTTTCTATAAGGTGAGGCATAATTCACCACTGATCATCAGTAAGTGTGTGGATGTTAGACAGGGATTGGCTATCAGTCCATTGCAGGATGATCTCATCTGTCTAACACACACACACACACACACACACACACACCCCTTTTAGAGTGGCACAGTACATTAGGGCCACTCTTTAAATGTTTTGTTCAGTAAATGTAAAGCAAAGGTTTTCCTTGTCTGAGTCCATTGCAGGCCTGAACTCATACCTGGGAGAGAGATGAGAAAAGGGTGTGTGTACATCACACGCTGACCTCAAAGCTGTTCCGGAGTCCAGGCGTCCGCACGCAATCTGAGAGGCGCAGCAGAGAGGTGCTGTATCTGAGAAAGAGCTTGGCTGAGAGAAGAAACATTGCGACTTAAGTTTGGCTAAAGCCGCGCAGCAAAACAAAATCAGAGCGGCGAGGCACGGCCATAGGAGCAACAACAACCACAACAAAGAGGCAACATGAAGGGCATCGTGCACCATTTAACACAAAACTATAGTCGCTGCAGTGCTGTAAACAAACATGTCTGTCCATAAACAGTTTAATGGACAGCGGATGCATCTGAACATTTTAACAGTATGGGCTTGTGTGCTTTTTTTGCCTTTTCCCAACATGGACTTCAGTTGTGTTTTCAATTAAGATTCCTGTCATGCGATGCAGATAGTAGTGAGACAATAGTAGTTTTTGGGGGGGGGGGGGGTTTAAATGCAATTATTTAAGGAGCTTAATCGCTTTAGTTCCACTTGTTTGTCCAAAAGCTGTTCATGGTCAGTGATTGTTCATGGTTGCAGATGTAGAGTAATATTTCATGTTAAACTTGTCTTTTTTGCATGTGGTTTTAGAATAGGATGAAAGCTGTGTCACAGTCATGCAACTATGACAGTATCAAATTGCTTTGATTAATTGGTTCCACTTTATATATATTTTTTGTTTTTCCTAAGACAGCATTGACAGTTTATCGGCTCTTTGGTCATTTCCGCCTCCAGCAGAATATAGGCGCAGACTTGTGGTGATTTTATTATCACTTTCTTCTTACAGCGAAGTAGGCAGAAACAGTTGGTTTAGCAATTGGAGGCTTATTCACCTTCCAACCAAAAGATCCAGGTTCAAATCCACATTCTCTCTGTAACAACCACAATCAAGGAGCTTATGCTGAAACGCTCCATCCATCCACCCGTTATCTTTAAGGACTTGTCCTGTCACACAGGTCCAGAATCTAGCAATCACTGGGCAATAAGGGAGGGAGACTGTGTCCTGGATGGCGTGTACACACACACACACACACACACACACACACACACACAATGAGCAGTTTAGTATCCCTGATTAACTTGACTGTGGTCTGTGGGAGGAAACCAGACCACTTAGAATTTGAGCTCAAACCCAAACAGTCCAGGTGCTGCAAGTCAGCAGTGCTACTCACTTCACCAACATGTCATCTTTGAATTGAAAACCAGCTATATTAATAAACAAGTAAAATTATTATTGGTACTTAATACTGTAAACAATAATCAGTGACGTAAATGAAGGTAATGGAAGTGGAGCCATTGCTGATGTAACCTGTCAGGTTTCCAGTAACGGAGCCGCAGAAACATTGAGTGGCAGTTTTTATAGAGGGAGGTCAGCAGGTCATTATTCTTAGTGGTTTCACAAGAAGAACCAGAGGAAATCTTGGTTTGCTCTGACCAGACAGCCTTATTTAAGAAGACATTATATCCTCTTGACAAATCATTTTGTCCTGTAATGATCACTCACACATGTTGCTGAATAGAAACAGTGTCCTCAGACCTCCATAGCAAACTGCCAGTGTACAGCTGTCTAACTTCAGTGTTTTGCTCTAGTTGTGGACTGTTTTCCATCTGAAATGTATTCCACAAAGAGGCAAGACGTGTCAGTCATGTGCCTGCAGTCTGAGTGACACATGTCATTTTGACAAGTCACATGCCTTTTATTTCAGTTTAAATGCTAAGCTTGAGAATTTTCAATAGAACCCTAGTCTTTCTACGTAAGGGCTCAGTTGGCTTTGAATGCTACCTGAACTTGTTATGCTGTGCAGTGTTTAGGTTTATCCAGGATTGTTTGAGTGGGCTGTATGTGTGCCAGAGTTATTCAGTCTGTAGAGATTGCATGTTGAAATGTACAATCAGTAGAATAGTTGAGGAGAGTGTTGAGAGGTTGGTCAACATTCAACCTAAGCTACCATGTTAAAGTTCTTCCCTGAGGATCTGTTTAACCCCTGGCCTGCATGGGTGGGATACTCAACTGCCAGCCTTGGATGAAACACTGGGGCTCAAATGATGAACAAATATCAAATAAATGATAAAAGGTAGGGCCACCTTGCAGAACAGCTTCAGACCTTCTTGGAAAACTATGGTAAAACTCTTGAAGTATGTTGTTGAATATCGAACCTGCCTAGAAAGAACACTTCCAGTTCTTTGAAGGTGGAAATTGGCTGCACACTCTGTTCCAGAACTTTTCACTGAAGGTTTAGTTTTGTTTAGTGCTGGTAATTGAGGAGGTTGTGAAATGCATCTGATGTCATCTGACATTGTTGAATTTATTCAAAGGTGTGTCTAGGTCATCTTTGAATATGGGAGCATTGCAAGGAAATGGTGTTTGCAAAATGGGGTGTACTTGGTCACCTTTGATAGCTTCACGTTCCATGGTTGTAGTTCAGTGACAGTGTTTAATCCTTGACCACAACCAGGGTTTAAGAGATTGTTTGTTTGTTTGTTTGTTTGTTTGTTTGTTTGTTTGTAGGTACGTACGTACGTACTCTGCTGGATGGAGTTCCAAGTTCAGTGAATTCAGGTAGTGTATTTCGTAACAATGGCTGAAATACCAGCGGTATCAATATGGCCACGATATGGACTATCAGTATGGCCATACTGTAAATTACAGCTGGATGAAGCTCATGACTGGCAGTTTTTTCTTGATTCACCTCTGTGATAATTTTGATGCAGTAACTGTTAGATGTCTGTCCATCCAAAGTGAGCTTTAACAAGTGATCCCTTGGCTTTCTGTCAATTTTTTTTTTTTTTTTTAAGAAGAAACCATTGAGGTGTTTGATGCTGCTCCTCTTCCCACATTGAACTATTACTCTGTTTTTGTGATTGATGGAAATGCAAGTTGGGTACCGACTGCTAATATTGTTGAGTGCGGTCTAGTCAATGTCAGCTGTTAGTAGCAGCGAGCAGAGAGACTCCACGATCTTCAGTCCTCTTCTTATTGTGTCCTTAGGTTTGGAAGGGGTGCATCTTTGTCATTTTGCCAACTGTTTTGTCTCTTTCAGACCATTTTCCGTCTCGCGTTCCTCTAGAAAATCAGATACTGAAGTCCTGATTATCAGACATCCTATCATTTCCACATACTGATTTTTGGTGTTCAGCTCGGTGGCTCACCTGTCGAGCTAATACTGTAGTCATGCTATTACTTCAAAATTCTCTGTGTGGCAGCAGGTAAGTAATGGATTGACCAAGATTCAAGTCCCACCTCCTGCTGCCTACCTTTGACCAAGATGTTGAACTGATAGAATAGCAAGATGTTCTACAGTGTAAATGAGTTACTGACAGTAAAATGCCAGCAGTGCCCTCCTGGCAGTGGTACCACGTTTTGCTCTTAGGAGTTGCGGGACTTTTTCTTGCATACCAGCATTTCTCATAATCCCCTGGTGCTCTTTTCTGCCCTCGGCCGCCCAGATTCTCTGGCTGAGCCACCGTCTCAGCAAAAGGCTGCTGTGGCACATGGCTCTTATTCATGATGGCTTCAGAGCTAC
Source organism: Arapaima gigas (assembly GCA_900497675.1). Taxonomy (NCBI): domain Eukaryota; kingdom Metazoa; phylum Chordata; class Actinopteri; order Osteoglossiformes; family Osteoglossidae; genus Arapaima; species Arapaima gigas. The sequence goes on along the minus strand of UFQX01005219.1, from coordinate 250,903 downwards.
ATTTCATTACCCAGCTGCCTGAGCTGTTCTGCCGGTTGTCTCACTTACCATTTACCATTTTTAATAATAATTTGCTGATAGCAATAGATACACACACCAACGCATCAGTAACCCAGCGCTTACTTTTCCCCACTTGAAGCACTGAGCAAATGTAAATGTAATGTGTTTTCAGCATCTCTTCCACCCCCTGAAGTCCCCATAGGATTGGAGGTCGGTGTTTATTGAACTGTTCCAGATCAAAACTGTTGGCAGAGTTTGATCTTTTAAATCAAATCTTACTTTAAAAAAAGTTGCGTTGCCACGCCACACAAGCGGACCGATACGCCAGTTGGCCGTCCTTTCCATCTCTTGTTTGTTTCCACTTTCTGGTTTTCCCTCCTTTCCCTCTTTGTGCTGAAGAATGGTACCCCAGAGACCATCACGCAAGGAGAATTACAGCACCTGGCACTGACGCCTGACAGAACTGGGAAGCCCTGCTGGCCTGGTTAGAACGCTGGGTCTCCTGCAGAATGCACAGCAGGGGGTGAAAGGACTCTGCCTCGGAGCTGCACCTCAGATCACTGCATATCTGCTCATGGTCTGGTTTCCCTGATGTTATTTCGTCTCAGTAAAAAAACATCTCTATCTTCTCCTTTCCAGAATGTTCTTCATGAGTCCCAAAGGCCGACACATTGAAATCCAGAGTATTGCTCACATTGAGACACTAAATTAGTAGTGCAATATCTTAGTTCTTTTATTGTTCGGTACATGTAATTATGTTCCTGGATGCTCGAACAAAGCATTTATCTTTCATTTATTTATGTTTGTAGTCGCTAAGTATCTTGGTCCCCATTGTGAGCTGTCTAGAGCTCAACCCCGGGTCAAGGCCATATCGCGTTACAGAGTTTTACCGCCGCTTCGTTGACCCAAAAGCTGTTTAACAGTTAATGTTACACCTATGAATTACACCTTTTAGCTTCCACAGGTGTTTGGAAGAGGACGGCTGGATGTAATTTAAGTTTACATAAAGCAAAGCGTGTACTGTTGGTTAAACAGGAGAGAGGCTTCCTGGCATTGGGTTGCCGGGTGTGCTGGGTATGGGTGTCCCACGCCAAAACATTATTCTGTGTTCAAGGAGTTTTTTCCACAAGCGATGGCATGTTGCCACGTGGTAGTGTTGTACTTGTTGTTCTTGCAGGGTGAAGATGCATAATTTGGGATTTGTTTAATCTTGTTCAAGCCTCACAGCTTATGGGAGATCTGTCAGTTGCTGTTACCGGAAGGGTGTCAGTTTTTTGTGATGTTTGGAACAAGTCCATCACAGTCCCCCCCCGCAAGTCTTTAATGTCGACACTTCCCTTCCGACAGAAAGGCCATGCTTTTTCCATCACAAATAAAATGACTCAGTTCTTCTATACACTGTTTCCTTATGTTGATTTTCTAAAAATGTTTGCTTTTGTAGCACCGGTAGATGGCACTAAAAAGGCACCCAAGCAGAACGTCCTTCCACAGCTCCTGTCTGGTGTGCGTGGTGCTGATCGTCAGCTGTGAGCGTTCGGAAGGAGTTTGTGCTGACAAAATATTCTCGATTTAATTTATTTAGCTGATGCTTTTCTCCAAACCAACCCGGCAAATTTTTTTCAAGGTACCAACCGTCTTTTCCTCATTTACACACCTGGACAGTTTTTACTGCAGCAGTTCAGGGTGGTGTGTACCTTCCCGACGGGCACTACAGCAAGACGTGGGATTGAAACTTGCGGCCTCCAGGTCCAGCGATGGTAGCTCTCAATACTGCGATACCTGCTGCATTTAGAAATTTTTTTTTCTTTCCCCAAAAATTACTAAATTGGCATCTTTCTTTTTTCTTTATAGTTACAGCAGAGTCTTTTACTGAAAGTACATAAATAAGGGAAGGGTCCCAGCTGCGTTTATAAGCTGAGGAACCGCAAAACATGATTTTAATCTGTTGCTCTGTTTGCATTTCTTCCCTAAAGTTATGCAGTGTCCATAATCTGTTTTACAGGCTTCCATAGTGTTAAACAAACACAAAGCAGAACATTTGTTTTTCGATGTAATGAGCGCCGTGGCAGTTTAATTACCGAACCATCATGCTTTGAAATATAGAAATCCTCACTTGTCTGTGGATTGACATATTATACTTGGCAGAACAGTCTGGAACAGTCTGATGAGCTGATGTCTGCAGCTTTAACTTTTTTTTGGAAGGAGCCGATTCTTGTTCTCTGAAAGCATCTTTGTGTGATTAATTACAGTAATTATTAGTTTTTTTTGGGTTGTTGTTTTTTTTTGGTCATACTGTAGCCACCACTAGGAATGACATGAAATTTTTTGACTTATAACATGCCCACGGTTCTATGGTGAAACCGTATTCAGGTCCTCCTGTGGACACCAACCTCTGTTTTTATGCTAACTTTGCTGCAAGACCTCATTTGTCCAAACAATTTACTGCCATTTCACGACTAAAATGTTTTTGAGGCCTTTTTCAAGTTGGGGGGTGCAATGGAAAAATTCGTGCTCTGTTTTGAAGATGAGCTATAGTGCTTGTCAAAGTGGCGTGGAAAGAATAGCTCAGTCATCCTCGTGCTGAGACCATGGTTTGGTTTTCTGCCAAACAAGTTCCTCATATTTGTTTTTCCAGTGTAAGACGCACTTTTTCTGAGATGCTTCTCTAATGTGGGGATGTAATTGGAGAAGCTTTATGTTGCCCTGCAATTCAATTTTATGATCAGATTCATTGAGGATGACATAACAGAGCTATCTTATCAGCTGAAGAACTTGTTCCTGCAGGTTTGCCAACTCCAAAATTTTCTTTCATGTCTTGTGCTCTTTGTGTTCATAAATACCCAATTTGCCCAAAGATTTTTTTCTTTTTTTTTTTCTCACAAACAGATGTTTTGCTCTGTGTTGTGAAAATGTGTTTTCAATGTCAAAGTCCGCCTTTTGATGCTGCTGTTTTGTTCCGTTCTTTAACCAATTTGGCCACTTTATAACTCGAGATGCGTTTGGATGGCTCTGGCCCGGTCTTTCGAGAAAGTTCGGTCTGGTTGGTATAAGGTCCTTTTGAACTGTCAGTGAACCTTACAGAGTCCGGGTGGTACCTGTGGTCTTGCTTTTCACTTCATTTTTAACATGCTCCATGTGATATGTTTTACAATTAGTCCTCGGTTTGTGAAATGTGCGACTTGCGACGGCGGTCCTGTTAACGTTGTTATATTATTTTCCGGTCCTAATGTTTGGCAGTAATGTTTTCTGGCGACCACTCTATCTGCTGTCTGAGAACATCGGCTGGGATGTCTGGTTGTGAAGATCTAGTGACGATCGTGTTTTGTTTGAAGACCCTTTCGATTTTTTTTTTTTTTTTTTTTTAGAATGGCTAGCAAGCAAGAAAGTGAGTGCTGTGGTGGTGCTGAAAAGAAAAAGCAAAAGAAAAAAACAATAAAAAATAAGAGTGGAAATAACAGTTCTGTGTAAAAATGGAATACGATATATTATTCTTCATTAGTATTGTACCATTTGTGAAATTAGTGAAAATTATAACAAAAGCTTATTATACAGTGTACTGTTCATGCATGTTAATGTTTATATCACATCATACAGGGTTTGTCATCTATGTCACACTTGTGAGAATAGAAGCTTGTAAGACGAGAGCAACTGCTGTGCATCTCACATTATTTAAACTAGCACCGTGGTTCTGGGGTCACTGGGCTCCAAGCGGGGACATGAATTCTTGCAATAGTGTAGAAATAATGGAAAGTGACTCAACCAGGTCTGTGCCAGCATGAGTAAGAACTACTGAGATGATCTGCTGTGTAGAACTGTTGTTGTTGTTGTCGTCGTCGTCGTCCACCATTACTCGTGGCACCTTTCTCTAAGGCAGCTTAAAATGTTTGCACACTAAGCTGCTTACCGTTATTTTACCCATTTGTACAGCTGGGGAATTCTTAGGGAAGGAATCCAGGGTATATACCCTGATCAAGAGTGTTGTTCGCAGGGATTTGAAAGTAGAAGATGTCTCCTCCAACCACTCTGCTGCCTGCTGCCCCAGAATGTGTAGAACTTCATCAGTACTGGGACCAAAACCAAGTCCCGCTCACATACCTCCTGTTTACCCTGTTGTGGGTCCAGGTTGAGTTGAGTTACCAAGGAGGGCAGTGTTGTCACACTGGCTGTGCAAAGTGTTTCTCCAGAAACATTCAGTCAGAAAAAAGGCAGCTCTGTAAAGGGACAAAAACAAGCCAGAAAGGTATAAGGATACAAATATCTCCTAAATAGAAAGATGGGTTTTATGATACAGTCCAGTTTCAGCGGGAGGAAAAGCCATTAAAGTGTCTGCCTGAGCTTGGAAGCCAAGGTTAAGTTCTCTGGCTCGATTCTAAAGCGATTTTCGCAGTCGACAGCCAATAAAATGTTATCAAGCAGCGGTGCAGAGATCCGCTTCAGTGCCGGATCACGTGGTCCGAGGGCTGCGTCTTGGTAATGGCTTCAGTGTGTAAATGGCGTCTTTCTTCGACTTAAGGGTCTTGCAGCTGTCAGTGCTGAGCTGCATGTTTAAATTTCAAGGCAACTTAATCCACACGCCAGGACTCCTCGCCCGGTGACGGGAGAACACGCAGATGTCCTTGGGATGGCAGGAAAATGATTCGGCAACAGCGCTGTTTATATACAAGTCCCGAGTCAAAGGCAAAAATTGTCCAAGGTCCAATGTCAATGTAATCCGCTCAGACAAGTGTACGTTTCATTTGGTTAGGCGGAGGCCAGCCTTGGCGAGGCGTTTGGTTCTCTGCCTGTTTCCTCACATACAAACATCCCGCAGCAAAGGGATGCTAAGAGATCCAGCGCTATCGGGTGGCGATGGTCAAGTAACCATCACGTTGTGAACGTTTTCGGTGCTTCATCCGAGTGCGTGGTGGTGGAACCCAGGAAACAAGCCGTTGTCCCTCTTCAGTTTCCCTCCCTAGAAACAAAAAAACAGCTTGAGTGCAATAATGGTATTTATTCAATGCTGTTAAATCAAGTTTTCAAAATGGCGCAGGACCAGGGAGGATATGCTCTTAACCCTGTTTCCCCAGTCGATGTTAATATGGTTTTCTTTCTTGGGCTGGTAAAAGCACCCGAGCTCCAGATCATAATTAGGATTCACGCAGGGAAATGATTTTTATTTATACAGTTTAGAGAAATTTCTCAAAGGTGCTGAAAAATTAAATCCAGTTTTTTTTTTAACTTTTTCACCAAGAACACAGTGGTTTTAGTCTGCTAGATATTCATTTGTATTTATTTATTTGCCTGACACTATTCTCCAGTGTTGGATAACCGACTTTAGCGGGAGATTTGCCCATTACGTGTAGTCGGGTGTTCGTACAGTACTAATTCGGGATGAGACCCTCGGCAGGAGTCGAGACCTGAGCTGAGCTGGTGTAGTGCTGCTTGTTTCCTGACCTCCTGCAGATTCCTGGTTTGAATCCTGCTCTTCCGCCACTCATCAGGGAATTTGCCCTAGCGGATGCAGTGTGGCCGCCGCCACATGCTCTTAGTTAATAATTTAAAAGCGGAGAAGCATGACCGCTGTTTCTAGAATAAATGCGCTTTGGTCATAATTTCTGGGAACAACATGGGGGAGAATCTGTTTATAATCTTCCTCTTCTCCAGCTATCGACCTGCAGCACCTGTTGCACCCCTCCTGCAACGTCTGAACGGGGTTCCTGAGAATGCGGTTTCGGCAAAGCAAGACCTGTCGCTGGATGTTGGCTTTGTAGTGACTTACCAAAAAAAAAAAAAAAAAAAAAAAATGCGATTCCGGTCATTCCCGGTCCTTTGCAACAAACAAAGGCTTTTGTATTTCGCAGCCTTAATCTGTGGGAATCGGCATTTCTGACTTTTGTGCTGCTAAAGCGAACCAGATTTCGGATGGGTGGCTCATTTTAAAAAAAATGTCTGCGATAATCTGTGCAGGAAAGCAGCCTCGGCGACGGAGTGCCGTGTCCGAAGGGCCCTGGCAGAAGGTCCCGGGCAGTAGCAGTGGGATGGGATGCTTCACGCGGGAAGAACAACTTGAAGGGATTTAGTGGATTGTGTAAAAGTTTTACTGCGTTTCGTGGTCTGACACCAGCTGATTGCATGTTCTCGATGTGCACATCTGGTCACTTTAACATCCATCATCTGTGCTTCATTTACAGGGAAGTGGTTCTGGATGCTCCATCACCTACGCTGGGTTTTATTCAGAATTTCTTAAGTGTGAAGAACTGTCCCTCTACATCTCCATTTCCAAATGTATGCTAATACTAAACAAAAATGTTAATTAAACATTAAAGCATTTTACTAAATGGTTCTTGTTTCCTACAGCATTTGAGTGCAATTGTTAAAGGATTGTAAGGCCAGAAGCTCTACGAGGATACAGAAACACACTTATGCCGTGTTCTTCTTCTATTTGTCATCCTCTTGTTAGTTCCAGAATAATTTATTTCAGGCTGTGGTTTTTGCACTTGGTGATTGTGCAGCGGGTTCCACCTGGATGTTAGTTTGAAAGTTCCTGCCTCAAATCACAGGCCCCGCTGCGGTGCCCTGGATGAGGCCTCACGCACTTGATTCTTACAGTAAGAGCAGCTGTATGAAGCCGCTTACCTAACAGTAGTTAGGCTTGGACAAGGGCTTCAGCCAAGGCAAGGTAGTAGTAATAATAATAATAATAATAATAATAATAATTAGTGTTGCTGACTTTTGTTACACATGTTAGGTTTGTGTTTATGGTCACTTTTTCCTGCTGAAGCACTGCTGTACTATTAATACACTGACAGGTACAGAGAGGAAGAGTCCGACTTGAAGGTGCAGTTTGAAAAGTGTATTGCCCCCCCTTATGGCTGCTTTCTGAAGTGCAGTGTTCCACGCACCCCCCTTTTTGTGTGATGTATTTAGCCCGTGAGCTGCTTTACAGGCTCAGAGGGTCGGTTGGGAAGAGTCCCGTGTGAATCGTACGTTTCTCGTCCGGTGCGTTTCAGACGAACGACAAGAACAGATGTCAGAATGAAAGCGTGATCTCTGGACCCCCTCCCCCCGTTGCCGTCTGGTTCACTGGGAAATTTTCATTTGGGATTTTACATTCAGCAAGTGTTGAAACGAGATCAAAAAGTTGCGCCAAAATTAAATTAAATGGCAAATGACTTGCAGTGACCATGAAGCACACACAAGATGCTGTACAAAGAGCCTTTTGTCAGCGCGGAACAAAACGTGGGTTAGCTGTGGCCGCAGATCACTGACGGATGCTTCAAGGAGAAGCAATAGCGCTTTGGTAGAGTGAACTGAATTACAGCCGTCTGTCTCACTTGTTCTGTCTTTTGCAGAATCAAACGGGAAGAAAAAAGAAAGGAAAAAAGGTAACGTCAAAAAAAGTTGCCCTTGTGCTTGGCCAGACATTCGTTTCACTGCTTTTGTGTGTTCGCCTTCACACAGGCATTATTTACTCTGTGACTTGCATTAAAGTCACTTTCTTAAATTTTGAAAAAAGTGAATTTTGTTGAAATGCTTTTGACCTCTTCACGTATGTCATATTTGCATCTCAGCGAAGAAGGGCCAGCCTGGTGCTCCTGGACCTCCGGGACCCCCCGGGCCACAAGGTCCGCCCGGAATACCTGGAATACCTGGGATCCCGGGCAGTAATGCCATGGGACCCTCTGGGCCCCCTGGCCCACCAGGACCGGAGGGACCCCCAGGTCCACAGGGGCCACCTGGCCCTCAAGGACCACCAGGTACACCTGGGTCTCCATTCTGCCTGTTTTTAGCAGCTCATCTTTCGTACAACTGGCTCCCAGTACAGTCCCAGTACAGTTATTGTAGTTCTAGCATTACTGCAGCCCATTTGCAGGTACTAATCAGTTAGTGACCATGACTGGATCCAGTAACCAGGCTGTTCAGTGCATCAGTCATTTGATGAAATACCCATCACTACATGGCCAATACTGACCAACTTTACGTACGTTTTTGCAGCGAAAACTGCAACACTTACAATAAATAACGTTTTCGATTATCACATCAGTATTTTTATTTTACACTAAGTGCCGTCCCTGTCAGAAGATCGAGAGATTTGCAGATTTGTTTTTTAGATGTTAGACAACATTTTATGTCCAGGTGAGTTGACCTTTGTTTCCTGGTGCATCTTCACCTGAGTTCTTTTAGGTTGGTTTTGGGCTTTGATCTTGCTGAAAAGTGAATCCTGATGCAACAGCACGTCTCTGAAGTGTATTATGTATTTATTACGATCGCCGTGCTGGCTGACATTAGTCTTGGTAAAGATCACCAACCCTGACAGCAAAGCAGACCCACTTCATTACACTGTGGCCACCGCGCTGGGCAGTGGGAACCGCAGCGGACGTCTCGCGGCCTCAGCCTTTCTGCATCTTACAAATACTTGCCAGTCAGATCCGAACTCTGGTCCTGTCCTGTCGTTCCACGCCACCCTGTTCCAATCCTTAGAAATTCACTTTCTGTGTCTGTGGCCTAAACAAGTCTGGTTTGAAGCAGCTGCACCTGCGCTTTCGATTGGTACTGTAAACAGATGTGGAATAAAGGGAGATGTCAGCACAAAATAACTATATTTACAGCTTTAAACCCAACCGTCCGCAGTGAATTTGTTTTGGTCCGTTTAGAACCAGAGAAGTGTTATTGAGTCATTCATGTATTTTTACAGTAATCTTCCATTTATATGTGTATTTTTTCCAGGAGGAATGGATAAAACCAGAGGCAGAGATATCATACAGGTACGTGACTGCTGAATCATTGAAATATAAAAGGTTTTTCAAGGTCTGTGTGTCATCGGAGCTGCTGAGTGAGTAGAAACACAGAATGGATGAAAGAATAAAGACAGACAAATAACGGATGAGTGAGAACGTGTGTCATCTTGTGTTTGTCAGCCTGCTGTGGTGCATCTGCAAGGTCAGGAAACCACCATACAAGTCAAGGAAGGTAAGCGTTAAATTTTGGCAACTTGATGAGTTTTTGCACTCGGCTTTTGTGAAGAACACATTCTGTAGTCAATAAGTGGAAGCCAGACTTTCAATTATCCTTCCAATTTCAGAAGTGTCCTTTAGGGACTGTGTCCTCTGGTGGCAGTGATGGAGGGGTGTGTGTGTGTGTGTGTGTGTGTGTGTGTGTGTGTGTGTGTGTGCGCGCGCGCGCGTATGCGGGGGGGGGGGCACTTGTGCACGTTTACCTCCAAAAGTAATGAGATAATACCCTTGTCATATTAACTGAAAGAAACTCGCTCTGAACTGATGGAGTAAAAATTACTCAGCTGTTATAAATTGTGAAGCGAAGCTTCCTTTTTTATAAAGAATGCTCATTTTACAACAATTATGACTTGTCTCTAAAATTGCTCTCAAACGTGCATAATGAGCTGCAGCGTCCTGCTCATGAGAAGAAAAGGTTCAGCTCAGAACAGGCGTCTTGTGAACTTGAAACGCCACGGGCGCATCGCAGTTGTCGTGTCCTAACAAACAATCTCGTCGCATTTTAATATAGTGTAAAAGATGTAGGAAGTAAAACGGTAGAGGAAAGCCTTCTCTATCAGCCACAACCTTGAAGTGGTAAAATGCTCAGAACGCTCTTGAAAGGCAATATCATTACAAATTTGAACCCACAGCCAAAGACACAGTCCAACACTTGTGAGGCACTAGCACTACTGGCAGTGCCCCTTGCATGTTGGTAACACAATAGTAGCATAAAAGTAAGATAAATGGTGCTGGTGAGAGGATGGAGAAGGACCACAGAGATGTTTCTGTATGAACCACGGGTGCCCAGAGTGGTTATGATATTCCGGAGTTGGTTTTGAATTATATTTTCTTCACGTTTAAAAGATAAGGTAAGGAATATTGTGCGTCCTTAGGGGGGAGGGTGAGTGAATCTTTCGTGCTTCAGGAACAAATTTAATTCTCCTGTTTGAATTGATGGCATTGAAGAGTTCATTTTCTAAAAATTAATTTTAGAAGAAGACCTTCAAGAACAAGTCGTGCTCATTAATAAATCATTTTCGTTGTGTGACGGCACCCTGTACGTAGCATAGAATGCAAACCATTACAGACGTTGTAAGTGACCTTGAATAAAGGTGTTGTTGATGATGATAATGTCCAAAGGTGAGCGTTAAAAACTCCCACCTAAAGTGGACACAGGAGACTAGTATTCTAGAAAACGAGGCGTTTAATGCTCTCGTGTTGCTTTGATGGCTCCGTGAACATCCACAAAAACCCTCATGAAGCCCAGCTGCGGAGCAGCAGAGCTGTCAGATCGTGTCAGTGAGCGCTGAAGCTGCGGCTAAAGAGGGGCCACAGACACACGGTGCCTTTAGCTCTCAAGACGTTGGAAGAATGTGGGTCTCTGCTTTCAACTCTCGCTGAAGTAACTGATGTTGAGTGACTGCTTTTCTCACGCTGAGATCTTTCAGAAGGCGTCCTCAAAAACTGGAAAATGATATCCATTCACCACAAGGTTTTCAAGATGCACTCCCGGTCCGGGGAGCTGGAGGTGCTGGTGGACGGCACGTACTTCATCTATAGTCAGGTAGAAGTGAGTACGGTCTTGGGCCTAACTCCTCCCTTCAGCTGCATGCATGTCGCCTCTCCTCTCCTCTCGCTGCAGAACTGGCAGGTAAACACGCAGGGGGTCCAAGTGGCGGGAGAAAGAGGGAACCACAGGGGCTCTGCGCCGACTGCAGCAGAGCCTCCGCAGGCTCGGGGTCGGGTGCCAAGGAGCCGCTTTCTCTCGCTCTTGGCATTAACTACCTAATGAAGGCCTATTTGCCTGATTATGTGTGAACAGGACAGCAGCGCTTGTGAGTTCTGCAGCACCTGAGAAGGGCGTTACAAAAACTGCATAGTCGAATAATTGATAAAGCTAACAGCTAAATTGATGGTTCTGTACTTTTATGCCATTTGCCTGAACCAAATATTTTTATGGCACTATGATATGAATGTTGACTTTTGCATTTATTTTGCTCTACTGTATGTAAACTTTTTAAGCTAGAGGTTAAAAGTCTGGTCTTAATGACTTTTACATCTTCTTGCAATATAACTTCTTATAATAGCAGCCCTTACAGATTTTTTTCCCCCTATTTATTGCCTTTAAGGGCCAAAACAAAGTTTTACTGTGTTTACTTTGTTCTGAAGTGTATTTTGGTGCCCCCCCCCCCCCCCCCCCCCCC
>UFQX01005219.1:185112-239669 GCA_900497675.1 Arapaima gigas | reverse complement strand
TTTTTTCTCTAAAGTTTTTTTGGGCCCCCCCCCCCCCCCAACCCCACCAGGTTTACTTCCTCAACTTCACCGACATCGCCAGCTACGAGGTGATGGTGGACAAGACACCGTTCCTGCGCTGCACGCGGAGCATTGAGACGGGGCAGCGCAAGTTCAACACTTGCTACACGGCTGGCGTGTGTCTGCTGCGCGCCCGCCAGAGGATCTCCATCAAGATGGTGTACGAGGACACGTCCATTAGCATGACCAACCACACCACCTTCCTGGGCAGCATCCGACTGGGCGAGGCGCCGGGCATCTCCTGAAGACCTCCATCCCACCCCACACACACACACACACACACACACACACACACACACACACACACACACACACACACAGTCCCTGTCTGCCACCTTCTTCACAGCGTGGTGTGAAACGCTGCATCTGCCGGCTGCTTCTGGGGGTCTTCACTCAGACCCTTCGCTGTTTCGCCAACAAAAGCAGGTTGCGAACACAGCGTCTGTATACTTACATGTATGTGACATAATATTCCGTGGTTTCATCCTTCACGTGCTCAAATGTGCAGCCATCGAAGAAGGAAGGACTTGAGAAAAGGCTCATAGATGCACTCTGCTCTCTGTAATAATGTTATTTAAACTTTTTATGTACAAAGATATCAGTGTATAGACCGGAGGAGAAAACTTACTGAAGACAAGGTCAGGAGGGCTTGTCGGCTTTGCTGCATGAACCTTGTGTGCCGTTCTGACGTGTTCTCCACGCCGAGTGCTTTTTCACAGACGCCGCACGAACACGTGGTAGATACCCGAGTTTGACGCAGCTCCCCGAGGCTAGATGCCGACGAGCAGTCGCCGAGCTTGAACGTGGTTCAGCGTAAAAGGGAAGGCGTGCGGCTCTGACTTCCCGACGGCGAAACCAAAGACGTGCTGCCCAAGTGCGCTGCGCGACTCGTCTTGGGCCTCGTGAATGAAGATACCGATCCAAAGTGTTTGAAGTTATTTTCTTCTGCCCTAATTTGAAGTGTCCACAAAAAACATTGTTGGTTTACGCCACGTTCAAGGATGAAAATGAGAAGTTGTTGGGGGGGAAATGAATTCTGGTGGCTTATAAACATATGACTGTATTCTGATACAGTCCTGCTTTTAGGTGTTTATGTGTCGCGATGTAAACTGGCATCTCCGCCGAGTCACGAGTTCTTTTCCGACAGGCGTGGCTGCGGGATGATGCCGGCCTGCGTTTTTGCTTGTTCGCGGTCGCTTTCCTAATCAGATTTAGTCGGGATTCTTTGGCGTCACAGAGTTCCTCACAATTGTCATTAATCTAGAGCCAAACTACTAGGAGGAGGAGGAGAACGTGGCTGTGTGTCGTCTCATCTGCCAAACGGGTCTTTTTCTGAGCGGCGTTTGTTCCGTCAGCGATTCTTCGCCACATTGCGCCGTCTGCACGTGTATCGCGTGCGACGAACGAATCCCTGTTCTGCCGAAAGACGAGGTCCTGGGACCGTGAGAGGACTGACTCGCGCCGCTCGCTCCAACTCTGACCTTCCTCTGCTCGAGTGTAACCTTTGCCAGAACTTTGACCGGCACCAAATAGGCATTAAAGCATCGGAATGTTCAGATTTAAAAAGTGTCCGTGATTCCACAGGATCCGTATCTCATTTATTCACCCATCACCTTTGTTTTTGTTAACTGCTTTAAATTGTCGAGGCCTTTTTGATTCCCGTTGCGCTGCGCGTGAGCCTTTCGGCTTCAAAATGCGCGTTTCCGGCCGTTGCTCTCCTGAGAAAAACTACTCTTTATTAAAACTCTGTTTTTGCTTTAGCGTCATAACATGAAGGCAAGTAATATTTCTGAAAATGTAGCCATTTTTTAGGGGTAAAGCTTTGAGTGTCAAGATCATGACTTAGTTTTCTTGAGGATTGCAGTTGTTTCTCACAAATCTGTAGCAGTTCCAGGAGGCCGTTCGTTTTAGACTGTGTAGTAAATCAGAATATTTTTATCATACTGGGGATATAATGTACATTTGTATACTGTATTGTGATTGTACATATGTATATAAAAATAGAAAGTACTTTTTTGTAAATTGACTGTATTTCTTGGTTTATGCAATTAAAGTGTTATTCAGTCACCCTGCTTGTTGCGTCAGTCTCCTTCCAGGACGACCGCTGAAGCTGCCGGCGTTCACGCCGTCGGGGTTTAGATCTGAAGAGATCGCCGTTTTTCTTTTTCAACTGGAAAATGAGCTGAAAAAGGAACAGACTCAGTCTGCAGTGGATCTTATCTGGTTTGCGAGGACAAGATTCGTCACCACTTTCTCACATGGAACTTTTTATGGGGGAACTTTTTATATCGGTCACGGATTTCACTTTTTTCAGCCGCTCGTCCGTGAAGCGAGCGTCACAGAAGCAGCGGAGCGGCTGGTAAATAAAGAGGAAAATGGAGCTGATGGCAGCATTGCGGAAACGCGGTCGGGTCCCCGCAGTCCTGCGGGGGTCGAGTGCCAGCGCCGAGGCCTCTCGGCTCTTATCGAAATGTCCGAGTTTTAATCCAACACGGCTTTTTTCCACGGTTTTTATTTACCGCGGTGCCTCTGAACGGGACTTGTCTGTGTTCTAATCAAACTTGTTTTTCAGAAACCGCTGCAATAATTTCCGTAATTTAGCAGTGACCCACCAGCTCTTCAGTGTTATTTTAGTTTTAAAAACTTAGTATTAAACTTAGTATTAAAAAGTATTAAATAGAGGCTAGTTAGCAGCTCCGCTCAGACTGGAAGCATGTGGGTGCTGCTTCAGCGGTTTCTGTTTGTTTGGTTAACTGGAACATGGTCCATGTCGGAGAAAAGCATCAGCTAAATAAATATAAACATGGGGGGGGGGCGGCTCTTGGTCCTGGACTCCTGGTAAGGTGACAACCAGGGGAGGCCAAGGCTGGGAAAGAGAAAAGAAAAGGAGAGGTGAGTTGGTTTTCAGTTACTTGCGCAGGAGGAAAGTTATAGGTTCAAGTCCCAAACACGGGGGATGTTCCAGAGAAAGGTGATGCTGAATGTAAAACCCAGAGAGACGTTTAACTGAGTCTCTTTATTCTGATGGGGGACGCAACTGCGCGTCTTGGATATACAGGGTGATTCGAAAGGAAATGAACTTTTTCTAACTATCGAATGAACATGTAAACTGATTTGTAGAGTTGCCCTTAAGTGCCTTCCAGAGTTTGATGCTCCAACACACACACACACACACACACACAGAGAGAGAGAAAAACGATTCCTGTAAACCGTGAGCCTTTCCCAGAGCTGTAGCCTGAGGAAACACACCGAGTCTCACACTCTTCCAGAATGCAGCCAGACTTTAATCTGCCGCAGCTGCCTTTATCTCCTCTCCACGACCCTCTCCCACGGAGGGTATCTGCAGGAAGTCTCCGTGTCCCTTGTGATCTTTGTTTATACAGCCGGGGTGTTAAACTGGAGAACCGCTCCAGCAACCAAATTCTTCAGCCTGAGTAATTTGATGGGAATTTGTTATCTGGCTGCTTTTCAACGCACTTCTGCTAGGGCTGTATATGCGGACGCAGAGCGGCATGTTTTTCTACACGACTCTGTGCGTTTAACTTGCCGTCCGCAATTAACCAGGACGCAAAAACCAAGGCAGGTTCTGAAAAGGGAACCAGTGACCTGGGTAACTGACTGTTTACATACAGTCAGCTAGGATACTTACACAGATAGATAGATAGATAGAAAGCAGCACTGAGACAGATAAATTTAAGGAAACAAGTAAATAAACATAATGGCATTGAAAACAATGTAAGAGTAACGTTAACATAGAAGTTACATTCAAATGCGGGTGAAATGTTAGTTAAGAGCAGAATTAAACTGTTTTCAGCAGCTGCTCGAAGGTGCACACAGAACCTGCCTCTGATAGGTAAATATAGATGTCAACTGCAGCAGGTTTAACTTAAATAATTTATTGAAATTTTTAATCATGCATTTTGTTAAATAATGTTGAACCACTTGTGTGTGTAAATCCAAGAAACTATAGTGGTCATAAGTGTGAAATTTGACACGCAAAGTAAAAGTCATGAGAATTAGCACTTATTATGCAAACTGTTCTTAAGTGTCATTTTAATGAGCATTTTTCCATAAAGATCAAATCTTCCTGCATGACCCGTAAAGTCTGCAGCAGCAGCAGCGCCGGTTCGCCTGTCACCGCACTGCACTTTGCTGGTTTTTACTGAACAGGTGGCTTCAAGTTGCCACCTGCGCCATAAAAACTGCTTCTTTCATCAGGTGCCAGAAACTCTGCAGCTTAACAGTGAGCTGGAGGTCGTCGTCACTTGGCAGCCGGTCGACCAGATGAACGCAGCGTTCGCGTGAGAGGTGTTGCGTTCCTCATCTCGGCACACGTCACACCACTCACACCGCTGCTCGTCTCATGGAAGTTCAAACCTCTCGAGAAGTTTGATCCGGTTTCTCCTCTCCGCGTACAATTCGATTCAGTTCCACTGCCGGTGTTTCTGATTGGAGGGATGAAGAAGATGGGAGTGTGAGCCACTCCCTGAGCTCCACAGCTTCCCATAAATGCTCAGTAATGTTTACATGTGGTGATGGGGGGTGATGCTGATGGTGGAAGGTATTTCACCTCATCCTTGTGTGAAAGGGGAAGCGACTGCTGACCTGAAATGGGTTAATTTTCATTAAATAGTGAGTCTGTATTTTTGGAAACGCTATATTCCTGTTATACAGCCCTGTATATATATATTCCACCATGCTGTATGTCCTGAACACCTGAAATGTTTGGAAACCATCTCAAAAGGAGGGTTAAACCTCATGTCTTCAAGGTGACACTTCTGTGCTCTTCACACAGACATTTCTACATACAATCCGCACGAATGTGGCCTGGAGATAAGATCACGGAGGATGAGTAACTTCCTGAAGACACCCAGAGGAATTTTTTAGGCCTGAGGTCAACGTTGTCACGGGTCTCCAAGACATCGTCCCACTTTGCAGGAATCCCAGCGGTCAGGCTGCATTCTCCCTCTCCGCTCATCAAGCCCGACACGTCTGTCGATGACGGATGGGCTGCGGAGGAGTCCGTACGACTCCAGCTCTTCGGTTCTGCCCATTTTTGATCGTTTCCATCGCAGCGGGTCGCCACAGGAGCCCGAAGCCTTGCGCGATAAGCTTCTGGATGTTTGCGAGCAGCTTGTCTGAACCGCCTCTCTGAGTTTCTCATTTCTTGCATGCGGTACGTTGTCAGAAGTCGTAACACTGAGATGGACCTACCCCCCGGCAGGGATGTCATTCGCTCTTTCCAGCACCTCTTGCTGCTCGTGTGGTTTCTTGTGTTAAATCAGCAAATTGGAAACCCAGACATTTCACCGAACGTGTACTACGTTAAAACGAAATCAAAACGTGAAGTCCGAGTAACTGCGGCGATACAAAAAGTCGGGGATTTCAGATAAAGCACAACGTTCGTAGGCTCTCTCGGTAACAGACCCTGCGTATCTCAGAGAGAAGCTCCTTGCACTAGAAAGGCTTGAAAGGGCCATCTGCTGCTCCTCACGTGTGTTTGTGCTCCGGTGGAAAGAACAGTTGTCTGCAGAAGAAAGGACCAGACAGGAAGGATGAGCAGACGCGTGTGAGGAAAACCCCCCGTCAACCCCAGCTCGCCGTACCCTTCATAAACATGAACATGGTCTCACCTCCTCGTAGTAACTTCACCAAACGTCGTCCTGGGTCGGCAACAAAAGGGAAAGGGTTTGCTGGAAGGAACAACGGCTCTCGGAGAAAAGGGAGCCTTTTCCAGGGAGGTCTTGAGCAAATAAACACCCGTTCATGGTTTCGCTCAAATAAACAGCGGCGCCGTTGAAAAGAGGCCTCCTGTCGCTGGGCCTAAATGGAGGACCCTGAGCTGGAGTGAGCGGCGCATTGAAAGATGAAGCCGCTTTAGGGTGATAAATTATCTGCTTGTATTAAAATAAAGCTGAAGGTTTGAATGGGAAGGATTTTAGCCCGGTGTGTGAAGTGTGTTATGGCGAATCGAAACAGTGACGACGGGGAACGGCTGTGGGGGCCGGCGGACCGGGCAGGACGGCGAGGTCGGTGCCACTCAAATGGTACGTGTCACTGCAGGCTAGTCGCAAGGCCACCCAGTACGAGTCACTGTCTTTCTGCCGGCACAAGTGTGGAATGTTACAGAAGAAACGTTGGCTGCCATTTGCAAACTGCACTGAGGAGGAACTCGGGTTCTCTGTGCAAAGCTGAATGTAGAAGGAGATTTTAGTTTATGCAAAACACTCACTTTCCACGGGTTAGTGTAGGTGGGAGCCAGTCCTGGAATCGCTGGTGTAGGATGGGCACCATTCCATCGCAGGGCAGCCCCACACACACACCCTCACTCACTCACTCACTCACTCACACTTTAGCGTGACCAGCTAACCTGAAACGTGTCTCTCGACTGTGGGAGGAAACCAGAGCACCTGCAGGACGCCTTGGGTGTTTTTTTTCACCACACGTTATCACATGTTTAATTTCTATATTCTTGGTTCCGAATCCAGTGTGCGGAATGAGTTCCCTCTCTCCCTCAGAGATGCTGAATCCCTTCCAGCATCGAGGGGTCTTAAGCCCATTCCTTTCAAAGCCGTTTCTCTCCCGGTCGCCAAACAGCTGCAGAAATGAGCCGCAGCTGCTCGGGGACTGTAAGGCTGAAGCCGAAGCACTTTGTGCGTCTGTTTACTCAGACTTGTGTGTTCCTGTGCAAAAAGCATCTGCTAAACAAATAAATGGAAACACGACTGTAACAAATTCCTCTGAATCGTCACACTTTTTCCTTTGCAAATGTCAGCGTGAAACCGGCTGAACTGATGCAGGTTTACTGAGCGTGCGACAGGAGTTAATATGATCACGTTCTGTCTCGCAGTTTTGTTTTGCACAAAGTCACAACTGAGCCCCTTATGTCACTATTGATAGTTACCCAGTCGTGCAAATTAATCACATTTTAAAAAGGTTTTGATTCATCTGAATAATCTATCATTATCCGGTTTTATAATTTATCTCATGGTTTCTTTTTGCCCGGGACCCCTTTTCGTGTCAGGTATTCTCTAAAATGCAAAGGACGTACTTAAATTAAGGATGACATTATGCCTGTAAAAACCACGAAGAACAAGAGACACTCAGATGGGCTGATGATCTATAAGACAAGACTGAGTGCCACTGTGTCCAAGTCGACCCCGAGTGACCGGCGATGTGGTGCCGTGGCTGCTCGCTGTGCCCCCCCAGCCCTGCTCAGTCTCTACTCTCCCGACACGGCAATGAAATACGATTTTATCCATCGTGTGATGGACTGGACCCCATCCAGGGTGTGGTTTCATAACCTGCTGCTCAGTAACTCTAGAACAGACGCTGGACCAACGTGACTCTGACCAGGATTAATGATGGATGGATGGATGATTTTATTCACTGCCATTCCTTGTCTCTAAATGTACTTCTCGATTCCTAACAGCACATGTTCTCGTCCCACAGGACTGGAGCTGCACTTTTTCAGCTCCGTGGTAAAACGCGGTGTGACCCAGGTCATTGACGTGAGCTGAGCCTCAAGCTTCTCTCTCCTTTGATGCAATGTTGTCGAGTCACTTGGAGGCATTTCGCATCCCTGTGATTATTGTCTTGGGAAGAGCTTTACTACCCAGCCTCTTCCTCTCGGCCTTTTGAAGGCCACACACACAAAGAAAAGCGCAAGTAAAAACAGATCCTGTCACCACTCGTCTTAAATTGTCACCTGTAGTAACTGCATTCTAATTCCTAACTGTGAATTACAGTGATACCTGCATTTTCGCTCTAGTGTCTTCCTGAGAAACGGGCCTCAATGAATCAGCACTATAAGATGTCAGTAACACAGCACGTTGCATAAAAGGAGCTTGAAAACTGCACGTCTGAAACATAATACAAAACAGATTAGTTACACCTTTGATGACAGCAGATGAACAGTCTGTCTTATGCAGAGCAAATATAAAATTCATTTTTAAATTTTTTTAGACGTTTAAATAAAAAATGTGGTGAACTATTGTGATAAATAATAAGGCCTAAAATAAAAGAACACGGACGGAACCTGGGCACTGAAGGAGCAGGACGGGGAAGATACGGGCTCCTTTGTACTGCAGCGGCGGCGGAAACTTTAGGACAGCAGAGAAACAGACAGACGGACCCGGAGTGAAAACAATGCAGAAATCTGGTCTGACCGAGGTCATCATACGTCGGAGGCTCCGTGAGAAGTTCTGGATTCCCTTGAATAGACAGTAACAGATGGAAAAGTGGGGGCAAAAAAGAAGAAGAGGATCACCGACCTGACAGGTCGAGTCAGAGACAATGGACTCACCCCTTTGAAAGGACACAAAGAACATTTTAGAAGGGCTCTATCTGAGCGGCCGCCGAGAATCAGCTTCAACTCGGTGAAGCAAAGATGCTGGTGTGTGACGGTCACACCGGAGCTAAGACACTGGTTAAAAAAAAGTTGTTGCACTAAAGCCACAAAGTCCCCATCAGAGGTGTTTCCTTAGACAGCAGTTAAGACACAAATAAGGTTTCTCTCAACGCCTCTCCACAGAACCACCGGAGGGGAAGGACTTATCCTCTCTGGTAGCGGCAACGTGAAGAGGGTTAGATAAACAGTGGGTTAAATTAGGCCTTCACCACGACCCACTGATATCCCCTGGAAAACTTCTTTCAACTGCTAATCCCGAGACCCCATGCAGACAATGACCTGTTTAAAATGCCTCGTGTGTCTGCGCCGCCGAAAGCCCTGTTTCGTCCTCTCTTTTCTTTTTCCGCGTCTGAATGTCTTACAGCCAGAGGTGTAATTTGTGTTCTTCCATCGCAAAGCAAAAAAAAACACTAGAGGTGGCAAAAAGTGGACAAGAGGGCGCCGCAGGTACTCGCGCGTGACGGGGTTCGATTCCCGATTCTCCTGCTAGGTTTGTTTTGTTTTCCTCCGACTTTGCGGCTCACGTTCGGGGGAACTGGCTCGTATTTGTGAAATGGATCAGTCACAGCTGTAAAAACGGGGGATTTCTCCCAACGGCGGCGTTGTTACTCTCGTAGCTGTTGTGGTCCTGATAAAGCAACGGGTGGCGCTGTTGGCTGCTCACCAACCTTCACGTTCGCCTCATTTTTACATCTTTGTGTCATTAACCTTTGCTTACTTGCTGCTTTTTGGCCCTGAGCAACACTACGTTTGTATATTATTTACCCATTTATAAGAAGCTTCTTCAAGAATGCTACAGTAAAGAGGAGCGGGACTCAAACCAACGCCCTTCAGGTCCTTCAACACTGGGCTGACAGGTGAGCCACAGGTCAGGTTTCTAGTTGTTCTCTCATAATTCGGTTTATCGACACGTTCCTGTGCGCTCGGTGGAGTGCGTGCGAATCAGTGCGTATTTATTATTATTATTATTATTATTATTATTCGCATTAATTATCGTGAATCCAGTCCAGTTGTACATCTTCACCGTGGGTCTGGTTCGCCGACCCTAGAACATCCAGAAAAGCCACGTTTTAAAGGGGAGGAAACGGCCGGGTTGGTGCCCACCGCCACGTTGCCACTGTTTGTCGGTGGGCGGCTGCGAAGTGCCTTTCGAGACGGGCCGACTAAAGCAAGCACAAAGGCGAGGAAATGACGGTTCTCCTCGCATAATCTCCCCCATGTATATTTTAATTTGGAGGAGGGGAGCCTGGCCGGGGGCCGGCGCAGCGTCTCACCGTGACGCCAGCAAACGCGCTCCGCAGGACGCAGGCCCGCAGCCCTCGGCCGTGTGACGCGTGGACCTCCGAACAGGTTTCCTTATCTGGGGCCTCGCGTTTTATGGTGGTGAGAAATGAGATAAATCCCCCATTAACTAATAAATTCCCAGCATTGCTGCGGAGGTGTCGCCGGCGGCGGCATCTGACCCACCGGCACTGATTTACTGTCGCTTCTGCAAAAGCTGCAGCCAAACAAGGAATAAGAGAAAGGAGACTCCTCGGTTAGCGGATCCCTTTCCACCGCACGCTCTGTGTTTTGTTGTGTCACGTGCGGTTCCTTGTTTTGTACATTTAGCAGAGGTCGAAGGGACAGAAGCAGCGAGACGTCACATTTTCGCTTCACGTGGTGTTTGTTTAAACCTCCAGCAGCGCGACTTATAATCGCTGGGCGAATTTTTTCCGTTCACAAACTAAAGAGAAATTGAGGGCTCGTCCGGGATTTGAACCCGGGACCTCTCGCACCCTAAGCGAGAATCATACCCCTAGACCAACGAGCCAGGTGGGCCCTGCTCAGGTGCTTTTTTTCCCCCCCCCCCAGGGACTCAGTCACAGTGCTGTTCCTTGTGTGTGTACGTGCAAAAGTATGCGCATATATATACACACACACACACACACACACACACACACACACACACAGGTGTGTGTCTCCGTTTCTATTTACTCGTAAACAAAAACATGTCCCTCTTTGCGGCGCTGTGAGAATAAATCTGGACGCGGATTATTGGAAACGGGTGAGAAAAACCTCACGTTGTCTTTTCTCCGAAAGTTCGACTTAGATGAGGGGTTTAAATGCGGCAGAATCGGGCGGCGGCTCACCGACGCGGCGAGGAAAAAAGGCGCAAAGAGAAAGTGCTGCAAATCGGACGTAAACAGTTCAGTCGTTGTTTTTGTTCCTGCTCGTCGTTTTGGGGAAATAAACGATGTACGATGCGTTACATGTTTGTATTAAGCGACAAAATGAACAAAGAATTGACGGTAAACGTGAACAGGATTTATTTTTGCTGGGCAGCACGTTATTTTAATGTAAATGCTGTTAAAAGTTTATATGCGGGCTGGTGGAACCTCGGACCGTTGACGTATCTGCGGCTGTCAGACCTGCGGCTCCGACAATAAACAGCGAACGAACCAGAATTCCGCTCCGTGGTGGGGGCGTGGCCTGAGCGCGGGGGGTGTGGCCTGCGCCGCAGTGGGCGGGGCCCGGGCTTGATGGAGGAGATATAAGGCTGCAAAAGGGCAGCGGGGACACCGTCCGTGACCCCCCCTCCCCCCCACCACGGCGATGACGAGTCCTGCTCTTCCTCCCTTAGTCTTCGCCTAATCTGCTTCTTTCCTGGATTACAGCGCACCCCCTGGATAGCCTGAGGACCGTGTTTTCACCACCTTTCGCCCAACATCAGTGCAGTACCGTATTTTCCACTCCTCGCCGCATTTTGGAAACCCCTTCTTGAGGTCTGCTCTTCATAAAGACTCCTTTGAAATGAATTTCCTCAGTAACTTGCTCTTGTTCGCGTTTCTTCAAAGTGCACCTTTCTGTTCGGGGATCTATTGGCTGTAAGTACTGCTTTTTCATCACCTTTTGCGTGTTTTAATCGTGTATCTTTCCGAGGAACTTTAACTGCCTTCTTCCGTGTTACATTAGAGGGATAACAGTGAATGGCAGCTCAGTGGGCTGGAACCAATCCCATCACTGCAAGCTCCTGGAGGGCCTGGCCCCTGACCAGCTCCAGTTGTGCCGCAGGAACCTGGAGCTGATGCACATCATTGTCCAGGCTGCCAAGCTCACCAAGGTCACCTGTCAGAAGACCTTCGTGGACATGAGGTGGAACTGCTCCTCCATCGAGAACGCACCCCGTTTTGGCCCCGATTTATCTAGAGGTGAGCGCGTCGACTTGCCTTTGGGAGTCTGACATTTTCCTCCATTTTCTACATTAGAAATCTTAAACGTCTCTCCTGAACAAATGCGAAGAAACCTTATTTGCCGTTTAGTTTATTGCCTGTGTCCGTGTTCGCTTTCAGTTGAGTTTACACAAAGCAGGTCCTTGCAGGGTCGCAAAGTCAGACGACGGCAGTCCAGGATGACGTCGACGCAGGACTGCACTATTTCCCTGACAAATCAAAAATGCGCACTGATAGTCTTGCACCTTCTGTGAAGGCAGAACTATTCACAAGTCTGGAGACGGGAGCGTCCCGTCATACGGACTTTCTTAATAAGCTAATCTTTAAGCCATGCCTCCCCCAGGGACTCGAGAGTCCGCCTTTGTGTTCTCACTGGCGGCGGCCGTCCTGAGCCACTCCATCGCGAGGTCCTGTGCGTCCGGCGACCTTCCGAGCTGCTCCTGCGCCCCAAACCCGCCCGAACGGCCGGGACCCAACTTCAAATGGGGCGGCTGTGGTGACAACGTTGCCTACGGGCTTCACATAGGCTCGGCTTTTTCTGACGCGCCCATGAAAACCAGGAAGTCTGGCTCGCAGGCCTTACGCCTGATGCACCTACACAACAACGTAGCGGGGCGGCAGGTATTCAAACTTCTCTTGGCCAAAGTCGGCATCTTGCACAGTTGGAACACCTTCTGTAGAATCGCAGTGCCCCTAACACCCCCTCCCTTGTCCAGAGTCTCACAGATGCCATGGAGACCAAATGCAAGTGCCACGGTGTTTCGGGGTCCTGCTCCGTCAAGACGTGCTGGAAGGGGCTGCAGGACATTAGCTACGTCGCCTCGGACCTCAAGTCCAGGTACCTCACGGCTACTAAAGTGACCCATCGCTATATGGGAAGTATGAAGCAGCTGGTGCCCAGGGAGCTGGATGTGAGGCCCGTGACGGACAGCGAGCTGGTTTACCTGGTTAGCTCCCCGGATTACTGCACGTACAACGAGATCCACGGCTCACTGGGCACCCAAAACAGGTATTTCACATTTTCTCTTCCCTTATGACAGTGTGTCCAGGTGTCCAGTCCTGCTGGGGTTATGCATATGCCGGCTTTCCTGCTTTATGTAAACTGAAAAACAAAGGACCAGGATTGGTGACCCCTAATTCTTGGCTGCTTTGTTTTACTGCTATTTTGACAAACTGACCCCCCCCCCCCCTCCCTCCCCCACACCCACCTCTGCTGTAGGCACTGCAACAAAACGTCCAGCGGCAGCGACAGCTGCGGTCTGATGTGCTGCGGCCGGGGCTATAATGGGTACATGGAGAAGGTGGTCGAACGCTGTCAGTGCAAGTACCACTGGTGCTGCTACGTCACCTGCAAGAAGTGCGAACGGACCGAAGAACGGTACGTGTGTAAATAAGTCCCGCCGCCAGCGGCCTGGCAGGAACGCAAAGCACTATATTTGCTTCGCGGTGTTACCTTCTGCGCCGCATCTCTTCAGAGGCTTGAGCCGCCTCTCCCCAATAGCACCGCCGTGAGAAGACGGCTTCGGTGTTCGGCTGGACGGTGCAGGAGTTCCGCTGGGGTTACGGCTGCGGCGCGACTGCAGACGACGGAGTCGCTGGTGCTGCTGCCCTGTTACAGCACCGGGTGGGTTTTTGGTTTATGGTGATGGGAGGACTTGGTGGGGGGTCGTCACTCCAGACTGGTTGTAGCTCTTAGATGACACTGGCAGAGAGAGGACAGCGTGACTGATAGGGAGCAGCAGAGGTGTGAGCTTTAGAAGCAAAGTTCTCAAAACAAAGAAACAAAGGCGCGAATCACAAAAAGGACTTTCCCAGAACCTCCCCTAAATGCTAATTAAGTGGGGAGTTTTCCGAATGATACCTAAGATCTTGCTAAATTTCGGGATCTAAGATCTGCTACCAGAGCTCTGGTAAGATTCCATAGCAGCCAGTTTGAGTTTCATTCAAATAAGGTCCCTCTGAAGACACAGAAACAGCTCAGGGAAAACCAGGGAAACACGAGGACCAGGCGGGTCTTCTGCGCTCGATGCAGTGGAAGGTGCCTCCTGGAAAGTCGCTTTTTGTCGTTGATCTTGTGGTACAGTATGAAAGGGCTTGAACACCACTGTTTGTACATATAATTCGTCGATGAGTGCTCCGGTTTAAAAAAAAGTGTATTGCTGTATTTATTTTTAAATACACATTATTATTCAGCTTTGCATCTCTCTTCCTTTAAAAAAGACAACGATGGAAAAGAGAGACTCCCGTTTAAAGCATTTTTTTAATATTCTTGACATACGACCGCCTGACTTTTCCAAACGGCCTCTTTCAAATCTTTCAGTGACTCTCAGCTAATGTCAGAATCGGCTGTTCCTGAGGTGAAAAACCAAACTAAACACAGAGGATCTCGGTACAGGATCTAACGTCCAGTATCTTGACTATAAATTTAGCATAAACATGGAGGTCAACACTGTAGAATGTGGTGTGGTGCCCTGAGCTGTAAATGCCAAATGAAGTTCTGTATCTACAGAACCTGTCGAGGTTATTAGCCCAGCGGATCAGTATTTCCCCCTTATTACACAAAGGCTATACTGCAGGCGACTTGGTCAGTAAAGCCAGATCACTGCTGAGAGCTGGAAAGCCTCAGAAGCCTCGACTGAATTATGTACGGCTGCAAACGACTTCTCTCGGCCTCCGAAATCAGATTTCTCATAATCGCTGAATAGCCCTAAAAACGCAGGGCTTCACCTGTTCTGCTGCAGTAACTGATGCGGTAAAATATCTGTGGGAACTTTTTGGGTTTGAAATGATCTGCTGCAGGTCGTACTGTAGTTAGCAGCTGCCTGAGGACGTGGAAGCTGAAGGTGTAAATCCCACCCCCTGCTGTGGTACCCTTGAGCAGGGTACTTACCCGAAATTGCTCCAGTAAAAATGACTACGCCATGTAAAGGAGTAAATCATTGTAAGTAGCTTAGCGCTGTATGTTGCTTCGGAGAAAAGTGTCGGCTAAATCAATAAATTTAATATACTTTGATATTTTACGTTTTGCATTGTATTCATTTATGCATTCTTTTGTATTGGTTGGCAGTCTTGCATTTTCATTTCCGAGATGCAGGGAACAGATTCTTTCCAAATGGACATTTGTAAAATTTATTTGTATTAAAAAATCTTCTCATTCAGGAAACTGAACCTTATTTTTCTCAGGCTTTCCCAAAATGTTCCGTGTCCCAGAAACAGTCCTACAGTTTATGTCCAGTCTACTAAGTTCAATCGGCGTTTTAGTTTTCTGACCAAACGGTGGACGGTTTGTTTTGATGTTGCAGGTTGTGCAAAATCTGCAAAAAAATCACCCGCTGTTGCAGCACAAGAGAGGTGTACAGGCCGAGCTGGAAATTCTTATTATTTTTCAAGGATGTCGGGTATAAAACAGTATGAAAGAAGTGAGGAAAAATAGAGGAGCAGGGCCTCACTGGCGGAGGCCTGCGACTGGGGGGTCGGAGTCATGCTGCTCGCGTTGTCTTAGCTCAGCAACATTTGTCAAAATGTTCACCCCACGTGTTGCTCTTCCAAGTCAACGTGATTAAGAACGGGGGGGGGTCCAAATACCGGCCGCTCTGTAATTTGTAAGCAAGTTCCACACCGGCATTTCGAGAAATTGCGTTGTAGTGTTTTACTGAGGACAGCTTGTTAAACGTATTAAAGTGACAAATTTGCTTTTGAATCTACAGAGGATTGTTCAATTGTTCCCTGGAGGCGAAAGGCCATGTAATGTCTCTGAACACGTAGAGTCGCAACCTCCCGAGATTCAAAAGTTGCTATCTGTAGTGTTTTCATAGCAGTCGCACCTGATGAAGAGCCGCTGGCGAAAATATCGGGCCGCCGTCCAGCCTGTCGTGCTGCTGCGATCCTCCTGTCATCGTCTGCCATTCTCTCTAAATTTGTCACAGCGCCAGTCAGTGATATCATATCTCCAGCATATCTCCGAAATGAAGTACTTGTGTGTCGATAGCACAACCCAGAAGCCTGTAATAAAACCTGATAAGAACGTGATTGTTTTCACAGTCGGAGGGCTGAGCGCCGCTCCGTCCTGCAGGCCCTCCATCGGGCCGGCTTTATCAGGCCGTTCTTACCAAATAACGGCTAATGAAAGTATTTGCGTTTTCGCCGTGTGCCGAAAGTAAGCTTTTTTGAACGTCGTAAAAACCGATTCATTTTTTCTAACTTTATGAGCTTCCCCTGAACACGGAGACTCGCTGCTGGCCGGTTTCTTATTCGGCTTTGTTTATGAACAGCTGGGGAAAGGATGTTAGTCGGGTTTAACGTTTTACGCGCCTAATAAATACAGCCGCTAACATCGGACAAGTTTAACAAGGAAATCTATATTGGATGTCACATCCTAGACATGTTACAATCATTTAGTAGGATTCTTGGACTAAACCTGCACTTTTTGGACCACGTTGGCAAAAAAATAAATCAGTTTAATTGTCTGCATGGAATTTGCTGCGCTGCTTGACTAACAACAAACGTTCCGCATGGGAAAGGCTGGAGTCGGACTTACTCTGTTTAAAAAGTCTCCCTGCAGAAGACGGCGCCCCCCCCCGGGCTGTCAGCACTGCGCTGATGCTTCCCCAAGGTATGTGAGACATGCCCCCTCAACGGTCAGGAGGTGTGTGGCTTTTCTTAGCCAGAGATACCCGGGGGGGGGGGGGCTGTGACATCGGGACGGAACAATTCCCCCAGGTTGACGCTGGGCTTTGTGAAAACATGTGTTCTATGTGATCTCACGAAATCAACCTGGGACCAAAATACAACTGGCTTAAATGGGTTTTACACGTTGAACTCGTATATGGGTTCATCTTCGAACTTAAATTAGCTATAAACCTGGCGAGTGTGTGGTCTGGGTGCCAAAGCTGTAGAAGGGAAGGCAAACAGTGCTGGTTTATTACAGATGTCCATGTGCCCCATGTGCTCTTTTTAAAGTGCAGATAAGAAAATCCCACGTAATCTTTTACACGTAACAACATAAAGGTACGGATAGAGCGAGATGAAGTTAGCCGGTAAAGTACCACCGCAGAGGAGGGGCTCAGCTCACTGAGCTGCATGGGGGGCTGTGACTGATGGTCACAAGGGCGGGGATTTTCACACAGGTGTCGAGTATTTAGGTGCGAATGTGGACCGAAGATTTATGAGAGAGCAGAGATTTCTTTCACACGCTCTCGACAATTCAGGACAATTCCTTGCACCCGGGACAGCTGGTGAAATCCGCGCTGTTTCCAAAAATAAAACATACACGTTCTGTTTCAGTTTATGTCTGGATCGATTAAGGTCATTACACTGGTGAAAAAACAGCCTAAATTCAGTAAAACCCCCGTTACCCTACAGGGCGCTGTGTCAGAGATAATCTATTGTTTATATGCTGTAGTAACAGTGTCTCAAAGCGCCGTGCCCCCCCCCCCCAAGAAGACGTCTGCAGGTATGGCTGTCTTACAACTACTCCAGATTCAGTCCCAGAGTCTGCCCTTACAATAAGCAGAAAGTTCACTATTTCCGCTCCCATATGTGTCATTTCACACCATCCTTCTTAGTTGTCTTTTATTATGTGGGGAAAACATCTCCTATTATACCAGTGGTTGCAGTTATTGCACCTTTTCAAGCTGCTTCAGTGGCTAAAATGAAAATGAAACAGTTAAACGAAACAAGACTCCGTGGCCGAGTGCTAAAAGTGTTTTTAAGGGCGGCTCCACTGAACAATTATACTGTTTATTTTGTTTAATCACCAGGCTGTATCCACCATTTCCAAAGTAGATTGTGTCAAACAGCAGAACAGAGAAGCCATTATTTCCTCAAACATTTTGCTTCTCGATGACATCAAAATGTATTTTGGTTCCACTTATGTATAACAAGTCCGTTGAGATCTATTTTTTTCCCGATCTTCGAGGCTCCAGGAGTTCTTTTCACGTTAATATAACATCTGGCAAAAGTGTTTCTAATGGCCTTCTGTCGGTTGTCTTCACGTTTCTGCACAGCAGAATTAGAAAAGTCTGCAACACGCAGTTTCCTGCAAACTCCTCGTCCTTCGGGAAGGTAAACGCTTGTCTAGAGCAAAACACGGCCTGGCAGCTGCATGAAACTGCCACCCATCTGCCAACGTCCGCACGCCTGGAAAACCAAATACGAAATCTCATTACTCACGGAAGTCAACATGAGCGCCGCAGTCGCGAGGAACGGCGTCTCAAATGAACCCAACAAAGTATTGTGTTCGTAATAGGGACAGAGATTCACGCAGAAGATTCTGCTGAAACCCACAGGCTTTACAGTGAAATGCAAGGAGGTTAAAAGAGGAACAGAAGAAGTTACCTTGACCTTGTCTGCTGACCTTTTGCAGTAAAAAAGAAGAATGAGTGTTCAGATGGCTGGAATTCTGTAGATCCCATTACTGGTTCCAGCGCAGCGCCGCTTCTCCTGGGACGACCTGGCTTCACCCCCCCCAGAAACGCGCCGGGGACCGGGACGACGTCTAGATTTACCGGGACGCCGGACTTCCCTCAGGATGATTGAGAGATCCTGCTTCTGCTGCCACTCCCAGACGTCGACCCCCGTGTCCAGATGCGGAGCAGCTTTTTCCTCTTGCAGCAGGAGGACTCTAGCTAATTCTTCGGGAGACAGCAGACACCGAGCCTATGAATTTTCTCTTTTTAATGAAGTGCTGTACTCGAACAGATGCGCGGGGTTCAGAAGCGCTTCTCAAGTGGTCTCGGTAGCCCGAACAAATCCCTTCCTCGTTGTGCTGCGTTTATTTACGCCGCTTCTGTTTCCCCCGGCGACCCTGAAACAAGATGGAAAATGAGGGACAAATTTAACTGCATCCTCTTCAAGTTGCCACCGAAGGGCCCAGACCTCCTACCCGACTGAGTGTCTGTGAGATGATGCAAAATTAAACCGTTTCCCCAACCAGTTTTTCATATAGACTTCCTTGCGCTCGCAGAGTTAATGGTGCTCAGGGGAAGCTGGCAGGAGGACACGTCCGAACACACAGAGTCGACCGTCTGCACTCGGCGCTGTCGGTGACACTGCGGCCACACGCTCTCCTGCATTTTCCCTCCCCAGAAATACGCTGGGAGGCAGTAAATATTATATCCTCAGGACGCTTCCCCCCGAGGATGAGCCCTTGTTATTAGTAACAGTGAATCACTTTACACCTAGTAGTGGTCCATGGTGCACTGTTGTTTACACTGGATCCCAGCCCACTAGTGCTGTCTGTGTGGAAACAAACTCCACTTCTGGGCTCATTTGGGAGTTTTTGCCAACATCGGTAAACGCGAATGGTGATTTTCTCACCCAAGAGCAGGAAGGAGGATGTAAATCTGCAGGAGGAAACGCCCAGCTTGGCGCTCGTCCGTGGTCCTTGTGGCAGAAGGAAGTCCGCAAGGTCACCGGACCCGAGGTAAAGTAACCCACAACCAGCTCCAGTTCACGTCACGATTCGTGCACTTTCATGAGGGGGCTGATGGGGCTTTTCAAACATTTCCTGGTTTGAAATGTAAATTTTCACCAGGATCATGTACAGTGGACTGAAAAAGCGAGTTGTTGTTGTTGTTATTTGTCCTCCTTGTTATTCATTTCCTTCTTTCTTGAATTTTGTTGCTTCCGGGGTCACGTTAAAGATGGAAAAATGTCTGACATGACTGATCGTGATTTCTGCTTTTGCATCACAAAAACCTGAGACTTCAAAAAGGGTGTGTGGACTTTTCGTGTCCACTGTAAGGCTATTTAAATGGGATATTCGGGGTGATCTGAACTCCTCCGTGTCCTCGTGCGACACGTCAGCATTTCTCCAAACACGTCAAACGTACCTTTACCTTTAAAACGTGAAGTTCCGCGAAGCCCCGGCTCCCCGTTCACAGGACCACGACTGTTGCGTGTGGATCTCAGACGACCGTTCGCTTCTGAGCCCCGGCCAGAGAAAGAACACACACCTCCCTCGCAAACACGTGACCCACTGGTACATTTTCCCACGTGTCAATCAACTTCATCTTTTGTCTTTGCCCCACCGGGCCACGATTTCTCACCGTTGCCTTGACGATAAGTTCCCGGCGTTGACAAAGTGCCTCTGGGACGCAGTGCATGCGATGTATTTATTTTTCACTGCACTTGCTGATGTTGCCGATGTTGAGGAGGTCCAGTCTTTCCCTCGTGGAAGTGATTAGCAGATTTGGCGCCATCGTACGGAAAAAACCGGCAATGAATCAAACCCTCCGAGCAACTGGGAGCGGATATTAATTTGTCAGCCCTTAAGTTTCAGTCAGCAATCCATTATTGTCCCCCCCGCCTGGCACAGCTTTTCCCTCTTAACATCTTAAGCGCCATTCAGTCGTTTCTAGATCTCAAGAGCAAGAATGCAAAAAAATCCAAATAGACCACTCTGTTCAACACAAACAGTTTTCCGGTGATCGTGTGGGGAGACTTCCCCTTCAGAGAAACCGATGGCTGTTTACTGACACCCCGTTCTACGGGGGGCCCTGCTTTTGGAGGCTATTAGATAAGATGTGGCGAGTAGAAGGCGGAATGCAAACAGGCCACACATATGCACTTACATTCAGACCGACAGCAGCTGCACAGCCACGTCCTTCTGTTATCAGGGACGAAAAGCCACGGACGTGTTGTATTATGTCTAAGTCTTGATGGAGTTGCTGCCATGTCCTTCTTCTGCAGGTAAACCCCACGATTGCTTACTTCTCCTATTAAAACAGATCAATATTTACCTTCCCTTAAGGTGCAGCTAGAAAGAAGATTGTCCCCCCCCCCCCGCCCTATGAGGGGACCCTCCAACATGTGCGGAGTCTGTGACGGAAACTCAACTGACCCCTCGGCCCCTCGGCGTGCCGTAAATCAGTGCCGCGGTCCGGCAGTAAAAGTGAATTTGGTTTAAATGCACAACTGTCCTCACGTTTGCGATGAAACTGCTTCGACTTTACAGGTATCTGGTTACCTTTAACTGTTATTCTTACCTGAGAGCCCTGCTGGTGAACAAAAAGGAAATCACGTTGTCCCGGCTGCCTCCTCACTCTTACAAGCAGTGTGCCGTTTCATAAAACATCGATAGACAAACCATTTGTGCTAAGTGTGCGTGGAGGTGTTAAAATTATTACTGCAGTGGAATTCATTTCAATTGATGTTATAAATGAATTAAGAGATGGGGAAGAAGTGATGTCACACAGTTTTCCCTTGTTAAGGCAGCAGAGCTTTGGGGGGCAGCTGAGGAGAGGAAAACAAAAAGAGGGGAGGGAAAAATAAACCTCTGGAGGACCCAGTACCAGTAACCCCCCCACCCCAGTTGGGGTGGCAAATATGATAGAAATTGCCATGAGGACCCAGTGTGGTCTTGAGCAGTTGTGATGCCAGTTACACCCATACGACATATATGTCACCGTCTGTGGTGATTTTAATTCAATATGTGGAACGGGAAGATTCTCTGTAGCATGAGGCGCATTTCTGAACCCCTCTGAGACGGAGTAAAAATCATTAACTCTTGCTCACAGTCGGAGACCACAGAGCCACCAGGCTGAGCCTGCATGGGCAAAAAAAGCCCAAACCGGAGAAGATTAATTGCGCTTAAATACCCAGATATGTTTTTCTCCTTCTGTGTTTATAGTCTTCAAATGGTGACCATTTGAGAAAAGAGTAAACATATGAGCCTTAATTACATCCCAGAGGGTAAAACTGGACAGATCGAAAATAAATGACCCCCCGCTGTGTTCTCGCATTGTGGCCGCAGTGAGAGCTCTTTGGCTGCAGTCGAGCGACCAGCCAGAACGGTTAAAAATCAGCGCGGCGCAGATGATTAAAAAAACAGGGAATCTGCTGTATTTCTGAACAGAGCCCTATTTCGAGGGCCGATATTCAAGCTCCTCTGCAGAAATACGTTTAAACAATTGCGCCGATGATTTGGGGGGGGGGGGTTCAAATTAGAGCCAAAAAACTGTGTAAATGAATGACAGATTGTTCCTCCAAACTCTCGTGCATCTACCTCATGTTAGACTTTCATTGACAAAAGGGTTTTGCTCCTAAAAGTTCAGGGGAAGAAAGCGGTCACTCATGCTGGCCCCCCCCGTGTATTTACATGCCGATGTTGACACACCGCGCGGCTTTTCGGCGTCTGATGGAAAACCGAGACTGACTGGTCGGAACTGGTGGAATACCGACAGAGGGTTCGAGCCCAGCGTTTCCCCGGCCCTCCGGGCTGTCCCTCGCCACAGATCACTTACGTTCAGCGCTTGGAACGTAGGAGGCGACGCTCAGGTTGTGTTGAGCAGATACGGTTTCTGAGGCCAAACGGCAGGGTACACCTGGCCGTGGTGTCGCACCCGGGCTTAAACCTGGCTCAGACTGTAAGGATTTTGTACTGTTCCCTTCGTGTGTGTGATAATATGTTTAAATATCACCGGTGACGTACAAACTTCAGCATATTCAGGTTTATGGAAAAACTGTGATGCTTTGAGATTAATTTAACTGGAAGCTTTACATTAATGATGAAGTTCTGCTCAGAAATTGCTGGAAAAAACAGCTTTTCGTCAGTCACAGAGGTGCAGTGAGTTCCGCTGTCAAATCACACAACCTGGGCATTGGGTGTGGGTTCAAGTCCAGCTCGGTCTATGTGAAGTCTTCGTGTTCTCCCCACGACTGCAGGGGGTTTCGTCCCACAGTCCACACATGTGTTTCAGGGCAATTGTTCACTGCACACTGTCTGCAGTCTGTGTGTGTGTGTGTGTGTGTGTGTGTGTGTGTGTGTATGTGTAGCAACGCTGTAATGGAATGATGTCCCATATGGGGTGCAGTTTCATAGCTTACTGGACGGGCTCCAGACCACCTTGACCCTGATACAGGATGGATATTTTCTTCTGATGTCTGATCACCAGAACATGTAAGTTTGCAGTGAACTAAAATTCATCCTCCATCTCGTGCTTCACACACAGTGAACATGAGTAACTCGTGAAAACATGACATTTGTATTCTTGTCAACTGTTTTACAAATGAAAATGTCATAAAATGCAGACAGAAAGCTAGTTAAAGCAGGAAGGTAAATGTAGGTCTGAGCGATAAGCCACGGGGGGGGGGGGTATATAATAATCCAGGACGGGTGGTGACACAGCTTCACCGTATCCCAATAACAGCACAGCTTAGGGGGGGTTCATTCTCCTGCACGCCTGCTTGGTGCTTCAAAACAGTAAATAAAACACAGCTCCCAAGAGGATGGAAACATTTTTGGTTTTAACTGCGAAAACATCCATCGTAACACTTGGTTGCTTCCATGCATTAAAAGGAATTGTTTTGGTCTGTCAAGAATTTCGTGTTTTTATGATAACAAACGCCTTCAAATACTGATGAAACACAATTTTACATTGATTCATTCAGAAGATGCTTTTCTCCAAAGCGACACACAGCTCAGATTAAAGGACGAAAAGTGTCTTCAGTGAAAAAAAATCCTAAAAATCCCAGTCATAAGAACAGCGTATCTGAGCACACTTTAATGAGTTTTTCTCGTAAATTTGCCAAGATCTCGATTAATACTGCACTTCGCTGGAGTAAACCTGACACGACCGACACAGGTTTATCTTGTGATGTTAATGCAGAAAACAACAGTTTTAAAGGCTCCTATTAAACTGTCTTGTACTGAGCAAAACTTGCACTCAGCATGCAAAACAAAACCTGCACATTTTTTACACTTCATTTCAGCTCAGTGAAACAAATCCTGACTTATTCACTGAAATCATTCGGTGCGGACGCTGGCAGCAGTGTAACACGTGAGAGTAAGACGAGCGCCGGCGAGAGCGTGTTTCGAAGGCGACGTCTGGGGCACGACAGGGAAACGGATGAAGAAGCCGGACAAAGGAGCCAGCAGAGCATCTCAACGCGCTGCGTGGGTCTAATGCAAACACCAGGCAGAGGAGGCCAACATGGAGGCTGAGGCCACACACTCAGAGACACACAGCACCAGGCGGTGATGCTCCTGCTGGTGCTCAGCAGCAGGGAAAGGGCTTTACCCCCTGTTTTTGTAACGCAACGGAGGTATTTCACTTTATTTGATTTGATATGAAAAGGGGAAAGTATCCCGTTTAATGGCTTGTTCAGCTAGCGTGTAGTAACACGCGTGTTTGGTTTTGGTGTGGCAGCTTCATGGTTTTTTTACTCTTTATGT
Source organism: Arapaima gigas (assembly GCA_900497675.1). NCBI lineage: Eukaryota > Metazoa > Chordata > Actinopteri > Osteoglossiformes > Osteoglossidae > Arapaima > Arapaima gigas. Next base: position 215,812 of record UFQX01005219.1, on the reverse strand, counting down.
TTATAGAGAAACAAATGTTTCAGTGTAATGAAGTGTTCAGGCACATACAAAAAAATTAATAATCCATCCATCCATCATCCCTAACTGCTTCATCCTGGTCAGGGTCCAATTCTGCCTGTTTAAAGATTTCCAAACCACATTCGGTCCCAGTAATATTCAGTCAAAACCAGTTCAGATTTTAAATGTGATAGTAGAGATACCTAATAATGTTTATTTACTTATGATGCACGTGTATAATACAAGCAGCACGTCCAAACTCGCAGCAGCGAGTAGTTTAACCGCCATATGAGGATTTACAATTAAATCTACAGTCACAATGGCAAACTCACTCCTCTGTCTCATTAAATGTCAGTGAGCTCATTTTTTACTCATTCATTTACGTTAACTGTTTTTCGTTGTCAGGACTTTATTGTATTGTAGTATTAATTTTGTACATTTAATATATTAATTAGTGATAAGACTCATGTGTGCATGTAAAACAGATCATCTGTTACTCCACTCTACCTGCATTAGTAAAACAATTGTGCGCCCCTAACCACTGCGCCACCTGCTGCCAATTTAAATCACTTCAACTGTAGCAAAAACTTGAAGGCGCTTTTTAACGCTGAGAAAATCTGTCGACTGGTAAGTGATAGAGCGCCACCCAGCGGTGGATCCAGGGAACGTTGATGATAGGTCACGAATGATGTCTTGAGCCACAGCGCTTCGTATCGTTTAAATAGAAATGTCGTCTGTTTACTTGAGTATTAAAGTAAACAAATGGTGTTTTTTAATTATTGCTTTTGAATTTCAAAGCAAATTATCAGGAACATTTATACTAATTCCACCACGGAGTCAGATCCTTTAAATGCATGGAATATAATTTCATATCATAATCTTAGCGACAAAATTATTAATGTGATACTGGAAAACATTTTAATTTATAACATTGCAAAGCAGCGCAGTTTATTCCACCTGCAAAACAAGCTCACGAGACCGGAAGCAGAAAACTACAAACCGGAAGTCAAGAAGCAGAAACAGGAAGTTACGGAGCCCTGCGTGTGTCAAACGGTTGTTGACAACACCGCACGTAGAAAAATGGCAGCTGCAGAAGGCTCCAGTGAGACACTGAATCCAGACTTGGATTCACAAAAACTTCCCGATCTGCTGAATCGAGGATGGAAGCTTTTCGAGGACGTGGACACCACGAACGAACCCACCGGTTCCAACCCGGTCCAGGTGAAAGTCAAGAGGGCCATTCAGATGCTGGAAGAGGCGACGCGAATGGTCGCCCAGCTGGATCTGTTCAGGTAAACACAGTAAACACGGGGCTGTTCCAGTGGGGATAAATAACCACCTGTGGAGGTAAAGTCAGTCCCCTTAGGTCGGGCAGGCCGTGTGTGTGTGTGTGTGTGTGTGTGTGTGTGTGTGTGTGTGTGTGTGTGTGTGTGTGTGTGTGTGTGTGCGCGCGCAGTGATTTATTACGGCCAGTGTTGGCGCTCACTGTCGCACTTTCTAACTCCGGTGAGCAAGCAAAACAAAACGAATGATTCCCCCCCACCAGTGAAAATGAAGAGCTGGAGGAGGTGGCCACCGCGGATCTGAAGTACCTGCTGCTGCCCGCTTTGCTGGGGGCGCTCACCATGAAGCAGGTGAACGTGGCCAAGCGCCTGGAGCACGTGCAGTGCGCGAGGGTCTACTTTCTGGACTTCCTGAAGCGCTGCAGGAACTATGGTGTCATGCGGTTCGAACTGCCGGAGTCTGCGCCCCCCCCACAGTCCCCACTGTCCCCGGAATCCCCGCAAGCGGCCACACCAGCGAGCAAACCACTGGACCTGGTCGCCATGGCAACACACAGACAAGCCAAAATTGAAAGGTTTTTATTCTATACCGTTCTTTTTTGATTCACTATTAAGTTGTGTCTGGATGAGGTTCTTTCTCTCACACACACACGCACACACACACAACAACGACAATGAAACTGACAGTCTTTCACTTCTGGGGTTTTACATATGAGAACAATAACAACCCATCGTCATCACTGTCACCTGTCACCTCATCATAACCATGGATAGCTATGACCTGACATGACTGCAGTCAGAATTGTCACCTGGGCTTGACTCCCATCTCCTTGACTAGTCTAGTCAAGATACTTAGGGGAGACCAGGACTGGTTGTCACACCTTTTATCCCGTAAGGGTTTCTCGGCTCGAGTCCCTTGTAGAGACCAACATTAGAGAGGAGTTTGACTTGGGTAAAAGTTGGCTCCCCTTTTATCCCTGTAACTTAAATCAGTGAAATGTTATGACTGTGAGAGAAACTCTGACACGATCAGGGTTAGTTTTTTCCTACATTTTTATGGGCTTTCTGTTTTTAAAAAAAAATTGGATTTTTTTTTTTTTTAAACAACTTTTTTAACTATATTGAAATGAGCAGAATGACCATCCTATGTGTATAAACATATTTTGGTCCTATTTCTGGATGATAGCATAAAAATCAAAATTAATGTTTGTTCGGTAAGCAGTGATCACAACATCCATTTAATTTAAAGAAAAACGACTTAGCAGTGCAACTGATTTTAAATGTTTGCTGCATATAAATGATGAGGTGTAGTTTGGCTGTAATTGGCAGAGTGACAACCAACCCTGGTCTCCCCAACTCTGGCACTCCAGTAAAAATTACCCTGCTGTATAAACGGGTAAAACACTGAAAGCACATTTAGAATTCTTTGCTATATAAATGGGTAAATCATTTTAAACATCATGGAGAGCAAAACTAATTTGGTGAGTCTTCCTGGACAGAGGCGTTATCTACATGAACTAATGATAAAAAGTGAATATGCAGGAGCCGTCGGTGGACAGACTAGCAGTAATGTGAATATAAACTGAGAAGTTGCGGCAGCTATTTTGGTTTGATTTTGTGCCTGTGTTTTTCATTTGTATGGTATCACTTTTGATCATTATGTTTCATTTGAACTGTGGCCCAGAATAGATCATTCACTCACTCTGTTTTACTTTGTATTAACTTTGTTTTTTTCTTATGCACGATGCTGCTTCAAGGATGCAGTAACAGCAGTTCATTAGTGGCTGGAAGTGGTGCGGAGTTGATCAGAGTTTAAATGGAACGTAGGTTCTTGGCCACGGAGTTATGCTCCGGAGTTATACGATAAATAAGTTTCCTCAAGCTGTAAAAGTTTGTGTGTTTGTGTATGATCGTGCTTCTGCTTCACATTTGCAAACCTCTTTCCCCAAAGATACAAACAGAAGAAGGAAACAGAAGCCAAGCTGTCGGAGATCAGGTCTGCGGTAGAGAGTGGCCTTGCGGACGATGAAGTGGTTCGCGATTTTTACTTACTCCACGTGAGGAAGTGGATAACTGTTGCTTTGGAGGAGATTGAGAGCATTGATCAGGAAGTGGAGATTCTCAAGAGAATGGATGTGATGAAACAGGTACAGAATTGTGAAGAAGTGGCACAGGGCCTGTGGGAATCACCCGTCAGAACACAGCTTCGGCTGTAATATAGTTGTTCGGTGCTTATGAAAACATTACTGTTGCCATTTTTATCTTTCTAGAATCCAGTAAAGCCTCCACCTTTCCAGCAGAGGCCTCCCATGAAACCCTTCATTCTAACTAAAGATGCTGTTCAAGCCAAGTATGTAAATTTGAATTTGGTACAAACATTCACTGCTATTGGGGAAGTTGATGATTTAAAAATTTTTCCTCAGAGTTTTTGGTGCAGGTTATCCCAGCCTTCCCACCATGACAGTGAACGACTGGTACGAGCAGCACAGGAAGCACGGAGTTCTTCCTGACCAGGGACTTCCACGCAGCGCAGGTATATCCAGGCGGCTGGTGGTGTCACTCTGTATTTCGGGGTTTTGTGCTGGGGTGACCTGTCTGACCTCCAGTCTCCCAACCTGCTTCTTGCAGCTGAAGTTGACAATGAGGAGCGCGAGAAGGAGGAGAAAGAGCGGCAGATAGAGAAGGACAATGAGGAGGCCTTGCAGAAGGCACGGGAATGGGACGACTGGAAGGACACGCACCGTAGGGGATACGGAAACCGCAAAAACATGGGCTGATCGATCGGAGCCGACGAATACTGTGGCCGAGGTGCAACAACGAGCAGTTTGTGTGAATGCAGAAAATAGACCGTACAGCCAAAGTGAAACATGAGACAAGCTTTGAGAACAGGAGTTGCTCTCTCTCATCCTCAGATTAGTAGAGTGTCTGGTTTTTTGCTGTTTGCTTTTTTGATGAAATTTGAATGCAAAATATTTGATGTTTGGTTTTTAAGACACATTCGGATCAGGGGTTTGAATAGAAGTTACCATTTCCTTGTTGGATGATGCACATTTTCCAGAAACGTGGCAAACACTTTTGTTAGTACGACTTGACGTGAGAAGCTGTGTTTTAGTGTCTCGCTGTTCTCGCGCTGCCGCACCATCTTTGGAATGGATTTGTCCTTTAAGTGACCACTGCAGTGCCAGTTTCTCTTATGGGATATTTTTTTACAGCTGTTTTCGTAATCTGTATATTTATGTAATATGGTCAAAAAGCCGGTTTTGCTGCCCGATATTTAATAATGAAAAGCTAAGTATTTCAGTGGTCGCTCCATGTAATTAGTTAGGCAGTAAAACATTTTCAAGTACAGAAATATTTAAAAATGCTCTTAAGACAAGTAACTCAGAATACTCCAAAGTAACCGTATTGTGAGGTAAAGAATGATGAACGCTGACGACTTTCTTCTGTTCTGTAGAAGTGCCACAAATATTTGATTGTTTTGGTTGTGGGTTTTTTTTTTTTACCAAATGGTGCCACATGTGTGAACAGCAACTGGGATTTCAAGGTAAAGTCTAGTGTTAGTAATGCTCTTCCAGGCTTGATTAGGACAACACGGGAAATATTTTTTGAAGTAGGTACAGTACACGAATTTTCAGACTCGGCAGCGGTTCAGAAGTCCACTGGTGGACTTTGCCAAGAAGGCCAGCATCCCCCTCGGTTCGCCACAATCTTAAGAGCAGAGGGAGAATTTATTATAATACGTACAGTGCAATTATGAAGGTCCAGCTGTTTGAACTTTAAATGATGTCTTGGTCAAGATACATGTACAACTGTTGACAGGAAAAGTGTCATCAAAAGAATCATCTTGAAATATTTAGTGTAAGCAGTACAATTGTCTGTATAAATATGTATTCTGCTGAACTGCATTAACATGGTTTGTTCCAATAAAAGTTAGTGATGTGGTATTACAGACTTTATTAGCGGAATTACCCAGTGCTGCCCAGGTCAAAAAGGTTTACTGGTGTGAAGGTAAACTGTAATGACGCGTTATATAATCGCTGAACTGTTTTACCGTTAAAATGGTTGTATTTAGTACACAAGTATTGTTAGCGCTGTCGGACGGACAGGCGCCACAGACTAACGCGTCCCCTCACTGTCACATATTGAAAACATTCTTAGTATTTTCTGATCACTCATATAACAGTTATTGGCTCCTGTTGTTGAACACATAGCTGGCACTAAGTAATCTGTGCACCATTATTATTATTATTATTATTATTATTATTATTAATAATAATAATAACATAATAATAATAATAATAATTATTATTATTATTAACAATGACCAAAACATTATTTGCATAAAGACACAAAGAAATACATAATATTGCAATTAATAAGAATTTAAGTTAAATATTGCTTTATTAAAATACAATCCAAAAAACAAGCAAGTCGGTTTTTCATGGAACTTAGACTTAAGTTCTTATTTTATGATGTAATTTGAGTTGTAATTTCCAAAATTTCTGTGACCACAAAAATGACGAAACCTAGAAAAAGGAACAACTGAACTCCGGAAATACCAGCGAGACCAAGAGCTGCATCTGCAGTATATTTTTCAATGAGAGCGGAATCTCCACACCTGACACACGTGGGCCAACATCTTGACATTGTTGATTTCTGAACAAGAAAATGTGACATTTATTTTTTTTTTGAGTTATGTATCAAATAACCCCCAAGTCACAGAACATCCCATCTCAAATGCAGTTCATATTTAAAGTGTGGAATGTTTCACAATTCATCATGGCCTTCATCACGTCTCGGTTTCAGAAGTCTACCCATGATAAGAACCGAACCCGTCTTCTTGTCCTGCACGAAGAAAATGAATGGATGATCTGCATAGAAAAGCTTGGGCCGCTGCAGCTCTTTACGAGCAAAGATGTTTTCATCGAACGGATTGCCCCCCGTGGTGATCTCCAACACCGTGGCTTGCAGGACGCTGGACACGTGCAGGTTTTTCTTTCCTGTGATGCCTGAAAAGTCTGCCTTGGATTTGTCCACAGCTTCCACTAATCCCAGCTGCTCCAGGTGTTTCTGAGAGGAAAAAAATGAAAACATTTAAAATAAATACATTTTCTGTGCATCTAACTTAAGACATAAGGTGATCAAAAAGCTGAAGGAATTTATTATCCAGTAGAAGGGCAGCACAGTGACACAGCAGGTAGCACTGGTGCCTCAAGTCCTGGGCTGTGTGCCAGTCCAGCTCAGTCTGTATACTGTTTGCAGGGACAAACATGTTTCAACTGGATTGGTGATTAAACTGCCCTGTGTGTGTGTGTGTGTGTGTGTGTGTGTGTGTGTGTGTGTGTGTGTGTGTGTGTGTGTGGGTACTCCCGCCATGTGATGGACTGGCATCCTGTCTGGGGTGTACACTGTCTATTGCCCGATGTTTCAAGAATAGGCTGCGGACCTCCAAGACCTTGCACTAGAGAAGTTGGTTACTGTCAATGGATGGATGATTATGAAATGTATCCGCCTGTTGGTGCCAACCTGCAGCTCGTGGCAGATGTTGAGATCCATGATGGGCAGAGATACAGCCACAGCCTGCTCTCTCAGCTGTTCTGACCACCTGCGAAGGTTCTCTTTGGTCAGCATCTTCTCAAGCCTCTCCAGGGGCTCCACGTGGAAGGGCATGAGGATCACGAGACTGGTCCGGTTCTGTCCCAGCGGGATCTCCAAAAACTGCAGCTGATTGGCTTCGTCTTCAAAGTACCTGTAGAAGCCTGTGAGAAAGGCAGAGAGTGGCGTGAGGACTTTTTCTGTGCAGCAAGGGAACATCTGTACTGGAGACAAATGTGTTGTTTACCTGTGCGGTGCATCATCTGCACAGACACAGTGCGATGGCGTGAGATCATGAATCCCCTGTTGTCCACCATGTTATGGCCAAAGGCCTCACCCCAATGAGCTGTAAAAATGTTATTTAGAACCACAAAAATATCATTATTGTTATTACAACTATTTTATAAGCTGACTTTTTTTCCAAAGCAATTTTCAATGTTGGGTTTCTACAGTTATTTATATACAGGATTCAAAAAGAACTGAACACTTTCATACATGTATTACTCAGTAACTAAGTAATACAAGAACACGTGGTCTAAACCAGTTTTAATGTAACTCAGTCTTTTCTTAATCTTACAAATTGGTGAATAAACTACATGTTCGTATGACACCTACTTACTGAGTAAAACGTTTGAAATTGGAGGGCAAGTATCACAACGAAGGTTCCTAAAGCAGGAGGAAGGATTCGCACTCGGGTCCTTCAGCAGCTTTCACTGCTGCACCACCTGCGGCTACGATATGTTTGACATTTAAAATCGTCATTTGCATCACTCACGTTTGAAGTGCATGGTGTAGATAAACATGGCTCCTTCTGTTGCCGGCAGGTTCTGCGTGATCTGCGGCAGTTTTCCCTTCGTGTTGCCCTCAGCCCACTTGTTGATTTCCAGAAGGGCGCTCTTCTTGTCCCTGAAATTGACTTTTGCGTGGTCATGTCGGTAGTGCAGTTTGCTCTTTTCCACAAAGTCCCGGCTCAGCGTGGCCCACGAAGGCCCATAGAAGCGGCTGCTGATCTTCCAGCTGATGCTGTGTGTCTCGTCGTCACTCGCATCACGCAGCAGCTCTGAGAGAGACGGGTGAAGCTTGTCCTCCTCCACCTTGACATCCAGGAGGGACCTGACTTGACTGGCTGTGTTCTGCCTCGCGCCAAGAGCCATGACCCCCAGCGAGGACGCAGCCACGATGGGCGAGAAAAGAATATTCTGTGTTTTGAGGACGGTGTCGTCGGCCATGGTGCGGTACAGGCCGAGGCCCAGGGTGACGGTGCCGTCTGACAACACGCTGGTTGGATCCTGCTTGGCCACCGGCTCACTGACCACAAGGCCAAGAAGCACTAAGACCATCAACACCTTTAACATCATGGCTTCTTTAAAAGAAATCACAACTCTCCCTGGGAGGCAAAAATGCACGGAGAAAAAAAACAACACCTGTAGGAAGCAGAGTCACAAAATTAACTTTACAATTAAAAAAAAAAAAACATGAACTTATATGTATACTGCTTTTATTTGAAGACAAATACTTTTCTGAACTAGACATCCCACAAAGTTAATGGCACTAAATAGAATACTGTGGAGACAATGTATTTAGAATAACCCCATAAAAGTGAAATACTATATGACAGAACACCATTAGTGGAAAACAATGACACGTCAGCAATTTATAACAATCACTGCCCCCCCCCATTTACTGTCCCCCCAGTTACTCTTTAGTCTGCTGTACTTCTAATGCACACAAATGTGCTGCAACATTGTTCATTTTTAAGAAGTTGTTAAATGATTATGTTACAAGTTTCATATATATGAAAAGGGTTGATACAGATTGAGCAGCTGTCATGTTGTCATACGTGTTACACCTTTATGCAACAGGTACACAAGAGACAAATGAAAATCCTTGTCTGCAGTGCAGAGAACAGGGGGAGAATTTGAGAGAAACACAAACATTTACAGATAATAATAAAAAGATGCAATGTGGATAAATAAACATACATACAGAACAGAAGCACAGAAGAGGTGTAGGAAGAAAGCAAAGAAGAGGAAGTTAAACGCAGTGAAGTGATTTTCACATCACAGTGGTGATGTAAACAGTGACAGCAGGTCAGTCTGCTGGTTGTACAACAAAGGAACGCACGTGAGAAGGAAGAAGGCTGTTAAATGTCTTAAGGGAAGAAGATTAAAGCCAAACCTTGACGCAGTTTTTACCTGTTGTCCTCTTTCCGTTCTCTGTTCTCACTTGTCAACGTGGATGCTCCTTGTAGCTCCTGCAGAGAAACTTCGAGAACGCGAAGAAGCCGCGGGACCCGCCTTCCCCTGAAATGTGAGCCTCGCGCCACAGCGCTGGCACGCGCCTCGCAGGGACCCGGGGGAAAGTCGCCAGGTAGCCGGACGACATGTCCTCGCGCTGTCCCTTCTCTGCATGTGACACGTACGTCGCTGAATGAGTCGCGCGCAGTTTTGATCACCGTACAGATGTGCCGCCACGTGTTCAAAATCACAGCAGCGCGAAGGGGTAACGACCCCCTCCTAACACACACACACACACACACACACACACACAAACACACGCGCGCGCGCGCGCGGCAACATGCTGGTAGAGACCCTTGACACGTGGACTTGGGAAAAGTTCGAATTTTTATTTAAAGAAACTGGTCAAACGTTTTATATCTGACTTGTGATTTAGTGCATTAAAGATGCTTTGCGTCATATTATAGTTAAAAATATTAATCGTATCAAATCCCGCTTGTTTTGTGTTCTTACATCGTTTCTTATTCTTAACACAGAAGTGCTGTAGAAAACTTCACGCGCTGCATGGCGACACGTACGAGTAATAAATGTTTTATAAACTGTGAAAACTTTTTTCCCCAAGTCGCCCCGAGCCGCGCGCCAGTCTGTTTATCGCCGCTTTATCCTGGACACAGTTGCGGTCCGGATTTCACAGTGACCAGTTAACTTGAAACGCGTGTCTTTGGACTGTGAGCGGAAGCTGGAGCACCCAGAGGAAGCCCACACCGACACGGGCAGAACATGCAAACTGCACGCAGACTGAGCTGGACTCGAACCCGCCCTGCCGCCCCCGTTCAGCTCAGTGCCGCCATTGTGTACGGCCAACGCCCACTAGAGGGCGTAACAAGAGCTCGACTTTGACGCGTAAAAACGCCCTTTACGTCCATTTCGAAATTATCTCACGTTATTATTGTTTCTGTTCCGTTAGGAACCGCACACACGTGACAACAGAACCCCACACCAGGAATAATACGTTGCTGGTTCTCGGTATTCGAAAGGACTGGGCGATTCTACACAGATGATCTCCCTAACATCCTCCCTCCTTAAGATGCAACTGGAAAGAAATAAAAGTTTCAACACAAAGAAAGGCTTGCAGTCCGAAACAAGTCTTGTTTGTAAAAATTTAGGTTGTTATAAAGTTATTCTCGGTCGTCAACCGCCCCACCCCCGGAGGGCGGGCACCTCGGAAGAAACAACAAAATAACTAAAGTATGACTGATAACAGGTCCTCCTGTAGGTTCGGTGCAAAGACTTCTGCTCCAAGTAGAACGAACAGGCAAACAAATGCCACAGGTACACGGTTAAATACCGGCGTAAGACTGGTTTTCACATGACGATTTTGACTGTTGACTGACAGCTCGTCCCGCCTCCTGTGAAAGATCAACCCCCCCCCCCCCCCCCCCCNACTGACAGCTCGTCCCGCCCCCTGTGAAAAATCAACCCCCCCCCCCCCCCGCAGGGTTCCGACAGCGAGAGCAGAAATGGCCACAAACCAGCCGGCGATGCCCAACAAAACTGCCAGCTGTCTTCTTTACAAACTTTTCGTCTTGGAAGATGCTCGAAAGAAGCTGGGGGAAGAGATGCAAAGGTTCGCCGAGAAGGTGGGGTACAGTGGAGGTGGTGGAAGGGCGATCGAGTTCATCAAACGTTCAGCTGAATATTTAACCGACTCACGTGTTGTAAACTTTTCTCTTCGGGTGGTTAGAGGCCAGGTTGTTGGCTACCAGTTACAGTCATGGGTCGAACATGTATCTACGATGCCTCGTCCAACGCAGTTTTGCTGGAAAATGATTTGGTTTAATTTTACTCCTTTTTTTTCCAACAGGCAAATGAAGATGTGCAGTTATTTTTTCAAAATGCCATTGAAAGGTCTTCTCCAGACTGTACTCAAGTTCTAAAGACTTTGGAGGCCAAATGTAACATCATTCAAATGGTTTATGATTTCTTTCAACAACTGAAAACAGGTAAATTTGTAAGGTGTACTGTCTGGCTGATAAATGACAAACAAAACAAGAGATTCATCCATTTTACTTTGACATGTTTCTTTTCCTTTTCTGTGTCGCAGATCCAGAAGCTCATTCCTTAATACGTGTGAAATCAAAGGATTTTCCTGTAAGCAACCCTGGGAGGAGGTGGGAGCGAGATGTTTCCAGCAGGTTGGAGTTTGGGTCAATGTTGCATGATTCGCCCATTTCTGTAGGGAATGCAGCGCAGCGTGTAGGACCTGGCAGTGCGATTCCGCTGACATTGCGGCCTCAGACATCATGTGTAAAAGCAGATGTATGCGACACATCGTCTGAGCATCTGGAATGTAAAACTCCAACTGATGATGGTCATGAGATGTTAAATTCAGTCGCCAAAACGAAGAGCCATTCTGACTCCGCAGCTGAGGCGGAGAATCTTACAATGCAACCAAATAGCGTAAAGCTAAATCAGGGTTCGGACGTCAGTTTGGGTGTTCAGGACCCGGGTAGGGTATTTGTCTCACAACATCAGAAGCAAACATCTTCAGAATTAAGGAGATTTCTCCAAATGAACTGTAAAAATACCACAGTCTCTCCCTTCTCTCAAGGAAAAGATGATTCTCCATCAAACATCCCGTGTCGGTTCCAAATGAATGGAAAGCCACGCGATTGGACAAGCAAAGAGCAAAGTAACTTTAAGAAAATGCCTTTCTACAGTTTGTCTTCCTTTGTACCAGTTTTCAAGGTGAAACAAAACCAGAGTGAAAACCTTGTGTCTTTGAGCTATATGGTTGCCACAGACTCTGAGGTGTGGGATATTGGGGACATTCCTATGGAAGAAAACCACATTTTGTTTAGTGGTGGGCAGATGAAGAGCCCAGAGATATCTAACATGGAAAGAAGGATGCCAGCATTCCCAGTTCGAAAGTATGAAGAGACAGAGGTGACCGTCAGCCATGTTGTCGACCCTGCTAACTTCTACATCCAGCGTGTGACCTCAGAACTACAGCAGGCGTCTGCAAGGATTGAGTAGGTGCTCAGAACTCACTACTTCTATTACTGACACAGCTTTTCCATCTCTTTTTTTTTTTTTTTTAAGCTGTCATTTAAGTTCTTTACATGGAATTCATAGAAGATGTGATTGAACAACGCATCATTTTGTTTGGTTTCCATCGGCCAGGTTGGATTGCGGTGGGACTTTTGCGCAGATGAGGTGCATCCCAGACATCGGAGCCAAAGTGGTGGGATGGTTTCCAAGGGACAAGCTGTGGTGTCGCGTTCAGGTGCTCAGGATCTGTGGGAAGAAAGGAGGTTAGATTTGCTGTCTTAGCCTGCTCTGGTTTTTTTGTGTTTCACCATCAGTGAGAAAATGCAGTTTCCTGTTCTTATAGCCGATACTGACTGACCCACTCAGATTTGTTCCAGCTGGTACAGTGGGGAGCACCTGTGCCTCATATCTTCAGGGCTCTGGGTTCAGAAGATACTTCAAATCTGTTTCAGACTGTGTGTAGGTTCCATATTCTCCTTTTGTTAGTGCAAATTTCTTCAGAGTGCTCTGGTTTCCTCCCACAGTAGAAGACATGTTTCAGATGAACTGGTGATTATCTGCCCTTAGTGTGTGTGTGTGTGTGTCGTTGCCTTGTGAAAGACTGGCATCCTATCCAGGGTGTCGTCGGCCTCACATTCTATGCTTCCAGGAGAAGCTATAGACCACCATGACCCTGCAGTAGGAAAAGAGGGTATTGATGGATGGATGGGTGGATTGATTGTGGAAAGAATTTGTGGATGGAATTTAGAGACTGTTGAATTGATGGTTTCATGTATTTGGTTGATCTGTTTTTTGTTTCATTACTGACTAAACCCAATACATGCTAGAGGCTGTTGGGTAGTAGAGTTTCCTCATTCTTGGAAGGCACTGTTGACGAAGAGCTTTCCCTTTAATTCAGAGGCTATCCTGAGCTTTGGAAGTCATGGACTTGTGGAAAACATTGAGGTGGAAGTCAGGAGGATCGACTACGGTGATACTGCACGTCTTCCCCTGCAAAGTATAAAGGAGCTTGACGACTTGACGGCCACCATACCTGTGCAAGCCTTGCAGGTGTCGCTGGCAAATGTAACGCTGCTTTGAAATGGGTCCTTTCTACTTTCTCACTTTACACGTGTTTGTAAATGATGCAGCTGGCAGTTGGTCTTGGGACAGGTGTCTCCAGCTGAGGGTCAGGAGTGGTCTGCTGAGGCAGTCAGCTGGTTCAAAGACAAAGTGAACGGCCGGGTCTTGTACGCCAGGATGTTTCCACGGGGGACCAGAGTAACAGTGGAACTCTTCACCGAGAAAGGAAAAATAGGAGTCATGAGGTATTTTTCCTTTTAAACCTCTGGAAATGGGTTGTCTGTTGTTGACATTGGTGTGTAAAATGGAAGCCTGTGGATTTGCACTTTCAGCAAATTCTCAGTTCCTAAGGATACACATCAAACAGTGAATTAACTTATTCCTTTAGTAAGTATTTTTTAGCTTCAGAATTCCAAACCATGACAAGAATATAACCCACGTCAATCTTTAAATTCTAGCGTTTGTAGTCCCTGCATGATGTTGTGAGATTGTGGAAATTGAGAAGTTTGCTTCTGAGGATGTCAGATTTGTCACGACTGCACTGCAATTTCAATTTTGCAGGAGAGGCGCGCCACTCTCTGTGAGACTTGCCCAAAGTGGACATGCAAAGCATAAGATGAAAGGAGTGAACCTAAAAAGTAATTTCTTCTTTGCCGATATCTGATGCACCACTACAGGGGATATGTGGCCACAATCTGTAACATTTAGCTACGTCTTGACACGTGGTAATGTGTGTATTCCCTTTGTTTCTAGGTAATGTCCAGGAACCAACTAGAAGAGTGGCATCCAAATGGGAGAAATACCTTATTTCATGCTACTCTAAAAATACAAAGTCAGCTTGAACGCTGCTTTGACGTTTGGGAGGAATGGTGTTGCCACACAGGATTTGCTGAAAATAAAGTGTAGCAGAACTGAAAATGGGTGTATGGGTGTTTTTTGACTGACATCTTATCGACTCTTTTGCTCACATTGTCCATATTTACTGATATTTCAGCTACACACGGTTAGCATTTCTGCTTACAAATCTCAGGTTGGCATTCACAGCCGTTGAATTTGTGATATTTCTACAATTTGGGATTATTGGTGTTCCTTAATTTTAGACGAAAATTTCTGCCTCTGAAAGGAGATGTAATATTTGTTGCAATGCTTCTCAAAAGGACTTTGAATTTCAGTGCATCTTGAAATTGAGCATCTTTAGATGAAATTTTGACCTTAGCAGGTCTGTATTCTATTACACTTGCCAGCCACTTTATTAGGAACACCTGTTCACTTGCTCAGTCAGCCAGTGTGGCAACAGCTCAAACCATAAACTCACACAGACAAGCTATGTCACAAGCTTCAGTGGATGTTCACAGCAAACTTTCATAAAAGGGGGGGGGGGGGGCTAAACAATCTGGTGGTTTGAGTATTTCAGAAATTGCTGCTCTCCTGGGATTTTCATGCACAACAGCTTCTGGAGTCAACACAGAATGATGTGAAAAGTAAAAAACATCCAGTGAGCAGCAGTTCTGTGTGTGGAAACACTTTGTTGAAGAGGTCAGAGGACGATGGCCGGACTGGTTTGCACTAACAGGAAGGCGACGGTAACACAAAATAACCACACTTTACAGTGGTGGGCAGAAAAGCATTTCTGAATGTATGACACGTTGAACCTTGAGTCAGGTGGGCTACAACAGCAGACGACCACATCGGGTTCTGCTCCTCTCAGCCAAAAACAGGAAGCTGAGGCTAAAGTAGACACTGGCTCACCAAAACCGAGCAGATGAAGATTGGAAAAATAGCACCCGGTCTGATGACTCTCGACTCCTGCTGTGACCTGCAGATGGTGGGTCGGAATGTGGCATAAACAGCGTGAAGCCATGAATCCAGCATGCTTTGTGTTAACAGTTGAGGCTGGTGGTGGTGTAATGGTGTGGGGAATGTTTTCTTGGCACACAGGGGCCCCCCCAGTGCCTATCGAGCATGGTAGGATTGCCACAGCTTATCTGAGTGTTGTTGACCATGTGCATCCTTTCATGGCCACAGTTTAACCATCTTCTAATGGCTACTTCCAGCATGATAATACACCACATCGCAAAGAACAAGTCACTCAAACTAGTTCCATGAACATGGCAATGAGATCAGTATTTCACTGCCCCCCCTGTTACAACCTCAACTCAATTGTAGAGGTAGAGTTTGGGGTCAATAACATATAATACAGTAAAGGTTGGGTTGTGCAGTTTTGTTGCACAGCAAACAGCGAGCAAAACAGAACCGGCTAGGCTAGCTATAAGGCAAATTACTACAAAGTTTTCTAGATTCCACACCAAATGACATAACACAGGACTAGGCAATAGGATGACAAAATGAAAAGTGATATTAAGGAAATGAGCCTGGATGGCACTAAAGAGATGAACAAAACATAACACCTTCCCTAAGCTAGTGATAGTCATCTAGCTGTTTAAATGAACCACACAAAAAGAAACCCGACTACACTAAGTTAACCTATCAAAAGCAAAGGTGCATGGGTTGGAACCCAAACTCTTATCTAGTGTGTCCAACAGTAGTTCACATCCATGAAGAAAGTGTTTGTTTGTGTTTGTGTGTGTGTGTATACCTTCTTACCTGCCACGGTTCTTTATGCACACATCATATATTCACAGGGGCGGGACAGACCATATGCCAGACTTGACATAAGCAGGCAAATACTCAGCCAAAGACCTGAAAAGAAGCCAAAATGTCTTCCATATATCAGCCAGGCCCATCCTGCTCCGACTGACTGGTTCCCACGGTTCACGGTGGAGCTCCAGTCCCAGGACTTGTTATCTCCCGAATGGTCTCATGAGGAACATTGACCACAGTCCTGAAAATCTCAACACAGAGAGACAAGAAAAGACAAAGGAAGACACACAGGGGACATAACACCCCCCCAGTCACCAGACCTGAAGCCAGCAGAGCACCTTTGCGATGTGGTGGAGCAGCAGGTTGGGAGCATAAACATGCAGCTTAAAAATGTGCAGGAATTACATGATGCATCATGTCAACCCGGACCAGAATCTCAGGAAGGATTGCAGCACCTTGCTGAACCCGTGTCAGAAAGAATTCAGGTTGATCTGAGAGCAAAGGGGGGTCCTACGCGGTATTCAAATGGTGTCCCTAATGAAGTGGTTGGCGGGTGAAGAGCTGATAAGCCCAGTCGGCTGAGTTACCTTCAGGTAGTGGAAATGCGCTCCTTTCTTCTTTTGCTCAAAGAACATTGCAGTTCATTTAATGGTGTTGCTTCCACTTGGAGACATCGTGTCCAACACTGTAGATGTTACATTAGAACATTCTCTTTAACGAAAAATGCCACTTTTATAAAATGAAATGTAATTTACATTTGTTTTTTTTTTCAGAAATGCACACAATTTTTCAATAGTTCTGAGCACAATACCTATATTTACAGATGTACTTTAGGAAGTGGGTGGAGGAATGGGTTAGGAAATGGAAACCCAGTAGGGAGCTGCAAAGCGGTGTTTGTAAAGAACCGCAGCTTTTTATCCCCCACATCACATGAAATTCACTCAACACAAACGTAATAATAAGAAATAAGACCATAATAAATATGTGCAAAACAGTTCCATGTTGTTTAACTTGAGGCGCAGACAGCTGTGCTCATCCGACCGCCGGAGGTTTTACACGGAGCCGGAAGATGATTTGGCAGCAAAACCTCGCCGAAACCTCAGAAGCGGGAGATGTGGAACCGACACGATCATCTACGGCCTCTTCACCTCCTCTTTGGTTCTTTTACACCCTTCTGAGAAACTTAAGGCAGCACCGACCGTTTGCAACCCCCGACTTGCTGTCCACTGCTGCAGAAACCATTCCGTCCTGTAAAATACATTGTTACGCCCCCACTACTGGCTCCTGTCTAGGGTGGTGGAGCGGGAGCATAAACAACAAGCAGCCCACACAAAAATAGTGAAATGGGTGGTTTATAATTCGTTCAGTGTTTGATACAAGACACACGCGATACAATATACAGGTATATACAAACAAAGGTGCTAACCAGGATAGAGAACTTGGACGGTGCCTAAGCAAAGAAAGAAACAAAAGTTGCCACTAACCTGATCTGTATTTTCAGTGTCTTACCTATTCCTAACGTAGTGAACAAAAATAAATATCTACCTAACTACGCTAGTCTAAACTAACACAGAAAATACAGGGGTCGGCACCCGCCCACTTACCTAATGTGTCTAAACAGTACGTACAACCCTACGTGAAGTTCAATGTAGGTGCGCGCACATACTACCCTGTTCTCAATCCAAGCCAACAACCCAGTGAACAACGTGACATCGAGCGCGTGACTATTTACACTGTCGACTAGACAAAATCCACTATCCAAAAACCAGAATCCTTAATCCAAAACAACGTCAAACCAGAAGTCACACGTAACAATAGAACAAAGTCAAACACAAGTAGCTAAACCAGCAAACAAACAAGTGAGCCAAAAAGCCGACTTCTGGGGGGTCGCGGTGCTGCTTATCAAGGGGAAAACCCGCCCCCAGGTCACCGGTTGGCACATTCCGATAGGGTGATGGTTCATGATTGACGGATGGAGCAAACCACCTGTGACACAGAACAGAAGAGAGACGGGAAAAACAGAAAAACAACCGCCAAACAACAGGAGCAACACAGACACGTAACACGCCCACCCCAAAGAGCAAACCTGTTTGCGAAAAAAAAAAATTTGAAAGCACCATTCATAGCAAAGGTTTGGAGAAGTCTGGTGCAGCGAGCACTGGGGACGCACATAGGAGAGCCTTAACATTGTCCAAAGCATGCTGACTCTCCGGTGTCCACACGAAAGCATCTGCTGGGCTCAACAAGGAAGTGAGAGGAGCTACAACTGAGGAAAAATTCTTACAAAACCCTCGATAATAACCAGCCATACCTAAAAATCTCCGCAACTCACGACGAGTCGAGGGTGCCGGAAATTCCGTTATCGCCGCCACTTTCGCTTCCACAGGACGCACCTGTCCACGTCCCACTTGCTTCCCGAGATACGTGACAGTAGCCTGTGCAAATTCACACTTTGCTAAATTTAATGTGAGAGAGGCTTGTTGCAATTTATCAAAAACAATCCTCAACGCCTCTAAGTGAGATGGCCAGTCCATGGTATATACCACCAAGTCATCCAGATAAGCTGAACAGTTAGGAACGCCGGACAACACGAGATTCACTAATCTCTGGAAAGTAGCTGGAGCATTCTTGAGACCCAAAGGCATGACCGTGTACTGCAGAAATGCATCCGGGGTGACAAAAGCTGCTATCTCAGAAGCGCTGGAGGTTAACGGCACTCGCCAGTAACCTTTAAGGAGGTCCAACTTTGAAACAAAAAAGCTCTGAACCAACCTTATCAATACAGTCCTCCATCCTGGGCAAGGGACACGAATCCGGCACAGTGACAGCATTCGCCCTTCTAAAACCAGTACACAACCTTACTGTGCCATCAGGCTTCGGGCCCAGTAAGCACGGTGAACTCCGGGGGGCTACTACTAGGTTTTGCAAAACCATTTTGTAGTAGATATTCTACTTCACTTCTCATAGCGGCTCTTTTAGTCGCGTTAACTCGGTATGCGTGCTGTCTGAAAGGACGAGTTGTAGTGACTTTAATGTCATGCTGCAGAACAGTAGTCTGCGTGGGTACATCTTGGAATATTAAAGGAAATTCACTCATCAACCGTATAACACAGACACATACGTGCGTAACATACATGCACCACTAGAGTATTTTCTTCAAAGATACCATCAATGTTTGTAAAATAAAACTTTGAAAAGATTGAAAAACATAACCATGAAATGAAATACGTCATATTGTGAGACATATTGGTGTCTGAGGGGTAAAAGTGTCTGATAGCAGGACGTGGTCACGAATAAGGAGTGTAATATCTGCAAAACGGCAAGTATGAACATGGGGTGTAAACTGTTTCCACGCAGGAGCATTTGATCATCTGAATAAACTGAGAAATATTTTGCCTCCAACGAAGGAAGCCAGGCGGTGGGAGGGTGCGGACGTCAGTCTGAGGTCACCGGGGAAGCTGGTCTGGATCTGCGGCTGGAGAGGTAGGCCGAGGGGCCGGCCGAGGTGTCCGGAGCCGTGACGCGCGTCGCAGACCCCCACGCCGAGTACAGCCGCTCGTTGACCGGCCGGGTGAATCGCAACCAGGGTCCTGATCTGGGTGGACCATCTGACCTCGGCAAGACGTGGCAACCCACTCAGATTGGGAACATTCGGCGCCGTTGTCCGTCTCCCGCTTTCATCTCTCACTCCTCAATTTCATAACAAAGGTTTGTTTTGAAAGCCACAGCAGGGCTTACAGCACATTATGTTCATTTTACGTTCATTACGTTCAGCTTTTTCTGCAGCAGCGTACAAACACTGGGTTGCATGCAAGGCGACTTGGCGAGATTTTCCCATTTATCCTGAGGGATTCACGGTAAAACCCTTAATAACAATAATAATCTTATTTATAAAGCACCTTTCATACAAATACTGCAGCTGAAAGTTCTTCACAAACAGCAAAAATTTAAAAATTACAAAATTAAAAATGACAAGTAAATATAAACGAGTAAATGAATCGTGAAGAAAAAATGTATGTCTCTGTTTGCACAGAAGAAACTAGAGGAACAGAATTATAAAAACGGAACAGAATGTGCTGGGAAGATAAAAAAAACAAAAAAAACTAATGCAGTTAAAAAAAGATATTAAACATTATATTAAAATGTTGGGGAAAATGAGAAGCTGGTCTGTGTGTCACTGTGCGCTTCTTTAGGACAGGTGTACCTGACCGCAGCTGGTGCGGCTTATTTCTCCGTCACAAACTGTCGATGCAGTAAAAATGTTGAAAACGACATTAAAATTGACATAAAAATAGAACTGCTAATGTTAATCGGAGGCCGGCTTGCTGCTGCGGCAGGAACCGCGTTCGGAGCCGGTGCTCAGGTGTGCTGTGAGTACAGCGTGCTACGAGACTCTGCCTCCCCCTCCCCGGTCTACATTTAGAACGTGGTACATGGGTTGCTTGTAGAAGTGAGGAGAAGTGTAGCGGTGGGTGATTTTTCAGATACTAACATTTTCCTGTTTATTTCTTTCCACTCGTATTTTCTTCTCTGCTCTGTTGTCGTGGACTTCTGTCTGTCCACCACAAGCAGGCCTTTGACAAACGACTGACGGTTACATTATTATTCTGCTGTTTTAATATATATTATTTGCGTACCGTAGTTCTATACTGTTACAGCCTAGTTGTGAGCCTTGAGGATTTTTTATTCCGATTTTGCTCTGCGCCTCACGTTGACAGTCGACGTTCACTCCCCCCGTGGCGCCCGGCATAATGCACAATAGAGGAGAGCTTTCATGTGTCCACACAGATTCTTTCTTTGGCTAAGGGGGGGGGGGCGGAAATCGTGGCGCTGGATTTGAATTGTGAAGAGTGTTGTTAGGCTGGGTGAAGGCCGCCATTGTGTGTAAATGGTTATATAAGAGCATATGACCGCCGCAGTGCAGGGTAGAGGGTAGCGTCGGGGAATTCATTAGCACTTCTCAAAGGCAGAGTGTTCCAGGGTGGCCAGCTAGGCCATTGAGTAAAAAAGCCTACTATACTGATTGTAATCCAACCCATTTCTGGACGTGTCCGTGCACCACATCAACCGAAGGTAAACAGTTTTCTTTATCGAACCAGGGATTCCTGTTTTTTGTGTCTGATTGTGTAAATCCGCTCGGTCGTAGCTGCCGCTTTTGCCTTGATCACGTCCTCTGTGTGATGCCTTTGTCCGGACTCCCAAAGTACGGGACAAACAAGGTGGTACTTTGTTTTCAAATCCTACGTTCTACCAAAATGTTCAAAACTGAAGACACGTCGGTTGAGAGCTCCGGCCCCGATACAACGCAGTCATTCGACGAGGACATCGGAACAAGTTCAGACTTACTGATCTGACTCAGTATTTTCTGCCATATAACAGTTAGCACCTTATGCTGCTAGTTAACACCAAACTACCAATAAGTCTAAACACCTATGAAAGTGTGTTTAAGCTCCACACGATAGACAGACTCCTATGAATATGTAGATAACATTACTAGGTATCGACAGATACACAGTGAAGTGAGTTGTACTCTATAAACATTTTTTGGCTCTTTCACAACTTTTTTGGGGAAGTTTTCACATAAGCTTTGGTTGGGAAAACATATTTAAGCGCGGACCCCTGCGCTCCGCAGTGAGCCCCGGTGGTTTTGGCCTCCCCGGCCGGCCACGTGGCTCAGCTACACTCCGGCCATTGGCTCCCCGAACACAGGTCACGTTGGCCTGGATGGCGCCGCGCCATCAGAACGGCTTCTTAAGTAGCCTTGTGCCAACAGGACGGGCAGGCAGGTAGACTTCTCTGCGGGATCCAACTCGATGTCCGAGCTACACCGCCAGGTCAACGCGGTCCTCCGACCGGGGTGCCCTCTATGCCCCTGTCACGTCCAGCGGAGACTGGTAGTACTCTGACAGTGACATCAGTTGGGTTGAGATGCACAAGCGGACCGGGATCTCGCTGCTGAAGTTCAGCCATTTGCGCCGTCTAACTGACATGTTGTCCAGCTGCTGGGGGGTCTCGCGGTCGTGATTTACGCCCATGTATGTCAGCCATCAGAGCGACAAATGATTTGTGTAATAAGTCTGTCCTTCATCATTACAGATTCAGAAACACTGGATTCTCGATCTGGACGTGTTTTTGAGAAACGGGGCTTCAGCGCTATAATCCAGGACACTGCATAGATGGAGCTTGAAAACTGTGCAAACAAAATAAAAAATTAGATGTTATACCTTTAATAACAGTAAATAAACACAGAAAAAAAGTCTGTTTTATGGATAACAAAAATTCCAAAACATTTGTTTAAGCATTTTTAAAAATGTGGCAAATCATTACGATGAGCTACTTGAGAGGGAGGAGACAAAACGGCGCGTTGGCGGAACAGCGCTAGAGGAGCTTTTACTGCGGTATTAAAACTCTCATTTATTGCTACCTTTACAATCCCTTCTTTTTTCCAGACCTGGAATCGAAAATGAACTGGGCGTCCTTTTATGCCGTTATAAGCGGTGTAAACAGGCACTCCACTGGCATCGGTCGCATCTGGCTCTCCGTCCTCTTCATCTTCCGCATCCTGGTGCTGGTGGTGGCCGCCGAGACCGTGTGGGGCGACGAGAAGTCGGGCTTCACCTGCAACACGCAGCAGCCGGGCTGTGACAGCGTTTGCTACGACCAGTTCTTCCCCATCTCCCACATCCGTCTGTGGGCCCTGCAGCTCATCCTGGTGTCCACCCCGGCTCTGCTGGTGGCCATGCACGTGGCCCACCGCCGGCACGTTGACAAGAAGATCCTCAAGATGTCCGGGCGGGGCAGCCCGAAGGACCTGGAGCAGATCAAGAACCAGAAGTTCAAAATTGCCGGGGCTCTCTGGTGGACGTACATTATCAGTCTCTTCTTCCGGGTCTTCTTCGAGGCGGCTTTCATGTACATCTTCTACATGATCTATCCGGGCTACAAGATGTTCCGCTTGGTCAAGTGTGACTCGTACCCTTGCCCCAACACGGTGGACTGCTTTGTGTCCCGGCCCACCGAGAAGACCATCTTCACCGTGTTCATGCTGGCAGTGTCGGGGGTCTGCATCCTGCTGAACATCGCCGAGGTGCTCTTCCTGGTCGGGAGAGCCTGCAGTAGGTATTTCCAGGACGCCCAAGACTCACCGCTGGGGGCCTGGATGGTGCAGAAGTTCTGCTCCTACTAAAGGAGCAGGTTCATCCCACTAACATTCATCATTCATCACGACTGAAAATATGACTAATCTCAGCCATTCGTTCGCGGTACTGACTTGAGCGGAGCGACGCTCCGGTGGACTTTCATTAACCTCGTTGGTGGGCGAGACACGAGCGGATTTCGAAGCTGTACACGAGAGGACAA
Source organism: Arapaima gigas (assembly GCA_900497675.1). Lineage (NCBI taxonomy): Eukaryota > Metazoa > Chordata > Actinopteri > Osteoglossiformes > Osteoglossidae > Arapaima > Arapaima gigas. The sequence continues at coordinate 192,627 of UFQX01005219.1, read as the reverse complement.
ATCCCCTGACACACTGGGTCGGAGCAGCGGCGTCAGCAGAGGACTAAGCAGCGCGGACAGTCCCCCCCGGGGAGGTTTGTTCGGAACACTAAAACTTTTTGGGAATTTTCTCTCCACGATTGTATCCAGGATTCCGTCCTCCTCTGACAGAAATCTGACGCTTGACTCCGACCAATTTTGGCTAAATTATTGCTTCGTAAATGTAATATTTATTACGGCCGGCTTCAGACCTGGGCCACGAAGGGAAAGCCGTGTAGTTTGTGCTAAAAAGTGCACTATTGCCTGAATTAGCGCGCTACACGAATTCCTGAGAAACGGAGCTGAACGAAACAGCCCTATGAGGACATTAACGCAGTGCTGCACAAAATTATACACAATAGATTACTTATATTTTTAATATTACCAGATAAATACAGAAAAAGGTCTATCTTACGGATAACAAATATACAACTCGAAAAAAAGTTTGGATTTTGGGAAAGTAAGTCATTATGACTCCGAGGGCTAAAAGAGCACAGTGGCTACAGGAGGCGGTGCTAATCGAGGTTTTACTGCGTCCGGTGCAGCTCATCGCGCTTTAAAATGTAGCAGATGAAGAGGAAACTCTGAAAGTAAAGCTGCAGAACTGGTTTTCATTCATTCATTCATTCATTCATTCATTCATTCATTCATTCACTCATTCCTCTTTTTAATGACCTAACCATCTGGGGATGAAGTGGTGACACTGTGGGGAAAAAATGCTTCAGTTTATGTATTTTTGAGTTGTTTTCATAATATCTTGGTTTAGCACGATTGTTTATTTAATCTTACAATTTTGCCATCAGCATTTTTTTTATTATTTCTGTGTCTTTGACATCACGGATGGTTACTTCATTTGTTACAGTTATATCTACATTTTTATATATTATTTGAAGTGGGATTTTATTATATTTTTCCCATTTTTAGCAAGGAGACAAGTAAATATTTTGTACTGAATTATACAGCAATTCAGTAGTCGTTTCCTGTGATTTGTATGATGTTTTTTCTTAATTATGCTGTCATTAAATGCTAAATAATGCAATTTTAGGCATCCTAATCTATTTCTAGTACTGTTTCTTGTGGCCATTCTAGTGCATTTAATATATATGAATTATTTAATGTCTGGCAGATTATTCACCGCCATTATTTATTTTGTAACGATAGCAACACCTCAACCTTCTGCTTTGGCGACAAATGTGAAAAGAATGTAGACAAAACTGTGTGAACAAATAACTGTCAAAATGGCAATAGTGACATAAGAGAGAAGAAATTAAATTGTACAAGCACGTTTTTCCTGGATTTATGTGAAGACAAAGTCACGACAGCAGCCTTACCCGTTTCACTGAGGATGTGACAGCAGTCGAGTCCCATCGCCGTCGGGAAAAAAAAGCTTGTTTGAATAACAACAGCAGCTATTTGCGTACAACAGACCAGTGAGGAAATTCTGCCGCTCCAGAAAAGGCAATAAAAACAGCCTCGATTCACCAGTAACACAAAACACTACTTTAAAATATTGTTAGCTACTGTAAAATGTCCGGGGTTGTATATTAATAGATTAATTAAATTGAAATGAAATTGAAAATGAAATGAGATGAATTTTATAAATCGGTCACGATTTGTACTAACAAATGCCTTTCAGTCGGAAACTCCTCATTCTAACTGCCGATGATGTTTTAATGAACCGTAAATTTCTCTCAGGCTTATGAATATTTTTGAAAATGCATTTGGATGCAAAAATAGTGCTGAAAAAGTGCTCTTGACAGCAGAGAAAAATAAAAACTATTGATGTTTCAGGATTATAATGGTCTCTGGAGGTGTTAACCCTCTGCCCCCCCAACCCAAAATACCCATCGTGGGGACAGCTGCAGGCCGGCCGCACTCCGCCGGGGGCATCAGGGCAGAAAGACACGACCATTTATGGAGGGACTTCTCTTAGGTGAGCTAAAGTCTGACGAAAAACGACACTTTGGGAGCCGTCAGGAAAGCTGCATCCCGTTTTAACGGGAGTTTGCTGGTATGTACAGTATTCATAAAATGCCGTTTAACTCAGTCATTCAGCTGCAGCCACTTGCTGCAAGGACCTTCTTCTTCTCACTAACCCTGTGCGGGGGGAGCAGGGCAGGTTAGAATGTGCATTGCTGAATGCTTTTAAAAAACAATGTGTTCATTCAGATTTATTTCTGGTTAAGTGTATATCATGGTATTTTATTTTATTTTGTTTATTTTATTGTTTAATAATTTACAGTTGTAACTGTTGCTTCTGCCACAAGATGGCAGTCTAAACAACTAAGTTAATCGCGTTGTAACGGAACCCTTTCAATTCTTACATTTATTAAATCTCTAAATCTCTCACGAAAAAGTAAAACATTTAACAGAAAATGTATTAGATGAAGTCAGAATTTAAAAAAAGAGCATATTTCACATGGGATAGTTTTCAAAAGTAGAATTACACGACTGTAGAGATAGTTCTGCAGAAATGAAGATGACTGCTGAAAGTGATTATTATGGTATTAAAATAAAAATTATAGAAATAAATATGGGCAACGTTAATACATTAAACTATGTCACTGTACTTTTGCTTAAACTCATCATTTTCACACATTTTCTTCTCAACGTCTTTTTCTTTCATAGACTCTCGGAAACTCTTAAGAAACTCTGCAAGAAATCATATAACTTTAATACTTTCCGCTTCCGAGCGAACGAGCGTCAAACTACTGCAGGCTCCTTGTACTGCGATCATAAAACGTTACATACGCAGAGTCACAAAGGCTGTCAGACCTGCGAGCGCCTAATTCCAGCTGAGACCGAGAAACCGTAACCGACTGCATTTCTGAGCTCATTGTCTCGCCATTCGAACACGCGTGGAGTTTAACAGTGACACAGGTCATCTTCATTGGTGTGTCTGTCCTTGTCACTCAGTAACTAAACACGGCCCCTCGGCGTCACTCCGAGAAATGCTGCGCCCCCACGGGCCCAAATCAGGAAACATTTCACGAGTCGATCATTTTTCCCAGACCACCTGTGCAGACACGACATGGCATCATAAAACATGGCATCCCGCGAGTTTCCGGGTCCCGGTGCCACGGCCTTCGGAGGTATCAAACCCTTCAAACCCAAAATACTGGGGCGCGGGACAGCTGCAGGGCGGCCAGGAGCTGGCGAGGGCACCGGGGGCTCGAACCTTTGCAACGCAGAAAGACCCACATTCCTACAGAGACCATTTATAGAGGCCTCCACCTCAGCGAAAGGTGCCCAAAAAATGATTAAGTGTGACGAAGTGGCCCGGCTTTGGCAGGAATTGTCACGTATGCGCGCGCGCGTGTGTGTGTGTGTGTGTGTGTGTGTGTGTGTGTGTGTGTGTGTGTGTGTGTGTGTGCGCGCGCGCTTGGGGGGTTATAATTAACTTCCGAAGGTTCATATAAACAGCAAACCACAAACATTCAAAGCCATCTGGCTGAAGTCACCTCCTCAAGGTTTATGTCCAGGGTTAAAAGTTAATACAGTCCCTATATGTTGCACTCAGTTTGAACTCCTGTTTATGAAATATCAGAAATTTCACTGAAAATAAATTAGTTAATTTTTAACTGTCAGACTATGGACAAGTCTGCAGCAGGCATTGCCTGGAACATGTAAATGCTGCAAAGTGAGGGGCACAAAATCCAGTGTGTGAAGTAAATATGGTTGACATTAATGCTTAGAATTACCTTCATATTGTATTTTATCCATGCAGTTATGCAATTATATGTATTCATCCATCCATCCATCCGCTACCCTTAACCGCTTCATCCTGCTCAGGGTCCTGGAAGCCAGCAGCCTATCTTGGAGTCACTGGGCACCAGGCCCCGAAAACACACCCTGGATGGGACACCAGCCCATCACGGATTATAAAAATATATACATTTGTTAATATGTGCTCGATTAATTCATACATTTATAACGTATATAGATATACAGTATGGATATGACAAAATCTGATGCAGAGAATATGCTGCAACTTTCCTAAAGCTGCTGCGTAAACTTACTGACGGGGGGATTTACTGACTCTCTGGTAGTGAAACAGGACGGAGCAGGAATCTCTGTTTGTTACTCAAATAAACCTATATAAACTCATTGTAGCTGACTGGGCTTCACGGGGGAGCGTTTGGGTTTTTTTAGTAAAATAAATAATGAAATGGCTCAGAATCTCCTTTGTCCGGAACACTGTCCTCTGCTATATTTACTGGCGGCGCAGAGGGAAATTCCTGGCAGGCTGTCGGCGGCGGCCCTGATGGGTAGGTGCTGCTCGGTGGCGAGGAGCTCAGGGGTCACACTTCAGATCCACACCCAGAGGTACCACACTGACCTGCCGGTCCTCAGAGCGGCCCAGTCGCCTTTCACTAACCTTACAACCGCCAGTCCGCCAAATTCCAAGTCATCTCCTTTGTGATAGCAGGGTCCCTCCCCTTGGAGGGAATTATATTTAGCTTAGCACCGACCTAGGAGACCAGGGCCCCCCCATTGGATCGGCAGGCTGCTACTCAACATGTGTGCAGAAATAAGAGGCGAGCAGCTCTGGGGCTGCTGGGGGTGTTGTGAGTGCTTCTCCTGCCAAATTTAACCCAGGGGGCCAGTGGGTGGAGTTAGCAGCAGTTCTGCTGTTGGTGGTTCCAAAGCATCTCGAGGTCTGAAGATATATACTGTATGTCAAGGGTTTCCCAGTCTCAAGGTTAACTGCCTCCTGAGAGCTGCGGCCCTGTAACCCCGTCCCCGGTCCGGGACGTGGCCTCGGCAAGGCGGACGGACCCAGAAGGGGACCCACGAGGAGACCCTGCTGCTGGAGATGCACACGCTGGTCAGGTGGGTCCGCGGGGGTCTTTGCCACGGTGCGCAGCAAGGTCGCAGTTGCCTTTCTCCACGTCCACAGCGACGTCTCGGCTGGTTCGCAGTCAGAGCTTGTGATAGAAAGAAGGAGAAAAGAAGGAGAAGGAAAAAATCTTTGTGTCTTAGTGCAACAAATATATTAATGGGGCAAAAAAAAAGAACGTTAAAAAGAAGACGATAGAGAAAAACAGAAACAGGAATAAAGTGTGACGTACACATTTTTTATGTGCGTATTAATTTGTCACTTCGTCCCTCTTGGCCTATTTTTATCTTACTTGCTCGTGTTTTGAAGGGAAAAGTGACTGCGACTGTAGTTGCACTGCTAAAGCAGTAGGTGGCATGACGACTAAAGCTGCTCCCTTACATTCAAATGACTCGGGTTTGAATCTCACCACGTGCCGAAGCAGCCAGGAGCGAGATTCTATTACCCTGAGCTGCATCACTTAAAAAAGGGTATAAATGGGTAAATCATTGTGATGTAATACAGCGTCGCTTCAGAGGAAAGCAGCAAGTCAATTAATATTGGTACATAAACGCAAAGCAAAAACACGGTAAATAAACGGCGAGTGAATGACAACAGGGAGTCTGGAGCGAACGTCTCCTCCCCAGCAGGGTGTCTGCTGTTGTCGTGTGTCACTTTCACACCACATATTCTGTATAACTGTACTGATTTTGTTTTGGATGGTCAAGTGAGGTCAGGAGTGTAAATGGGAGCGTTGAGAGTCTTGGTGAGGAAGAGCAGCTTCAGGACCATCTTTACACTCAGCTGCTGTGAAAGTGACACATCGAAAGCCACACACACACACACACACACACACACACACACACACACACACACACACACGTTCACAGAGCTCCGTCTCCTGCAGATTCAGGATTTAATATTGAGGAACGACTTACTGCTCACAGCTAATTCAAATAAAAGGGGCTGAAGTCGATATTTTGAAGCTATGGCTCATATTTGGAAATGAAACTGCAATTTGATGAGCAGCTCATTCCGACTTGAAAAACGTACCTGAAAACGACAAAACCAACCGCGAAAAAACTTTACTCATTCGTACATCTCATATAAAGACTCTGTTTAATACTTATTAAGTCTGCTTTTGTTCCATTTATTTTTCCCCATTACTTTCAAACAGTTCACATAAATACGTGTTGCGTTTGTCACGTAGTGAACAGCTCGGATGCGGCGCTTTATACAACAATTAATAGAAAACAGGTTAAATATAAGAATAAATATCACATTTACAATTGTGGGTTTCTACACTAAGATATTTACATCTTTTTTAGCTACTTGAACCCGGCTGACCTTTACTGTGTCACTCAGGGGAAGGATTTCAACCTTCATCTTGAGATTGCAAGGTGACAGTTCAAACCACTGCGCCACCTGCTGTAAGGAATGTTAACTGCATGAAGACAAATAGGATAGTTGATCATATAAGGACAGAATCTCTAAGTATTACACATAATCGCTGTGTGAGATGCAGAGCAAAATGAGTTGTATTCTGGGAAAACAGAAAGAACGGCGGAGAACCTGCATTTGGCACCAGCGGAGCTCAGCAAGGAGGAGAAAAGGAGCCGTCGCACCGCCCTACACCTTCCCTGCAATTTTCCCAGCAGCCTCGGGAGGTGGCTAATTCAGGGACCCTGAGCAGGTCCGCACACGCCCCCCGTGGGACACTTTCCATCCCCCTCAGGGCAGCGGTAGCGACGCAGGTCAGCCTAGCAGGACCCTGTCAAGGGTTCAGGTTCGCCCCACCCTGGTCAAGACCCCCTCTCGGATTTCGTCCCACTGGGGCTCCCGGCAGACAACACCTGCTCCAGGTCATACCCACAATACGGTGGACATTCAGCCTTCCAAAATGGGTCCCACCGTCCCCCTCACCCGTGGGGGTGCTGAGAAACGGCTCTGGAGTGTGTGAAACACTCACACTCACACACACACACACACACACACACACACACACAGACAGGGGGGCAAAACATGCCCCTCTAAGGCCAGTGAAGGAGAAGGACAGTAAAAGTTGGGTCGTATATGTCCAGGCTGATGGGTCCTCTGCTGGCTGTCAACTGTGGACTCAGACGGATGATAAACTTATAAAACTTCTAGAATTTCACTCTAGAATATTAGATTTATATTTGTTTAGCAGACACTTTTCCCCAAAGTGATGCACAGGTGCTTATTATAGTTATTACTGGGATGACAGGACAGACCACCACAGGGCAGCAAACATTAGGCCGCAATTTAGAGTCAACGGTCAACTCATCTCTGTGGTCTGTGGGAGGAAACCAGAGCAGCCATTCCACCCGAACACGAGGGACGACAGGCAAACTCCACACAGACTGAGCCGGATTTAAACCCACCTCCCAGGTGCTGTTAGGCACCGGTGCTGCCTGCTGTGCCACCGAGCCATGGAAGCACCATTAACAAGAGGATTTGCAACAGCTGGAACTTTTCACCATATTTAGGTTCACAAAAGATAAAAAAAGGGAACCATTTTTTACATATTCTCCTCAATCTACTGTGACCACCTGTCGCATTTGGAGCTGGACCTTGTATGTTGTGAGGCTCAGCATTACTGTTTGTCCTTTACTTCATCATGTTGTCCACAGTGAACGGGAGGGGGGGGGGGGGGGCCC
>UFQX01005219.1:103758-185085 GCA_900497675.1 Arapaima gigas | reverse complement strand
GGGGGGGGGGGGGGGGGGGGGGGGGGGGTCCCTCCTCGAGCACAGCCGAGTCTTCCTTACAGAAAAGGTACACTGACCGGGACAGCAGCGGCACGCTTCTCCGCCCCCCACACACTGTTCAGAAAACACTTTTCTTTGATGGTTAGGGAGCAGTTATGACCGACTGCTTATATCTTACAAGAACGTTACAGTGAGAAACACACTTGACAGCCCATCTGAACGGCTTCACAGCTGACTGCTGGGAGGGATGTGACACGATGTGACGTATTTACATGCAAATGTATATTCAGGGACAACACCTTTCTGCCCCTCAGCTGCTGTGGGTTCCAGTCCAGCTCAGTCTCAGGCAGCTTGCATGTTCCTGTGTCTATATAGATTTCCTCTAAGTGCTCCAGTTTCCTCCAACAGTCCAAAGAGGAGTAATTCAGGCTAATTGGTCGCTCTGAGTTACCCTCAGTGTGTCTGTGGTCGTGGTGTCCTGTTCAGGGTGCGATTTCCTAGCCTAATGCTCACCGATTTTGAGAAAACTGACTCTTTGTTGAGAAAATAATTATACATAAAAAAGAAAATGTATAGATGACATGCAGATGAAGAGCTTGACAGTCCATCATGAAGCCCCAGATATACAATAAACAATCACACCTTCAGCCTGTTGTAACGTGACATCGGAAATCTTACATCACGATTTTATATTAACTGGCATAAGAATAGAAGTAGATTAAAATAAGAAGGATGCTGTGGCCCTTCTCCTTTATTTAAAACGTGTATAATTTGTGCTCATATTTTTGTCTGTGGAAAAGGCGGTGAGCTTTTCCCGCCCAAAGCGCTCCGTCTGTTTTGGGGGCGATTTCCTAGGTAACAAGATAAAGGGAAACGACCTCTTGCTGGCAGGAAAGAGCTGGAGAGCAGGACTCTGGGAGGAGATGCACACTTTTCCTTCCCAAGGTCATTAGACACATAGTTTTCATTATTTGTGTTTATTGAACAAAAAAATTAATGGAATCATTTGTTCATTAGTTTAGTAAAGTACAGCACGACTTGCAAATATCAATGCAATATATTTGTTAAACGTTCCATATATATATATAAAGGTATCTCGTGTATCTGTTGGGTATTTATTGTAAACACATTAAAGGAGTCTTCCTAGAATGTTGAATCTACAGTAAAGGGAGAACCGTAGCAGGAGTCTGGACCTTAAGCCTTTCTTGTAAATTTCACATCCGAATTTATATTTGAATTCTAGAAACCTTCAAATGAGAGAAAAGAAAATACCTTGACACACAAGTACCGGCAGTATTCATTTTGGGAGAAAAGTCAAGTTTCTCATTAACTGTATTTTACAGTGAAATGTCAGGTTGGACGGTTTGCAAAGAGTAAATCCAGGTGAGAACAGGGCGTGGGGCAGAAGCACAAGTCAAACGTACTGAACATGACTACTAACAGTCACGGATCTGATCGAAGCTGCAGCACGTCTGCTGTTAGAACGTCTGGGAAAATCAGTGCATCAGGGCATCACTCTGCTTACAACGGTGAGATCTTGGAAGTCAGAGATGTAACTCAGTAAAGGGTAGCAAATGATTTCACTCACATTCACAAAAACTCAAAAGGCAGAGATTTAAATCTCAATGGAATCCATGATGCCTTCACAAATTTTCTCACGTCTTCTATAGTTTCGCGCCCTTCAGATGATGTTAAGATGCCGCAGTTGACAGAAGACTCTCAAAAAGGGAAAAGCCTGAAAGAAGAGTCCACCGAGAAAAGTCAGTGTGAAACTATATGACCAAAGAAAGTTACCGTGGACGTGCTGAATATCTTTGGCAGCGACGAAGCAGAACATGCGACTCCACAGGCACCAACCCCACCAACTCGCCCTGGGGGGCGGATCTGGTGACCTTTTCTGAGATTTTTCATTCGAGCAAGAGAGACATCTGAGCAAGAAGAACCTGTGTGATCAGCTGACTGGGAGTTAAAGGTGAACTGGAGAAACTTTTCTCCTTTTTTTTACAGCTGTGAAAGCAAAACTCTCCAATTTCACTGATTTTGTGGATAAATTTGAGCCCCATTTGGGCTGGTCTGAATGCAGGATGTCTGAACTGGAAGAAGATGCCTAGAATCAACAGCAAATTCTATGACCCCCTTTTAGCAGAAAGCGGAGCTGCACCAAATGAAACGGGAAGAAATAGAACGTAAAAACTGCCACGCAGATCTGAGAACGGTTGGTCTCCTGGAGAATTCCAAACATAATATCTGCAGGATGAACCAAGTTCCTGGGTTGCTCTGGCTTCGGTTGCCAATATGACACACTGGATGACTGAGGTTAATGTCGTTTTACAGCAAAACTAAGTTTCCAGTTTAATTGCCAGAGTCACAGGTTAGAGGGTTTAAACTTGTCTTAGAACGTGTTACGTTAGTTTCATTTCTCTGTCTTAGTAACTGGAACATTTTAATACTGAGGCCCATTTTCAGACTTTGCTCACTCTGCTTCACGCTTCTTTTGCCAGATACTCGACGTTTCATCTATATTTCGTAACTTATAGCACACTTTTCATTGCAGGTCTCCTGGACAATGGTACTCGATCACTTTCGGAAGTTTTGTATTGTTATTATTCTGTATTGTTCCCTCTCTGTGACGCTGCCTTTTTGTTTCGTTCTGCTGTCACTGCAATAAGTTAAAAAAAAAAAAAAAAAAAAAAGAGGGAAAAAGCGATACCTGGTTTCCTGAAACGGAAGCGTTGTGGCGGCACGGTGTTGGGAAGCACACGAGAACCCGGCGGTGACGTTTCTGGCTTGTGTTTCCTCACAGGACTGAGTCTGTGGAAGAGCTGCCATGGGAGACTGGAGCTTGCTGGGAAAGCTGCTGGAGAGTGCCCAGGAGCACTCCACCGTGGTGGGCAAGGTCTGGCTGACTGTGCTCTTCATTTTTCGCATCCTGGTGCTGGGTGCTGCCGCCGAGAAGGTGTGGGGCGACGAGCAGTCGGGTTTCACCTGCGACACCAAGCAGCCCGGTTGCCAGAATGTGTGTTATGACAAAACCTTCCCCATCTCGCACATCCGCTTCTGGGTGCTGCAGATCATCTTCATCTCCACGCCCACGCTCATCTACCTGGGCCATATCCTGCACCTGGTACGCATGGAGGAGAAGAACAAGCAGCGGGAGAAGGAACTGGCGCAACTGGCGGTGACAGGTGACAAGCAGGCCCTGCTGGCGGACGACAAGGCCAAGAAAACAAACCTCCGCGACGAGCAGGGCCGCATTCGCCTGCAGGGCGTCCTCCTCCGCACCTACGTCTTCAACATCATCTTCAAGACTCTCTTTGAGGTGGGCTTCATCGTGGCGCAGTACTTCCTGTACGGCTTCGAGCTCAAGCCTCTGTACACGTGCAGTCGGCCGCCGTGTCCCAACGTGGTGAACTGCTACATCTCACGCCCGACCGAGAAGACCGTCTTCATCCTCTTCATGCTGGCGGTCGCCTGCGTTTCTCTGCTGCTCAACCTGGTGGAGATGTACCACTTGGGCTTCACCAAATGCCGCCGGGGGCTTACCTACAGGAGGTCTGAGCTGGCGTCGGAAATTAGCTCAAAAGCACAGAGCGAGGCTCCTGTGCCTTTCGTGCCGAGCTACAACTACTTTCCCGGGCAGCACCCTGGCTCGGTGCCCTACCAGGCGGGCTCCCGATACAGCCTGACCCCTCTAACCGAGCCAGACTCCGCCTTCCACCCCTACAACAGCAAAGTGGCCTACAAGCAGAACAGGGACAACCTGGTCATGGAGAGGAACAACAAGCCTGAGGACGTGGACCTGAAAGCGAAGAAGGGTTCGAGCTCAGCTCCTGGCTCGCCGTCGCAGGTCCAGCACCAGCCGGTGCGCTCCGCCAAGCACGGCACCAATAAACCCCGACAAGATGACCTGAAGATCTGAGAGCCCCTTTACAGTGCTTTACGGTCCGTGGACGCCTGTCGTCAGCCGTCCACACAGGACTCGAGGCCTAGCGCCGAGGCGGACCGCCGCTTGCGTTGGTCGCGCTGCAAAACGCGTCGCTCGTTGGGAGTGGCGCTGCGTTTTCATCAGGGCCACAGCCTGTTCTCTGAATGGCTCGTTCCGTCTCTCCAAGCTCGCCGTCTAAAAAGTGCTGGCCGGCTTGTTTTTGCTCGAACTTGACTTGTGAACATATGAAAGCTTTTAGATTTTACTCGAAAACAATGAATTTTGATGGCAAGTTTTTTCAGTCCCACAAAAGTGCAGGGAAGTAAACAAAACAGGAGAACTATGCATCTGAAAAGGCTGAGAGGAGGTCTTTTGTTCTTGGAGCAATTAAAGTCACCTTAAAGAAACTGTGTAAAGTCCCCACATCAAGAAGGGAGAAAGGGATCATTCCGACGGGCCAATTTCTGCGAGTGCTCAAAGCGCCGCTCTCCAGTGGCCTCCACGTCACACTTCGAGTCCTTCAGTAACACGCATATATAGAAGCCGAAGCCGGTTTCCTTCTCCTGATCAAGTTGCAACCCTCGCCACTCCTGCCGGCACAGATGCTTCTCCCGGCCTATTCTTCTCTCCACACCCAGCCTCCCTACGGAACCTTGGAGCCGCAGAGGCGTCACGGTACAGTATCAGCTCAGGAACCTGTGCAATTTTCAGGAGGAGCACAGAGCTAATGTTCAGAAGAAGGTACAAAACAACAAAAGCAATTCCTTTAACTGCACGAGTCCCATCGGCATGAGGTACGCTGGGCCACTTAAACATCACAAGATATGATTTCCCAAATAAGACCGAGACAGGAATGCATACTGGTGTCCACTCCCTCTAAATAAAACGATCCACGTTGACCATCTCAATGTAGTAAGTATTAAGATACAGGTGCACCGAGTGTGAGGGTCAGTCGTATGGTGGTTTAGGTCACGGGAACAGGAACGAGGTCTACATGAGCCTAAAATTAAATTCACACAATTGGGATCTGTTCAGAGGTTCTCCCAGGAGGTTTGGACTCTAAACGGTCCTCGGGCGGGCGGACCACTTTCCTGGACTGAAGGATACGGTTCACACTTTCACTATGGTTCTAGAGTGAACTGTGGCCTGGTGGGTGGAGGTGGATCAGAAGCTGCACTACCAAGCTGTGTGGTGTTTAAAGGTAATGGTTTGCAATCAGAAGGACTCAGGTTTGAATCCCCATTCCTGCTGTGATACCTTGAACGAGTCCAGCAAGAGCACACTGTTGCACTGGTGGGTGAAGTTGCCCTGGACAAAGAAAGCATATTAATAAATTCAGTGCGATTTGACACAACGAATATCAACTGTAACAGTACAGTTGGGGGGGGGGGGGGTCAAAGATTTAGGGTTGAAAAATGTGGTGGTGATGCACAAAAGAGCATTTGCAGAAGGTGGCTGAAGACCTGCAAAGCTGTGTCTCACCTGATGTGACCAGCAGAATAACCACGAGTTTAAAAGCGGCGTGAAGGTGAAGCCAAGTCCACTGAACAAACACTTTGTAACGCAGTTTGTTAAACATTTAATCGAAACGAATAAATGCTGCTCATGTAACAGTGTGATCAATAAATGCAACAGCACTGAAATAGTGTGAACAGTTGATATGCAAATCAAACTTCAGATCAAGACCTCTGCTTGGAAAAGCCCTCAGAAAAAGATACAAAGACCCTGATCACAATTTTCCCAATCTTTCATATGAGGAGAAATATCATTACAAACTTGCAAAGGGCATTACATTCAAAATTATATATATATATATATATATATATTTATATATATGGAAATGTACACATCTCTACCATGAATTATATGCATATGCCTACATTTTTATATTGGTCATATTAGGCTATATTTTAGCGTTGTTTTGTATAACTTTAGTTGAGAGCGCTGTACAAATTGAATTAATGTTGTGAGAATACCAAAAGACAGTATAAAACTGATTTTAAACCAAAGCATAAGGACAATCTTACAAGTTCTAGGCTTTTGACACCCAAAAAGGTGCATCAAATATTTCCAACAGTTGCCTTAGGAAAGGCAGCAGATGCAACCTGCATAAATCACAGAAAACACGTCAACTGGGGATCTACCTGCAGACGACGTCAGCCGGTTTCAGCTCCCCTTACAGACACGTTCTTGGTTCATCACACCTTTTGATTAAATAATCCTGCCTCTTCCCAGTCTCAGTGGCGTACCTGTCGCAGTTTGCTGCCCGTTCATGTCCCGACTTGACCGATACGACGCTGTGCTGCATTTGAACTACCGGAGGAAGAGTTGCAGCCCGGCGGAGGTGGGCAAAGGACACCCAGGTTAAACCTGGTCACTGCTGCAACAAGAGTTTACAAGAAATATTTAAACTGACTCAAGATCCAGAGTATCAGTAAACAAAACACATTCGCTCAGGTCACACAGTCCAGAATTATACTGCTCTGTTAAACATTCATAAATGTTCTATGGTGCAAATTTAGCTTTTCAGAATGCAGCAATAAACACGTTTCTGCTTCCTGGGCCAATGCGAGCCGAGTAAAAACACACAGGGATGACGGTGGTGTGATGCACAGCTACGGACTGTGGAGCACAGGGGCTGCCGGGACACTACAGACTCATCACGTCGGAGGATGAAGGTGCAGCTGCTGTAGCCGGCTGGAGGAAGCACTCGGCACACGAGCAACACAACAAGGCGACAGAGCGGTCGGTATAAACATAAACAAGCAGGGCTACAAACTTAAGCTCCAAACACTTTTTGCATGGAAATTAACAAACAGGACTTAATTCCGCTCACCTCTGGGTTATTTTCTTACCAACTACAACATGTTCCCTTTATTCCACCACAATGCAAACTATGAACAAATCAAGGAAGTAAGGCAAAAAAAAAAAAAAAAAAAAGAGGCAACATGCATGTTAATGTTCAATGTACGTCAGTTACAAAAAATAAGACTTGTGTATTCTTGGGTTTTCATTCTTTATACATTTTTGGTCAGTATTTACTGCGCCTCAGTGGTTCATTTAATGTGTTCATTCAAAAAAAAAAAAAAAAANAAAAAAAAAAAAAAAAAAAAAAAAAAAAAAAAAAGGACCTTGACTTTATATCGAGTATAATTACAGACGGAAAAATTTACTGCTTTTACTTGATTAAAAAGCTCAACTTCGTATTTACATCTCTAAAGCAACGCAGGTGTGAGACACATGACAAAAACATCGTAGTTTAACCTCAGACTTTATGACAGAGAGCATGACTGGGCCTCATCCTCCTACTGCAGACATCTGTGGAAAGAAATATGTGCCAATGTCTTGCTTTGCATCCTGGCATGAGCCAGCAGTTAGCTGGGTGTGAGGGAAATGTGCAAGACCGAATCACCCCAGCCTGGCAGTGCGGGGGGTTCAAAACGCCCTTCTGAGTCCTCGCCATCTGTCAACGCATAAGGCAGCCATGCCTCTTCAGGCTGTGACGCCTTCGCTTTTGTCGCACAGAAATAAAAACCAGGCCCGTCTGCCGTTTCGGGCAGGACGACAGCACAGCTTCCTCTGAAGTACAGAACCGCGGGGTGGAGCGGGGCGCCAGTGCAGTCAGACCGCATAGCTCTCCGCTGTTTGGTCACCGTAGATCTCCTTGACGGCGAGAATGCGGTTGAGCATACTCTCCAGGGTGGTCCTGTCCACAGCAACAGACGAGTACCAGAGTGGGCTCTCAGCCACGCAGGAGCGCTCCGGCTGCAGGTAGAACAGGTCGCTGCGGTTGCGCACAGCGCCTGAGCTGCGAGAGCGACAGGAGGCAACGCTGACATCAGCACCTCTACTTCAAAGGACACACAACATAAACATTGGCGATATCTGAACATAGAAGCTGCGTCCGAATGTCACAAATATACCGACTCATCGAGTTACAACACGTGCGACTCACAAACTCACAGGTTCACGACTGCCATGCCACCATCTAACTACAGGTATCCCTCAAGATACGAGTCTTTGACTTCCAAGTTTTCACATGTATGAGTGGAATTGTTTAATACCCTTCTATTGACACCCAAATATGAAGCTGATTTTTCTGTTGTTTGTCCCATGCAGGGATTACTCAGGTGTACTCACTTCTCACACCGTATGTGGAAACCAGCAAAGTAAGTTGCACAGGAGGCTGGCTGATGGAGCACTTACCACTTGGAGAGGTAGAACTCAAAGAATTTCACAGGGCATCTCAGAGGGTTCATCCGGTTCTCGTGTTGCTCCTTGGCTGGCGCCGACTCCTCCCGTTTCCTCTTTCCCAGGGCGCCCTCTGTGTGAAAAAGACAAGCACCCGTGTGGCTTTGACCTCAAGTGCTCATGCCAAAAGTGGGGATCAGATCAAAGCGTGACAGCTCAAACATGACAACCTCTCAGGAAGTCAGTCTTTTTTTGTTTTTTTTTTTGTTTTTAACTGCAACAGAAGTTTTACCATCTGATGTAAAACCTGAATAATTAGATGCTAAAACACTACATTTTAACCTGTATGGCTTCTACATTTTAGGTGACTAATCTATGGTTTTATCTGAATGTTTTCACAAATTTGATTTATATAACATCAACAGCCTGTTCTCTATAGCATCACACTCTTACACTATTCATTAGGAGGAGAGAAAAAAAAACATTTGCAACAACAAATTCTTACTTCTTTTTACTTGTACACATTAAATGGGAAAAAAAATTAGACAGCATCCCATTCCAAACAAAGATTTTTTTTTTTTTTAAAGAATGTCTCAGAACTAATGGATAGTCCAAATGATTCAAGGGACAAGTCTGCCCAACCGAGTCAACTTACACCTCAGACCCCAGGAGCAGCACTTCAAAGACCTCCACGCAGGGATATAAATAGAATTAAGATCAACTCAGAATAGCATCGCGTCCAAATGGGGGAGGGAGCAGAGTCGTTTGACTCAACTTCCACCAGAGAAGGTGAATACAGGGCAGTAGGAGATCTAGCAAAACAAACAACCCACAGAGAATACACAGTACTGGCAATATTGCGCTTCTCCCTCTTTCTGCTACCACGGCTGTGAAACTAAACTTGGGGAAGCCATTAAATAACCGTCAAATGAAACCAGCAAGCTACTTAGTAACACAGATTAATGCAGAAGGTGGTTACCGTTCGAGCTTAAAATAGACACACACGGGATCAATTTCAGCGAGTGCCTGCAAGTAAACATTTAGGCATGCTGGGGACACAGGAATAAACATTTTAAATAAACACATGGTGCACTACGATACTCCCGACAACCATTATAGAATTAGAGTGGCTGAAAGCCTTTGCCACTGATGAATATCTTTATATCGTTTCTCCTTCGCTGATTTTTAATTACATTTGTGTAGAGAAGGTTTTTTGCAAAAAGGGAATAAAAAGGTTCACATACACAGCTGCAGCGCTAATGCACCACTGTGCATGTACCCGAAAATTGTTTGACTGGATACCGAACGGAACAGTAAGATATTTATTTTTCAGGGCTTTGAATGAGTCACTGACTGTGACTGCCCTCCTTGAAATGCTGAGTTTTACAAAGATCACTGCCAAAGCGAGAAAAACCGCGTAATACAGAGTCCTGTTCTAAATGAAGCCAGGTGTAACTCCTTCTGTTTACCTGTCATTGACCACACCTGCTACTTTTGACCCTTTAGACAACACAGAATAAAGGTCACAGAATCCAAAAGGGTCCCTGTGACCCGTGGGGCCGGAGAGGTCTTCAGCACACATGCGCTTCCAGGAATGACGGTCTCTCACTAGGCCTCCGCAGACACCAAGCCACGTAATTCACCTGCAGGAGATCTTACTCCAGTTTCCTTGCGTTTCTGCCATCTCAATGCTTCACGCTTCTGTGGGGCATCATCAGAGTCAGAGGCAGAGAGGACTGCTATTAAGATTTTTACATACACTGAGCAGCCAAGATGCTGCAACTTGCACCAGCTGTAGGAGAACATAATTATAGAAAACACCACGTTGCATTCATAGCGCACACAGCGTTCCATGCAAAAGCCACAGAGAAACGGATCTGATTTAAAACGCGAATAGTTCAAGACAAGCAGAACAAATACTGGTAACATCAATAACTACCACCCCGGAATCATATGGCACAGGACAGGGTATAACATCGACAGGTCGCCAGCACCACATAATCTCACACGTACAAAACAAGGCCATTTAGAACCACCGATTCAACCAGAGCACGTGAAGGAAACCCACACCAGCACAGGTAGAATAAGTCCACACCCCGGGGACTCTCATACAGGTGTGTGATGCACTGCGGCAGCATGCTGCTGTTTAAGTCATGTGAATGTTAGATGTGTGCTTAAACTTTACTTGATTATAATTCATCACCTTCATAGCAAAACTAACAGGTAGCTAGTGGGAAGAGCCCATTTCTACCTGGCTGCTCTCCTTCTGCACCTTGTTTATCACACAGCTGAAGTATGTAGGGAGGCGCCAGCACTGTTCTTATGATTTACAAGCAATTAAGTGCAATTCATGACCAAACATCTCAAACTGGTCAACTTGCTTGAGTACTGTGCAACACAGGACTCTCAAGTCTCACCTTTGGTCTTCCTGTGCCGCCAGCTTGGATAGTAGCACACGGTGTGGACCTTAACAGGGCCTCGCAAAGTCGTGGTCGTGCGGGATTGTCGCAGCACATTAGTGAAGGACAGCTCCATGTGCTGCTCCACAGTCCTCATGCCAAAGTACTTGGTGTTGAAGTACATGAGCGTATTGAGCAGTACAAAGGGCGAGTAAACGCCCAGCTGCTTGCAGTCCCACAGGTGCTCCTCCTCCACGTCTGTAAGGATGACACCTGCAGGAGACGTGTCAGCATGATCCTCTGCACCTCATTTTGTTCACATACTCAAAAATAAAGGGGGGAGGAAAAAAAACAGAAATAAATGATATTTTCTGCCTGCTTTTTTGGGCTAGCTGAAAATAGAATTACCCTACCGGAACTATCTCAACACAGATACACCCTCCAAAAGTGGTCCGGCACTCTCAGGGTCAAAGGCTATTGATGGGGCAGCATGGAGGGGAAACAGTTTCAGTAGTTTCAGTGTTGCGATACACTATCAGATGTGCAGGCTGTTTTTAAGTTTGGATCCAATTTCACTACAATATAAAAAAATATACATAAGGAACAATGAAAATGTATAATTTAATACAGAGCAAAGAACAGCTGATTTTGTTTTACCTAGACTCTGCTAAACCCAGTCAAACCAACAGCTGCCTCTAAAACAATGAGCCCACCACCAAAATCAACAGCCTGCAAGTTCTCATTATTGATCGTCATGTCACAACTCCAGAATCCTGCCCAACACTGAAAATTATCTCACTTCCTTCCTGATCTCATGTCAGTCTTTCACCATTTTTCTTCTATGCGTTTTTCAACCTGTACATCACTTCTACAGGTAGCTACTGGAACACATGCGCTGGGAAAACAGTGATGCCAAACAAACAAGCAGTGCTGTGATAACCATGTTAGTATCTAATCTGTTTGTTGCAGTGTAATTTTGTTTACTCTGAGTTGTATATAAGTTTGGTGGGAAGCACCTGCCAAATGCATTCATTTCCCCACATATATTCCAGCTAACAGTGCACAGGTTATAGTTGCTGCCGCTGGATGGGGAGGTCGCAGGTTCAAATCCCAGCATATGCTGAAGTACCCCTAAATAAAATTTCCCAGAATCTGCAGAATGTTTAAATTGTTTGAATTGCAAGTAGTTCAACAATGATATTCAAGTCGTAAAAAAGCATCAGTTACATGAATAAAGGTTTATGGACATCTACATACCCTCTGGGGATACTTCGGGTTGCCACTTATTTAGTATCTTATTCAGCTCTTGAACAAAAGTTGTATAGTACTGATCCGTGAATATGTTCACCATTCTGTGATTCTCCAGGAGATACTGCAAAACAACATTAGTACAAGCAGTGACACACAAAATAACATCACCCAGTTTCACACATTTAATGAAGACATGCAAGTAGCATGAGCCTTGCACATGTCACTGTGCTGCAAGTTGGGAGCAAACCTGTTGAATTCCAAGACACATGTAGTACACGCTGTCTGCCTCGTAGTGTTCCCCGCTGGGACTGGAAATTTCTTTCACAAACTGCGCCAGTCCATAATTCAACTCTGCTGCTGAACAGGAGAGGATATCTTCTTTTATTTTAAACCGCTTTTCTACAAGGCAAAAGGACAGCAGCATTTTCTTAATTACATTTGTGCATTTGGCAGACACTTTTCTCCAAAGTCTGCAAATGCAGGCTACAGCCTTTCGGCTCCCTTCTTCTTCAATTTCCCACTGGGGGTCACTAAAAAGCTAAGTGGTGTGACCTGAATGGCTGTCAGCCACAAGGTCCACACACACACACACACACACACACACACACACACACACACACACACACACACACACACACACACACACAAAATTCTGCCACCCCTACCAAAGGCCCTTTCATTTAAACCACAAAACTTCAAAATTTTAATTTTCTTGTTAAAACTAAGAGGCAAAAACTACCCAACCAATAGTGACTTTTAAGATTTCATTTCTAAACTTCTCCCGCAGTGTTCTGCAATTCCATGTGTCAAATATTCAAGCCAAAGTTAAACAAAACAAAATGGGGTTATGGAGTATCCCTTCTAACGAAGATGGGGAAACAGTGCAAACCCATGGGATTTATTTACTTCAGATTTAAATTCTGAAGTTAATCATCTCCGTCAGCGTAGTCAACATCATTTGACAGCTGGATCACTTTTAATCAGCAGGAGTTCTCCAAGCATGTGAACTGGGATAACATTTAAACTAAGATTAAACTGATGTTTGGCTGTATAAATATTAAAACTTTGTTAAAAGCAATTGCATGCATAATAAATGTATGTCCCTTTTTCAGTGTAACGACTTCAGGCAGCTCACTCTTTCTGTCTTCTGTCACATGTTGCTTGTTTCGGGCCCAGGCTTTCCAGGCATTGACCCCATGGGTGTGGTTTAACTGTATTCCACTGGGACTGCTGCCTGGAGGGTTCACACCACAGCTCTCTGACAGACGCAGCCGCTTGGAACCCTGCAGCACAGTGGGAGACCCCGTTTTGTGTGAGATCACTGCAGCCTCAATTACAAGAATACAATCATGTGATCTGAAGTGCTAAGGTTTAAGTTGTGACAATGAGCTTAAATGTTACACTACACGCTTGGGATGGCAGCACCACTTACGGATAAATCATCTACATCAACAAACATGAACACATAGCTGTACGAGGACTTCAATCACTGATCTCCAAACTTGCATATTAATCTAAACAGTGAAAACGCAATGGAGAGGCAGTAATATGAGGTCACACCTTCGGAACAGCTACAGGATGCTCGTTTCCCGGATGAACGCTTTCTGGTGTTACTATCCCGCAGTCCAGAAGGAACTCCTCCGAAGTCAAGTCTAGTGGGGCTGACAAGAAAGTGGGAATTTCATGGTGTACAAACCACAATAAACAAATGGTACAGAGGGGCTACGGCATGAACCATCAAGATGAATACTGCTTTTAATTGTACATAATTCTGAACCTCACAACCTCAGAAATACCTTTGGAAAGTCCTGCTTCAAAGTCCTGACCTGGCTCATCTAGCACATTGGCCATCTTAACTGCCATTGACAACACGTCGTCTCTGGACGAGTCAAACAGGTCACAGTCCTCCAGTAGACCCCCTGCACTCTGATTGTCCACCAAATCTAAATGGCAAGGCAGTAAAAAGTTAGGATGATCATTAAAGCAATCCTTGTAAAGTACGGCAGTCTCTTCAACAGCAATCAGGCTATTACCGCAGAGGTCTGATGATGCCTTGCCTATCTCCGAGGCCTCTGCGATCATCTCTGCCATGGCCAAAATGTCTGCCTCTAGAGGGTTGGATGGGATCTTGACTTTGAGCTCCTCAATGGCCTCCACTATCTTATCTGCATTCTCCAGCGTTGTGGGGAAAAACATAGGCACCGGGAGCTGGAAAAAGAGAACAGGAATGCATGGTGAACAGCAGCAGCAAGCTGTTAACCATGAACAATGCATTTGCTTTTCAAGGCCTATGAGCCTTACAGAGAGCCAGCTTACCGGCAGCGGCATGGAGAGGGGCACCGGCACGTACCGACAGTACATGTGCAGCGGCACAGGTATGAACACTGGCACAGGGACTGGCAGCACGAATGGAGGAATCATCGCCTCGTCTGAAATTAACACATTCTCGCTAAGAAAATTCTGCTCTCTGATTTAACAGTGGAATTATGACATTTAATGCAGCATTAACATTTAGGGAAGGTGGAACAGCTGTTAATAATGAAATTCTCAGAACGGCATTAAAACTTTTGTCCAGGAATAAATTCAAAAAGGAATCAGTAAAACAATATGCACTGGTTACATTGACTGTTTAAGTGTTTCTGTAAACAGCTGTACACACAGTGAAGCGCAAGCCATCACCCTTCTTATGTTCTCTGGAACACTTTCTGAAAGGAGGAACTGAGTGTTTAGAACAGGACAGAGTCGACAGTGTTCAGCATCACCTGTCTGGCAGCCCTGAGACTTTGTTCTTGGTTTGCAGGTGGTGCTGCGCTCCTTTAGTGTGGGATTACACTGGGAGGCCACGCTTTTCTTGGTTATGCTGACAGGAGGCACAGTCGGAGAGTGGGGAGGCGGGGACTGCTGCAATGGCTCTGATGGCTGGGACTCGTGCGTTTTTTCCGTGGCCTAAGATAAACTCAAAAACTTTAGACAACCTGAATTAATTTCCCCAAACTAAAAATCAACAACATATTAAGTTGAAATAAATTTGTAGTGGTCTGTAAATGAGCGAGATGACGACGGTTTGCGTTTGGGCTGTTGACTTACGTCGGCTTTCTTTGCTGCAACGGGAGGAGACTCTGACTCTGGCGACTCACCTGAAATGTCAGGAAACACATTGAACTGTAACAGTCAATTACTACTGAGAGCAGCTAACAAGTCAGCTTTGCACACAAGTACTTTACAAGATAAATGGAAGTTTTTAACTTCAAAGAAGAAAGATGGGGAAAGACAAATAAAACTATTCTCTGCTGTACACTGCTGTTAGTTTGTTAAACTATCAAAACTACTCACTGATATTCTGAAGAAAGCAAAAGTGAAAAGGGGCTTTGAATTCTCTCAGGACTGAAAGTATGACTGGTGAAACCCCACACTGCACTGAATCCTGTACACTGTGGAAGAACCACTGGAAAAAGGTAAAAAGACTAGAATTGGGTTTGTATTGAGACAGACATGCATTTGTACCACACAGAGCGAGACGCACTGTTGAGTAGGCTCTCTGGGCCTTGCTGGGTGTCCAAATTGGGCTGATTCTGCTGGCTATAGAAGCGCAGAAGGCATTTCTGATCACAGTAGTGCTTGATTTCCCCCCGCCAATGGATGGTCTCCAGGAGTTTGCCCTGCCGCTTGCAAGCGTGACATCGGGCTACCTGTACAAAGATGCAGAAAGGCGGGTGCTCAGGAAGGTGGGTGGACTGCATAGCACCAAGAGTTCTGAAATATGAGGACCGTGAATGCTAGCTTCTGGTGTTTTCTGCTTCTTTCAACTATCAAACTAATAATAAACTTCACATTTAAAATTAGATTTCCACTAAGCGCTAAACACAGGTTGCCTTGTATGTGATGTGCGTCAGCTAAACCAGGGAGGTTTCGTTTCAACCACTAACTGCATGTAGAAAAGGAGCAAAAACAGCAGGACAATATTCCTATCAGACAAGTGAGAAACACTCGTATCTTCAAGGTAATTTAATGTGGAAACATACAGAGAGCCACCTAAAGGATGGGCACTGAGTGCAACATATGATGTCAGCATGCATGGACGCAGGTGGCTGAGAGCACCTTCAGGTACCACAGAAGGTACTTGCTCTTGCATTCTTCACTGCAGAAGTCCCACGTGTTGCCATGAAGCTCCTCAGTGACGGCGCGAGTGCAGGTCTGGGAGCAGTATGTGCAGTTAATGCAGCAAAGGCCCAGGTTTTTGGTGAAGTCTTGTTTATACAGCAAGATGCAGCCTTTTGGAAAAGAAGCAGTTGTTATAACACACGTGAGCCTTTGCACGTCAGCATTCAGTACACTGTATATCTTTACATGGTACTTGCGCTTACCAGGCTTCGCCCAAAGTTTTTGTTTTACATATATCATACATCAAGACATTTTTAGGTTACAAGTGTGTGAACCATTAGTGCACCTACTGCCCCCACAGAACTCAAGGCTGCTAACTGTGTAACAGTGGTTGGTCTGCATACTATGCCACTTACAATTAAATTGCCCATTTATACAACATGCTAATGTTTACTGGAGGAATGAAGAACCTTAATGAGGGGGCAGCACAACAGAGGAGGGGATTCAAACCCAGATTCTATGTCTGCAAGGCGATGCCCCAATTACCACGATGCCTGTTGCCACAGCGATCTAATATAACTGCCTTTAAGTAATAAGGTTAGTAGTGAAGGTACAGTTAACAGTTTAACATCAAGGACTTTGTTAAAGCAGGGTAAACGGGTAGTGTTCGTGCTACAACATATGTGACTTAAAACAACTGGAACATATAACAGCTGTCCCACTAATCTTATTTTATCATTTTCAGTTTCTGACGTTTGGTCTTAATGTTCAAAAACAAACACTCCATCTAGTGTATGGCAACAATCGCTGGCCATACTTTTGACTCAGTAGGTTGTTTTGTTTACAGGACATTTCATTTGTAATTACTTGCTATTTACATTGTCTAGCAGGCAAAAAAGTGACTGTTCTTATATACACAATTAACTTCTCATTATTACACATTTATATTATTTTAACATGAATGAAATTAGTAAAAAAAATACACATAACATCTGTACCTGTTTTCATTTAACCTTCAACTGTTTCACTGAAATAATTTAACAGCAAGTCACTACATGAAACACTTGGAGGAAACCGTTTTGTCTTTCAGGGCACACGTTCAACAGGGAAGAAAACCACTGCGCTAACCTTCGCTGCAAAAGTTCTTCTCCACACCAGAGAATTTGATTTTCTCGTACAGGAGCTTCTCCTGCTTGCAGTGCTCGCAGATGCACACGACCCCGTGCAACCGCTTGTAGTCCTCACAGCACTCCTTGCAGCAGAACTGAAAGATGGTGTCCTAGAATGGAGACTACCCATTGTCACTAATATGGTTATTGTTCATATCCTTTAAGTTGCTTTCAACCAAAGAAATTAACAGTTTAGACCTGTACAAATTTATACTGCTGAGAACTTACTGACTTGATGTATTTGGCTGCCTCAAGGGTATAGTGGAAGATGCAGCAATCATATACTAACCTGCTGAAGGTCACCGATTTAATGTTAATGTCTTTAGGCTAAAATCAATAATAGCCTCAGGGTACCAAAAGCCAACAGCTAAAAAATAAGAAAGGGTTTTCGGGAGAAAGGAGGAAAGTGAAAAGTAATTACCTGCCAATCTAAAATTACTGGCTTTCCAGTAAACATATTGTGACAGGAGTGACAATTCAACTGAATGTCGCTGTCGGAACTGTTGCTCTGCAAAGAAGAACAAATCAAAATCAGGAGGGTTTCTACAACATCATGGCATCCACACTATGGCTCTAAACTTGAGAGAAATGCTTTATAATGCATTTTAATGGGCCTCACTGCAAACACTTATTGTGTGCATTTTAATAAGCATTCTTGTGCTTTACAGGCACCAACACCCAAGCATATACATTACACTGTAAATACTAAGCTTTCATTTTTAATCACCTTTAGAGTCCTTATAAACCTAACCACCTGGGGTGCTTCTGTTATTTTGTGGGCCTTTTAAAAAGAGATGCTTAAAAAAAGTCACAGAAGCCATGACATCCGTAGTGTCTATAACACAACCTTGCAGTCAGTTTAAATAGTACTTGTTTACCTAGCACTGGACTAGAAAACCAACACAGCATTATTTTTGCATTTGGTCTTCAATAATCTCTTAAAATGGGACACTCATTTGTATAAGTTAAAATGATTAAGACAAATAAACTGAATGGGTAGCTTAAAAAAAAAAAAAAAAAACTGCGATATTAACGTACAAGCCTGCTGAGGTATAACTCAGTCCATCACACCTTACTGTGCAACCCTGGCTCTGGACATAGGGAGGAACATGGCTCTCTTACCTGAAAATTGGTCCAGCAGCTTGGGCTACAGAACTGGTAAATCACCTGGTTGGTCTTGAGGTAATATGCAGGTTCTGACAGTGTCCGTCGGCAGAAACTGCAGGGCCATGCTGAGACTGGGGAGAGGAATGTGGCAGCTTCAGACACGACTGCTCCACAAACAAAGATGGTCAGCGGGGCAAGGAGGTGTTTGATGGGGTAGAATGACAGGCAGCCCGACAGGCGGGGAGGGGAAGGGACTGGACCTCTACCTGAATCACAAGAGGTCTTCACTTTGTACGACATGCTGCAGCAGACAGAGCAGAAGAACAATGTCTTCCCGTGAGGGTCCACCTTGCACAGCATGTCAAAGTTCTTGCACAAGGTTTTGCACCACTGGCATGGAAGCACTTTGGCATTTTTCTGGAAAGGACAACAGAGGAGGTTCTAAGCTGTAACACATGAACTGGCAAAACACACAATCTATCTAAAAACTTCTACACAGCTACCATGAGCTTAGAAATCCAACCTTTCTACTAACTGCAGCCTTCATTATTCAGCTCCAGACACAAGGTTTAAAAACTTGTCACTGCCATATACTCTGCAACATGAGCTACGCAGAAAGTTGCGTTTTAAGTGTTAATTCAACACACACACACACACACACACACACACACACACACACACACTTTTTTCAATTGAATGGAGCAATTCAGCGCGAGTACTTTGCTGAATGATAATACAGCAGAAGCTGGAATTTGAAACCTTTGAGTGCAAGTCAGCAGGTCACACCACTATGCTACCCTCTGTCCCCGTACACTACCAGTCAAAAGTGTGAGCACATCTGGTCAATTCTTTCATGGGACAAACTGAACATAGGTATAAAAACAAAGCATCACACAAGCAACCTATATCCCTGGGGACTACTGCATAAGAGCTGGGAAGACATGGTTTCCTCTTTTCCTACTTGTTTCCAGTAATTCAGCACACTTTCTGCTGGTAATGTATATCTCTAGGATTTGTCTTGATTGTTTAATGTACCCAGCAAAATGCATTTATATGCCCTAAGGTGTAACAAACCTTTTTGAATTGAGCCAGACAGGTGATGCCACAGAACCGCCTCTGCTGGCCCTCATGCAGCAGGTACTCGGCACGGGCCGTCTTGGTGTAGATATACAGGCCACAGCAGTCGCAGCAGCTCGTCTTCAGGCCCTTAGTGGCACGGAACTGGGTGAAGCAGGCATCGCTGCATAGACGGTGCACCATGTTCCCACTGCTCACCTCATGGAGAATCTAGGATGGGGAAAAAGCGGTGGGAAAGATCATTTGTAGATATCTGCACACACAACCACCTTCATAACTACAGCAATCTTAATATGAGTCAATGACATTGCAAAAGAAAGCCAAACTCAGCAGCTAAAACTGAACCAGAAAATGAAGATTCACTGATTTTGCAGTAAGAGGAGACTTTCCTTGCACAGTGTCTTATTGTGTGATGTCTTGTGAGCCAGCAGTGTGAATAATTATTTTTGGGCTATAAAAATATCACAACACAAGAAATAGAGCTGTTAATAGGCCATACACAACAAACGTGCTGTTGAATGCATACTGAAGGCAGCGTTTTGAACAGTGGAAAGCCAGCTGTAAAGCACATATACCTCAATTGCAGCTTTGTTGGTTTCCCAGAATCGGGTATTAAAAAGTGCTTAGTTATTTGGAATAACTTTTATTGTACAGATGTCATAATGTCTAACAGATGGTGAGGGAATGCCAATAAGTAAAAGAGCCTGTTTGCTCCAACATTCTGAATTAAAGGTACATTTTTGTGTTAACGGCTACAACACACACAATAGGAATATAACGAAAGGAGGACATTCTTGCTGGGTTACAAAAGCAGGCTGTGACCTACGGGATCCAATGAAGCTGTTGGCTGAACTCCAGAGGTGTCACCAACATTGTGGTGGAAGCATATTGCCACACCATAAGGATATGGTCTCAAAACCTGGGAACTGGGGTTGAAGTTGCTTTAATTGGATTCCAACCTCACACTCAAAATACTGTTTATGCTCCAGAAATTAAGTTGAAACTAGGGAAACTAAAGGACTATAATGACTGTGGGGTTGGGAATTTCTTATTTATTCACTCTAGACAGACTGCACAAACAGTGAAATTAAGGAGATACTCCTCTTACCTCCCCAACTTTGTGGCACATGCTGCACTTCTGGTCAGCAGGACTTGTCACCTTCAGGGTGTTCTTCTCATATTGAGCCTCATACAGTGAAAGGCAAATGTTGTTACAGAACTCCTGAAAAGAATTTGATGGCCCTGTCTGGGCAAAGACCGTTTCCTTTAGGCCTGCGATGTCCCTGTGTGAAGGGCAAAGTTAAAAAGGTTATGAGCAACACTAGAACAAATACACTCAAAACAAATAGATGATAAGATTATAAAGGAGCACAGCTGTATGTAAAAGTATGCAGTACAACTCTGGTCACACTGTATTTTTCAGTGGATACAAAAACAAGTTGACAACTTCTATAAGGTACAAAGTGACAATCTTTCTACCAATTATAATTTAACAATTTCAACAGATTAAAAACAAAGATGTGTGGATATATGTGGACACATCTAGTTTACCATTATATCACTTGCTACAAAACCTGACTGACTCTTTCAGCTTAAAAATCGAAGACAGTTCCAGAGCTGACGAAACAATAAAACTTTTATCCTCTCAGACTGTGCCCGAGATTCTCTTTCCAATAACCACAAGCTCTTCTAAGCAAATGTTTAAGGACCTGAGAAAGCAGATGAAGGCTATAAAGTCATAAATGTACATTGGAAGCACTTAAACTGTCAGAAATATCATTAAGAAGTAGAATAGCTATTGATGAAAGCAAGAGCTACAAAACTGAAATGTCCGCCATAACTGTAAAACAGAACCCAAGGTTTACTCCTAATTCCCTGTGGAAAGCTTTAGCTCAAACAGCAGCCATTGAGAGACAAAGGTTCTGGAACTATCTCAACAGACTCAGGACAAGACTGGGGACAAGGAGGATCCAGGAAAATTTCTGAATTAGAAGAATTTAGCAACAACGAGCAGGGACAAATAAGAGCCAGCTGGTTACAGCAAACTTTTAGGCACCGAGATACTACGTGCTTACTGAGAGGACTTGACTTTGCACCACACAGAGGTTGTATCAACTTCTCATTTAGCAATTTAGTGAAGCATTCAATTTAGGTAGACCAGTAGTGCCCAGGTTCTGCCCACAGCTGTGTATTTCTTTCTTCAGTTGAGAAACGCTTTACAATGTTATCGAGATTTAAATAAATGTGTCAGGAAAGGCTAAAATACTTACGTTTTACAGAAAACACAAGGCTTCTTCTTGGGTGGTCTCCTGGCATAAGCAGAGAGGCAGGTAGAGGTGCAGAAGAGTTGGGGCATGCCTCTGCGCTGGTAGGCCGTCTGGCCTTTAGTCAAGGGAACATGGCAGTTTGCACAATGCATCTTGGAGGCCTGTCGGGGTGCAGCCTGCTGCTGCAGTGGCGGCTGCCCCAGCTTCTGGCTGGCAGCCTGGGGGTGTGAACGCATATGCTTGGTCTGGCCTGAGGGGCAGCTAGCAGTGTAGGAGCTGGACTGGCCAACCGTGTGGTGAGCTTCAGATACCCTCTGATTTCTCAAGGGCAACCTGGCAGAGCGACGGGATGCAGGTGTCGCGTGCGGGACAAAGTCCTCGTCGTTGGGGTCATCCACCATGACGTCAGAGTCGTCATCAGAAAGCTGGTCTGCACAGGGACGCAGGCATTAAGCACTCCACACCCAACATGTTCTCTTAAAAACACAGACATCTAACTGGAGGATTGTAAAGTTTCATCACTTGTCAGCTATCCTGACAATTGTATTTCCTCATTGCTGGGTTGAGTAGCTTGCATTGTTAATTTGTTCATCCGTAGGCATTTGTACACGACTTTGTATATCCACTGTGCATACGGATGTAAAAATATTTGTCCTCTTTGTAAATTTTACTGTACATACATAAAAATCTCAAAATAATACACCTTGGCTACAATGTCTAAATCACAACTGAGGGCTGAACTATAAACATTGGAAAACCCACAACAATAAGAAGCCTAGAAGTATATATGCCTATGGGGAGAAAAGTACATTTTCCTAATGTCACTACAGTGTCTTTTTGGGGAAGATTTACCGCTATTCAGTGACTTCTGTGATGCGGCTCTTGATTCCTTCCTCCGTAAACGCGGCTCTCTGTGAAAGTCCTGCTTGGCAAAATACATGTACTCAAAAATATGCTCACCTCAACACCAGCACACCAAACTGCTGTAAGATACAGAAGGGGGAAGAAAAAAAAAAAAAAAAAAAACCACATACCACTGGATGTTCAACATTTCGTGATGTGGTTGCATTTTCCTTTGGGCTTGATGCTGCAGGAAGATCCTTAGCTAAAAAACATTTTACATACACATCACTGAATTCATCTACAGATCTGTCTTGAACCACAAAATTTTTAACTTTAGATTATGACTAATAAGGGCTGCTGGACCAGGTTCATCTGTTACCCAACCCAATGTGGCCATGAACAAGGGAAGAGGGAACAGCGTGAAAAAGCATTTTGAAATATTTAATTGCTTCAGGAGCAACAACACCACACTCCATCTCTGGTCATGCAGTGGTTCCATTCAAGAGATTTCCAAAATGTAAAGTCCACCAGTTCCCAATTTTGACCTTAATGTGGTGGAAGGAGTTCCTCAGAGCTGCTGAATTCCATTCAGCATTCAAAAAAGTCCTCAAAACCATTTCCCTCTTCAGCTTCAGTCAGCTTTTTAAGATGATTCTTCATCTGTTACTTTTATAATTGCATTTTTCTATTGCAATGTCACTTCTATGGGCAGCTCCTCCATACAGCCATATGGCATATGCTGCCAAAAATTGTGGCTGCAGACTAACAACTACATTAATAACTGTGTATCTCTATCTTACTCCTCTCTCTGCTAGGGGATGCGCGTTTGTTTACTTGAGTCATGCATCGCTTTAGAGGAAAGCATCTACTAAATGCATAAATGTAAGCAGCTTTGCCGACGGGCTGCTCACAAGGAGCAGGGGATGAAAAACTGACCGTACCTTCAATCGCCGTCCCTGGTTTAGCTCCACTTATTGGTGGGTTGGTGGCGCCCTCTGCTGCTCCATCTCCGCACTCTTCCTTCACTTGCTGCTCAGGCCCCGGGGCAGTAGGCTGCTCTCCATGTAAAAGATGCCCATCTGTACTAGATTTTGACTGCTCCTGATCCTCTTGCTTGTTCTGCTCTTCCATTACCCCCTCTTTGGCAGCCACCGCATCCTTTAGCTGCACGGGTCCGTTCTCGGCATGCAAAGTGTCAGTGTTCAGTGAAGGCGAGTCCTTCCCACGTGGAGGCGATTTGGCAGAGTCCTCAAGAAGGGGCTCCGTCAATTCCCCTTCAGATCCTTGTTTCAGTTCACAGCCCTCACTCATTGTCCTGTCCTCTGAAACCTCCATCCTTTCCTCCTCTGGCGTCTGAGCACCTTCGTGCTCCTGTCCGGCGACATCGACCGGCTGGGTGCCGGACGGCTGCTCAGGGAACACCTGGGTGTAAAAGTCCTCCTCCAAGCACTGGGGCAGTCCCAAGGAATGTGGGTCTTCCAGGATGCCGAGGCTGTCCTGGAGCTCCAGCCTCTCTGATGGGCTCAACAAGGGGGTCTCCTGCGGCGGAAGCAAACCGGAACTGGACAGATCACATCCCGTTTCGGGGGTGAACACTTCGCCACACACCTGAACTGAATCCACAGTTGCTGGCTGTTGGGAAGCCTCCATTCTGGCATCAAGTGTATGCTACAACAAAAGACAATTTCTTCATTATGTTCATCTGCATGACAGTACACATTTAAAAAAACCATACAGTAACATGAGTGCAAGTGGAGCAACTTTTCAACATCACCTCACTGATGCCTGAAATGTGCAAAAGCTCTATGAAAATAACTTATTTAATGCATTGGTAAATGTTTCCACAACTACTGAAAAACCACAGTAAACAAGGCTGCTGACACTGAAACAGAGGGTTTTCCAGTGAAGGAGATGGGCCACAATTTGGGGAGGAAACTCCAGAAATCCCTCACTGCTGTAGTTGAGGGGATCCACTCCTGCACAGGCCCCCCGATTCCCACAAAAAAGTCACATTTGCACGCTCCGCGTTGACCACTCTATGAACAGTTACATCGAACGGGGATTCCATTTGTATTATCTGTGCGTTCCGGGGGGGGGGGGGGGGTTTCGTCAGCGCCGGGTTTTAGGCGCCACTGCAGGGAAGGAGACNGGGGGGGGGGGGGGGGGGGGGGGGGTTTCGTCAGCGCCGGGTTTTAGGCGCCACTGCAGGGAAGGAGACATTTTGGAGAAGCTCAAGTCGATGCTAGCTAGCTAAACGCTGTGCGGCTACACGGCGCTCTCAAAGAGGAGCATGCGTTAAAATACAACATCTCTCCCCACTTTAACGCCGACAACACACCTCAAGGTACACTTACTGGTCACCTGGAAACACCAAATATGTCCTTTTACCCCCCAAATAATGACGTTATGGGATGAATTGCTACTTCTGGAAGCGGCGGAGCTGGACTGGAACCTGCCCCTTTAAAAACGGCATTTTTGCAGCAGCCCCCGATTTGCGGCAAACAGGCACGTTTTACGAAAGGAGCGCTCCCATTGGCCCGCGGACGCGCTCGAGGAAGCCTCGCGGTGCCAGGCGATCGGCGCCTGGCGCGGGCGCGCGCTCAAGATCACGACTTCCCGCTTGCAAAACCCACGACTAAAACAGTCATCTAGTAAATCTCGGCGTTATTGCCACCGGTAGGTTAGGTAAACATCTGGGAAAACAGAAATAACTGAGAATAAATTTGAAAAATGTTTTTTTTTACTCTATGTTTGTCACTGAATTATGCCTAACCAACACTGTGTTTACGTTTAATTGTGCAGTTCTAAAGTGGGGGTTTACCATTTTGTTTTTCTTGGGTATCTGCAAAAACATACTTTACAGTTGAAAATAAACGGACACAAAGGAACGTACATTAAAAGTGACAAATTGCAAAAAAAAATACAGGACAAGATGTAACAGAGTGAGCGTTATAGAGGAGGAGCAGCGAAAACCCCGCCCCCCGTCTCACGTTTAATCGGGGGCTGCATTGTTTGGTGAGGGGTCTCTGGCAGGCTGACAAGAACCAGAACCCGACAGGAGCCTTCTCAACGAACACATGAACAGAGTTTTACTTGTCAAAATGCGCATATTTCCGCCAAACAAACGAACAAATCGCGTCGCGCCCCTTTGCGCGACATTCAGACGAGGCGCCAGTACCGTCTGCCCGGTGTTTAAAACGTGCGTCGCTCTGAGAGGACGCGCAGCACGTGACTTCTTATTTTGCAGAGCACGTGGTTTTAAAATGCCGTTTATTGACCAGGACCCCGAGAGCGAGCAACGCTGAGACCCCGGACACCGCTCGCGAAGCCCGCCACCACGCACGAGCGCACGTGGATACCCCACCCCCAGCGGCGTGCCACGCGAATACGCTCGGCAGCACGCGCCCCACGTGCTTACAGTCAAACTGTCCAACAATGTAAAAAATAAAAAAGAAAGCAAGGAATCGCGGTGTTTGCAGGGCCGGTTCCTTACCGGTGCCACCGTGCACTCAGCAGGCTCAGGATCCCGCGGCTACACGCGCGGCACCTTCGGTGCTGGGTGTGGAGGCGGGATGTGCGGCCGACGGCCCTCCTCGCATGTTGTCCTTATCGACAAGCCGGGAACCGCAGTCCCTCTTTCATAACTTCTTCTACACGATCTCCCCCCTTGCCACGTTGCCTTGGGAACAGCACCTTTCAGTGATGACTTTTTAAATATTTTAGTGGGAAAATGCTGGAAGGACTATTTCAAACCATTACTTATCGCCGTAAAAGCTGGTTTGTGTAAATTCCGAAAATATTAATCTGTGCCTCTAGATCAACGGGGTCTTAAAAATGTACCATTTTCCATCAGTTAAATATTTCATATTCCTTATGCGTATAACCAATAAATACAAACTAGATGTATATTTTCCAAAACCTTTGTTGGGTAATTACAGCAATTTTCACCAACAAAATAAACGCAAACTAGAGGCTTTAATAGTTATTACAATGACAAGAGTAATTATTGATTCATTAAATGTATATCTACAGAAAAAATGCAATTTATGAAATGTCTTAAACCCAATCTGATTGATTCCATCGGCATCATTCATTTAAATTTTTAATAAGTTTAATGCATACATCTATTAAAACATCACTGAGACGTATCCTGTAAGTGATAAACATATTTCAATAAATCCACATAAACAGCAATAAACATTACGAATGGCAGTTTTATTTATATTTTATAACATACATTATCATCCTGACAAAAAAGGGGACTGACAAAGTGACTTGTGATAGGCACAGACAGTTAATATCAGATATTTTCAAAAGATCTTTTCTGGTCTTCAAAAATAAACACACTAAAGACGCCACACAAACAGACCATCACTGTGTATCTAAGTTTTGGTGTGATGGAGCTACAACTGGAGACACAGTACAGCCTACAGCAAAATCATTTTAATTATCTCACGATAAATCCATCCTCTTCACTAAATCTTTAAATTATGTGTCATTTATTTTTTATGTTGCGAATGAACAATAATCGACTTGCCTACTGCTACACTTCCATATGCTATAGCGCTACTCCAAACCTGTAAAGAACTTACATATAGGAATGCTTTAAAATACCTTTAAATATGTGAGGTTCACTAGCTGTTGCTTCTCAGAGTCTCTAATTATGGCTGCAGAAGGTACAGTTCCTCAATTTTGTACATGCTTAGTTCATACTAGGAGGTAATCAAAGGCCTTTAAACGTGTTTCTTTTGAATACCAAAATAGAATTATTGTATTTCAATGCAGCAGCTAACAGCAATTAACGTTTTAATACTTCAGAGTCACAAAGAAATTATAAAAGAAACCAAAAAGCCAAAGGGGTTAGTAGAAAGCAGAGTTCCAATGATACATAGGAGTCAGAGTACAGAGGATATGTGTGCGATAGACATATTTTTATATATATATATATATATATATATATACACAGAATTTATATATATGCAAAATACATATTCTGTTTCCCTGAATGCCCCTCATATCTGAAAATCTTGAA
The DNA here is from genome assembly GCA_900497675.1 of Arapaima gigas. Classification (NCBI taxonomy): domain Eukaryota; kingdom Metazoa; phylum Chordata; class Actinopteri; order Osteoglossiformes; family Osteoglossidae; genus Arapaima; species Arapaima gigas. Next base: position 157,723 of record UFQX01005219.1, on the reverse strand, counting down.
GTTTTGTGAAGAAAACGCACACATTTGTTCTACATGCACTGACCGCGTGATGTTTCTGCAAGACTGATTTTACACCATGTTCTGAGCCAGAAATGGTGATAAGCTTCTTGTGCGAGTAAGTAAATCAAGGTACTACAGACCATGACTTGGAGGAAATGTGAGAAGCAGAGAGAAAGGCTTCACGCAGCACCAGCAGTAGAGCACAGTACTGCTGTTCCCGTCCTGTAAAACGGCTCCATTCTTGCTGTCATTATAAATAACCTAATAAAATAACAAAAAGGCAGCACTTCAATTATTTTGGATCAGATTTTGTCTCAAGAAAGAAGCATTCATTTTTCTTTAAAGAAATTCATGGCCACATTTTTCAAGTGCTGCTTTGCATAACATTCATGTGTAATAATCTGAACAGCAGAACAACTATCAAGTGTAAACCTATGACTAGAAAACAGGTGGGATAAAGTAAGAACTTCTGTGAAGTCTCCATCATTTTTAAACCATTGTTTTTTTTTAAAGTTCTTTTTCCTTCCTGGGTAATCAGAATTCCATCGCAAATCCGTACGCAGAGAAGCTGATGTGAACTTGATACGTCTTGAAATCCTGAAACTGAGACGTTCAGCTGCTCCCACTTCAGCACAACTTACCATCGGTATTTTCAGGTGTCATGCACATGCACAGAAACATGCTTTCTCAAATTAATCAAGTCTAACAAAATTAGCCTTTACATTTAAGGTACCATGTACTAAATTAACATCAAATGTCATTGCATTTGTCTGACAAAAAAAAAAAAAAAAAANTCTAACAAAATTAGCCTTTAAATTTAAGGTACCATGTACTAAATTAACATCAAATGTCATTGCATTTGTCTGAAAAAAAAAAAAAAAAAAAAGAAAAATCACTCTTGTACATAAAAAAAAAAATCAAATATGCTCGTATTTACATGTGAAATTTGAGGCAATCCGTATCCATACATAAACCCAACAATAAACCTGACGCAGAAACAAAGGGTCATACTGATAACCGTGACAGTTTTAATTTTTAAAAAGAATCACAACTTTCAAATTAAACCGTGTACAAAATAACAGAATATAAAAGGTCTGAATTGTGCAAAAAAGACTAAGCACATTAGTTAAATATGTATTCATGCATGATGAGACTACAAGGCATCTGAAACACGACGTCTTTAACAGTGCCAACTCTGGTACTACTGAATATCGTACCACCGGGGAGCTGCACTCCAGCCACCTTCTGCCACAAGTTTCTGTGACTGAAACGCCAGTTTAAAAGGCATCTCCAAGCTTTATCCTGCACGTGACAGAAGCCTCTATACATGAGTTCCTTGACTGCTGAAATCAAAGCATTAAATTAATCAGCCAATATTTCATCTTTGCCATACAACATGTAATATATTTTGTCTTAGGATATTTTACTATGAAAATAGCTAGTGAAAATGTTCCCAAGAAAAACCCATACACTGCAGACTTGCATCCTAAAAAAGCACTTCATGCCCAGCAAGCTTGTCTGTTTGCTGGAATGTAGGGTCACGGCAGTCACAAGAGTACTGGAGTCTCTCGGCACAACCACTTCCACAAACAGTGAACAACGAACGCCACCTCCTTTATCTCACAGAGGAGTTTGGAACCACAGTTGGAATCCCATTTTTCCCCACCCCACAACTACTGAACAAGAACCAGCCTCTACATTCCCCCAATTTTTCTTCACTAGATACAGTTCAAATCAAAGAATCCGCTGCCCCACGTGGAGAAGTACTTCCTCTCATCTAAACTGGTCATGTGACCTCAGCACAGATGTTTACAATTGGGAAATGAAGAAGAAAAAAATTCAGGTAAATGCTGGCAAGTACTTTATCGTATTGGCTGGTGTATCCCCAAGAAACAGTGAAGTAAAGAGGAGGCTTTCTTGAAGCTCTTGCCTCGTGTGGGTGAACGTGAGCAGCGCCCAGCACAGGCTTGCTTCTCTGCCACATGTGTATTTACATCTGAGAGCCTGCTGGAGAGAGATCGTATGGCTTAAATAAGGACGAAAAGCAGGTCCCCCCTACTGTTTGCGCCTACACTTTGAGCTGGGCGCTCTTGGCGTGCTCCAGTCTGGCCTGGACGTCCACAGGCTTTTCAAAGAAACGCACCAGGATGGGCTCGTTGAGCAAGGAGGCCAGGATCTGCTCAAAGGCGAAAGACCACTCCACCTCCTGCAGATGGGAGGTCGGCTCCTGTGGGCCGGGTGGGCTCGGGGTGTCCGAGGAGGCCTCGCCGCTGTGGGGAGCTGTCTCCGTGGGGGTGCCTGGCTCCTGTAGGCGACGGCCCACTTCCTCCATCCTCAACAGGAGGCTGGTGACGCTGGCCACCGACCGGTAGAGAGACTCCTCCTCTGGGTCGCCGTGGAACAGGTTGTACAGGGTTTTGGAGAAGTGGATGAACTGACACTGAAGAACAGCACGACAAAGAAACAAATCTAAATCCAAAATTAGAGCTGAACTTGTATTAGGTGGTACAGAAGGTTCTGGAACGGATTTTGTGTCAAATGGTGTCAAATGCAAAATAAATAAAAAATGACCCAGTTGTAGAAATACGTAAATGACTGTACTTAAAACTGAACAAGTGTGGCATTTTAAGCTGCTATGCTAGCTTAATAATAATAATAATAATAATAACAACAACAACAACAACAGTAGTAGTAGTAGTTGTTGTTGTTGTTATTAAAGCAGCCAGCAGTTCAGTTGAAAGCCCTCACTGATCAGATTTACTCCACCAGGTCGAGGCTGTGATGAATCTACCTGGTTGATCCTGGGTAAGTCCTTAATGCTCTCTTCCTTCTTCAGCAGTTCATCCTGCCACTGCTTCAGGTACGCCTGTAAGTCCACTTTACCTCGGCCTGAAAGCGTGAAGGTAGCCCGGCACAATTTGAGGAGATTAGACGTGAAGGATGCACAAGCTACAGCTCTAAGATGGAGGTCTCAGGAAGTGCACGACTCCGAGAGACCATTTTAGAGTCTGCTCACAGTCAAAGGGATAAAAAAAAAATTGAATGTCAAACTGCGCTGCTGGCTTGGCTGGGGAATTCTGGGATTGCTGGCAAAGAGACAGAATGGTAAAATACTGCAAATGCCATCTTAAGCGACATATGAATTTACAAATGTATGACACAGCTGGTCTACTGACCATTGCATCCAACAAGACATTGGACATATGGAAAGGTTTGCTCAGAAAGTGCATCAACTGGAGATTCACTGTAACTCACATTCTAAATTAATTCTTACAAATGAGAAGCAGCCATGTGGCGGCAGTGTAAACATAGGCCATTGTTCAAAAAACAAGAGCATTTGCCTCTGTAGTGTAAATCTAGAACAGATTTAAGGTGAAGGTGTTTTATAAACAGCTACACCCAGTCTATGGGTCCGTAATTTTATTTTATCAACGAAAAAGACTGCATTGAAAATTTCCTTTCACATTAACCATGAGACATCTACTCTATGAAGAACAAACAATTAGGTCATTTCTTTGTCTCCAGAACAACAAAACTTTACCCCTTTCCGGGCTTCTTCTTATCACTCCATCTTCAGGGGCATCAGCTGAAGAGACTGAGACATAAATAGAGGTAGTTTACACACAATGTCCCTAAGGAACCACAAGAAAGTTTTACAATCACTGCTCTTAGACGCTTAGACAAGCCTAAAAGAAATATATGGCTGAGGTTCTTAGGGGTGTGACGCACGTTATGATACTTTTTTAGAGCCACAACAGTTCACCCACAGTTTCAGTCCCCAAACCTGTAAAATTCCCGCACTTCAAAGTAATTTTCCATCTCATTCCAAAGTCCAGATTATCAAAATACTACCTAACAAGGAAATTCTTGTAATTCATCCAATTACTGTGGTTACTTGCAACGCCCATCACCCCCTCTTTTCTGCAGCGTTCAGTGAGCTTTTACTGGCAGGACATAAACAGTCATTCAAATCACACAGTTACAAGAGTTCTATCACTCTGACTGAAGCTAGTGACAGGTAAGGCTTCCCTTTACCTTTTCGACGTCTTTTGGAGCTTTAAGGCTTTTTTGCCTTAGTGCTCAATTTTACTTTAGATGATGATTTCACACAACAATAAACACGTGATTTTTGAAAGATTTTTGTTAGAAGCCACACAGCTATGAGGCAACAGAGATGGGGGGGGGGCTGTTCATCTTGAGCGCTGCTGTACAAGGCCCACACTACATTTTTTTATTGAAGTTTAATTTCTTGTAAGACCTTTCTTGTAAGCAGTAACGGAAATAATTTAACACACAAAATATATGCGCCCATACACGTGAGTTCTCATAACTACTCATTATATGAGGAGGACTATTTACATACATAATATACACTGATTTGTGGTCAATAAAGACTGTAAATGTCAACTCTGAAGCTGTGTTCTTTACAGGTAACGTTTATATTGACAAATATGGCAAAAACCTGCTTAAAAATTCCTACCTGATTACCCGACCTAACAGTAACTGAGAGGTAAGACAGACAGGTTTAAAATTTCAGGCGGTGGAATAAACTCAAGTCATAGTCACATACATACACAAGACCTAAGAAAAACCCTTTCATGCTTTGTTAGAGGGATGCGAAGTGGTTGAGAACGAGAGGCAGTTCTAGGTAGGAGAAGAAGAAGAGAAGAGGAAGCCAGCTGACCAGTCAGTCGACTAAAGTGGGAGAAGTCCTCGCTCAGCGGACTAAAGTGGGACAGTTTGTTGCTCTTTGAGAACCCAGGGCTCTCTGTCTCTACTTCTGAAAAAGCTGGAAAACACAGTGCACAGGGGTGAGACGGCCAAAGCAGCTGAAGATCAAAGCAGGACAAGTTTATACAGTCAGTCTACAGTCTTGGCAGCTAATGGTCTCAGAGCAAAATGCAGAAGTTTAAGTAAGGTGACGTCAAGCGGCGAGCATTCGCTGCACCTCTGCTGACTTGACAAACCACATCGTGGTGCTCACTTTGCACAGTATCCTTGATGGACCGAGGCAAGGCGGTAAAGGTGGTGACAAAGTCATTCCTCTCACCTGGAGACAGGTGCATCTTGAAAAGGAATTTCAGCTTATCTGTGAACGTGCCACTGTACAGTACATCTATGAAAAAGAAAAAAAAACTGGTTAAGTAGTCGGGAGGGATCTAAAACAGTGTCAAGGCCGGTTTATTTTTCATCTAACTGACAACGGAACAGAACAGCAACGAAAGGATGGAATCTGAGAAAAAGGAAACGGAGTGCAAAACAATGACAAAGGTTACAAGACTCGTGCAGGACACGTAGTTCTTTCTATGAAATTTCAAGAAGGTAAACACATACCCTGGAAGTCATTACAATTTTTATGCAGCTTAAATGTTAATTTTCTAATGAAGGAAGGTTCCACAGTGGAGTGAACCATAAATTTAAAGAGGAAGATTCTGGTGTGGACCACAGCAATAAAACATTTCCTTACATCTTCAAATGTGTCAAAGTAATAAACCCACTTCCCATATCTTCATCAAAAACAAAATCTGTATGGCAAATTTGTAAGTTCACTTGTGATGTGTGAGGGTGCGAGGTGGGTCTGGCCCAGGAAGAAGGTGAGGCCCTCACCCAGGCCACAGCAGAACTCCTTGAAGTTGACCAGGCCGTCCTGGTTCTCGTCCAGCAAGTGGAAGGCCCACAGGGAGAGGGCCTCGCGGCCGCCACAGTGGGCCCAGGGGGCCAGCAGAGAGAAGAGGGAGCAGAACTGGGAGTGGCCCAGCTGGTACTGCTCCAGGTACGGCAGGCTGGGGTCGTGATGCAACAGGGTTGGGCTGCTCATTGTCCAATAGCAGCTCAGGAAATGCTGCCTCTGCAGGCCGGCATGTGAAGCACAGACAGTGCTGAGGTGAAATTCCTGATTTACTGCGAGTGACCAAAACATCCCAAAGGGAAATGACACAAGTATTTTTATAACAATAACATGGCTTATGGCTTCCGACACATTGTGACCCGTAGGCACTGCATTCAAATTTTAGGTCAGACAGAATTAGGACATTTACCACCCCTCCCCACCGCCTACTTAACTCATCTTTTCCCAAAAGTGAGCTTATTAATGCTCGAGCTCATGTGCTATTCTTTTACGTGATGCATTTACACCCATTAGTGGAGCTCATATTGCAATTTTGCTGACATTTTTGAAAAGAAAAATCAATAAATGTAAAATGTCCCAGTCTTTTTCTTCCATAGCTCATCCAAGGACTTACGGTTTCTGCCATCAAATCTTACGAGTGTCGGTGTATGAGTTACGAACCACAGACTGGATTCTCACCTTGAACAGTCCGTAAAGGTCATTCAGGTGGGCAGCGGTGAACTTCACTTCCTGGGACACGACCCTTAACTGAGCACAAATGGAAAGTCAGCGCCACTTGCCCTCTGTAACCTTCGCTGCTCCTTTGAAACTTGTTTTATATTTTAAGACTTTGCGAATCTCCAGTCCCCTGTGGGCTGTTCACTAAAAGTAATTAATTTAATCAGCCGACAGCGAGATCCACAGAGAATGCGATTATGCAGTGGATGAAAAAGCCAACTCACCACATTCTGTCTGGTTGTGTCCTCCAGAGTCTGGATCACGTACAGTTTATTGCGTCTCCGCATGCTCTCCACTTCCTCAGATCGAATGTCCCCGTATTTCTGGGATGAAGGGAGCATTGTGAGCACCAGAGGGTACAGTTAGAGCCACGGCCGTGTCATCACACACTGCTGCTGCGGTGTGAACGTGGGAGTGGTGCAGCAAGTGACCCTGGTGCCCCATAGGATTGAATCCTGCTCAGCCTGTGTGGAGTTTCTATGTTCTCCCCATGTTCATGTGGGTTTTCTCCAGGTGCCCTGATTTCCTCCCACAGTCCAAACACGTGATTCAGGTGAAGTGGTGGCTCAATTGCGTGCACTATGTGAGCGTGTTACACAGCTCTTCTGAATGGGCGAATGATTGTAGGAAATTGAGTGAAATGTATCTCGCAACGTAAGTCACACTAGTTGATGATGATCATGCATTTCTTTGGAGAATTAATGTAACTGTAAATGGTGGCGGAGAGGCTGGTCTGATGTGGCAGCTGTACCTCGTAGGCCTCTCGTATGAGGTCGGTGATGTCCACCTTGGGATGTGATGCCCTGTCATTGTTGCTCATGGGGGCCTGCTGCACTGTGGGGGGCAGGGGGCTGTCCTTATTGGTGACACTGTCAAAAAACCTGCAGGGCCACAGTGAACCACAGAACTAGTACATTTCTCCATGTAATGCAAAACTGAAAAAACCTAGAGGCAAATCTCATGGATTCAATTTTTGTACACTAAATAATGCAGTAATACCTACAACACTCTAAACATCGGAAAATCAGTTATTGATTTCCAGCAGAGCTCATTATTATGTTTACAGACCTGTACATGACTTACAGCAGACCTTACAGACCTGCTCATGATTCAAATACTGAACCACATTCACTACCACTTTCACATTTATTATTAGAGGAACAGTCTTAAAAGGGGAGGGGGGAGGGCAAAACTAAAGGAGATGCTTAGTTTATTATTTCAAATAAACACATGAACTCTTACAAATACATACTTAACTGTTTGTGGTTTTTGCTGTGTGCCTGAGGTCCAAAACCAATCTGATTCTGCTTCAGTTTTAGAAATGGACACACAAGACACTCAAAATAATACACATAACAGATACATAAGTCCTGTCGGTGTTGTTATGGAGGCGGATGGCTGTTGGTAAACAGGACCCCCACAAGTGCTTCTTAGTGTATCTGAGTTGAACAACCCGGTGGCTAAAAGAGCTCATGGTGATCACTTCGCCTAGGGGATGAGAGCTAATGTCCATGATGGACTGTTCCTCCTCATCTTGGCCTCTGCCATGGCCTCCACCGAACCAGGGCTCTGATCCATGACAAAACTTGCTTCCTCAATGTCAGCGCCTCTCTAGATGCAACATTTTATTGCCACAAAGGCATATGTAACAGCTTTCATAGACTAATACAAATGTAGTTCCACACAATTGTTTTTGCCAGAGCAATTTAGAGTAAGTGCTTTGCTCAGGGACACAACAGCAGGAGATGGGACTTAAACCTGCAACCTCTGAATACAAAGACAGCAGCTCCTGTTATATCTCAATGCCAGGAATACGGTTCAACTGACAATTCATTCAGTTAATAGCTAAACCCCAGCGGCAAAATAAAGAAACGTGTATGCTAAGAAGAACGGAAGTACAGAGATTCTTAGATGACATCTCGCTGATGCTCACCTGTTGAGGATAGTGACGGCCTCAGCGTCATCACGGCAGGACAGCAGCTGGTCCATGTTGTAGTCGAGCACAGCCAGGCCGAGCTGCAGAATGGCCTTAATGCCGTCGTAGAAGAAGCAGTCGACCACGTTGACAGCGCTCTCGATGGGCAGCACACTGATGAACAGTGTCAGGAACCAGGAGAGTGACACGGATGAGAAGAAGGTCATGTCTGTCGTGTGCTCCGTGAGCTGTGGCAGCTGCTCTCGGATGAGCTCCTCGAAGACTGCCTGGTCCACCAGGGCGCCTAGACAGCAGGCAACAGGGTCACAAATAAAACATGTTCTCAGCTGTGACTGAACTTTGAGTAATGGCTTCTGGCAAAGGGATTTGCATACTAGATTAATGTTCTTACTGCAGTCAAAACATTCATTTGCTGCCAAGACACAGTTGTCACAGAGATACAGGGGCGTAAAGCTCAGTTCCTTATAGAAATTCTGCAACCTGGTTTCAACAACAAACCACATGGAGAAACACCAATACAGCATAACATACTGACCACACTACCATGCTGAGACTGGTTTACATTTAACATTATTTATCCATTCCGATAACACTTTTCTACAAGGTGACTTACAATTTGATCTCTGTATACTATGATCTCTTCATAGCTATTCACTCATTTATACAGCTGGACAGTTTTTACCAGATTAAGTCTAGGTAATACCTTGCTTCTTCTGCAAGAACAAAAATTCTAACCCGGATTTTTCGACGTCGAGGCTCTGAACACTGCACCACCTGCTCAGCCTTGATTTACAGTAATATAAGTTTGTCAATGATTTTATTTGCTGACATGGTCCATCCTTAATGCAGTGAACCTCAATTTTATAGATTTTGGATTTTACTGTTGGAAAAACATTCTACAAAAATGATGCATAAAAAAACCAGTGTTAGGTGTACATATTAGACAAAATATAAATACTTGACAAACTTTTAGTTATTTTGGAGAAAATAACTTCATTGATGCATGAAACAATGTTGACACTGTATGTCAGAAAAGAATGTCCCACTACCGCCACCGTTTGTGTGATGAAGGCCGCAGCCCCCTAGTCCCCCTGTAACGGTGTTCTGATCCAGTCATATCAGCACCATGTCCACTGCTTCCTGCATATAATTCACTGTACTCCACTCCTGTGTGTTTCAGTTGTACTACTGACTATTTTACTTTACTCAACAGTATATGCAGAGTAAAAATATTTTACTGTGAAACAGGGCAGTAATATGCTAAATAACAAACCAATTTCTGACATAACTGTAACTGTTCTCAACAGTCCTTCTTATGACCACTTATTTGTCTGGATGACAGTGGAATGTTTTCCGCCTGATGGGTGGACGGAAATCACAACCTGGTCATAACTGTGATATAAGCAAGAAGAATCAGGTTCAGAATCAAGTTCAGACTCAGTCAGTCTCACACTGTGTTTATTTGTGTACTGAAAGATGTTCACATGAAAGAGCCTGCCAGGAAGATAAATGTACGATGCTGAATTATTTAACGCTACTTTGGTGGGAAGCCAGGGGAGAGGCAGAAACGCTCACCAATGATCCTGCGGTTGAAGTAGTCAGGCAGCATCCTCTCGCAGACAGCCACCAGCAGCCAGAAGGCTTCCTCCTCCTTGGCGTACAGCAGCAGGACTGAGGTGAGGATGTTCATGGCCTTGGGAGAAAGGGAACAAGCCATGGTCAGGTGAACCTGTTCAGGTACCAAACAGGACCCATGTTCCACGCTGCCAACCCACCTGACAGTAGCCGATTTTGGGGTTCCTGTAGGCGTAGGCAGTGAGGACGCGACGAAGGGCTGAGATGCCTGTATCACTCTGGAAGGCCGGGTGCTCTGGCAGCGAGCGGTGCAGGTCCCGTTCAATCTCGTCCGTGGCCAGTGTGCTCGTACCCAGTGACTGCTCCACCAGTTCCGAGTAGTAGCCAGGGTGGGTAGCCATGTCGTTGACGGCGCCTGGAAGAAATGAAGTTCAAGGTGCAAGGAGTCATTCTGAAAGAATGAAGAAGTCATGAAAGAAACAAATATAGTTTCTCCTGGACCACGATGCACAGTGTACACTAAACAGACAACATCAAGACACAGGGCAACACAGGAAAGTTCAGGTAGCTGCTGGATAAATAAACAAACGGATGACTTTAAAAAAGAATATATACATAGATGTGTGTGTGCTTGTATTTACAGTAAGTGATGCAGTAGTGCTGTCAAAAATACTGCAGAGTTGGTAATGATGGTGGTGGTGATGATGCTGTTGCTGGTTGGTGAGTAGTGGTGGTGCAACTTTGACTTCAGACTCTAAAATGACCCTGTGGAGGTCAAACAGAGTTATGAACCTGTTATGTAATATTACAGTGACCACAGTGCTAACTATGTGTTATGTAATACTACAGTAAAGTTAAAAAACCTTCCCTTTCCCCTCTACAATGAAATGCAGCCAGTTGTGCTATAACATGCATTCTGATTATGCAATATGGATATAATGTGCTGAGAAGAGGAGTGCAATTTATATAAAACCAACTTCTGCACCTATGATCCAGGGATAATGTTGTCCTTCCCAAACATTCACACTCATGTTATGCAGTTTTGCATTTAGTGTGCTTTTATACACTTTTTTTTAAAACTTTGATTTACATGAAAACTTTTACAGGAGGACAGCGCTGGGTGAAACAGTAACCACAGAAGTGCAGATAAATCTGTTTACATTAAAGAAGGGTAAAAGTTCAATGTCTGATCCCATAGCACTGTCATAGCGATGAGTGCAAAGCAAACACAAACAAAGCAACACAAACTGCATATTCTTTCATTATTTCCATCTGTTGCAATATATACTGTGTTTCTGGCAGGTTTTACAATAAATCCTAACTGAATTTTGGATATGCGATGAGTTTTTAAGTGGTGATGATTACTATTTAATGTACTTGGCCACTAACTCCTTTTTCCCCCAAGTTATTTTATTATGCTAACTGCCATAATGCGATGTGTCACAGGAGCACAACTAAACTACAGACTTTATAACACATAATCGCTTTGCAATTCAAGAGGACACAAAAAGCATAAGGGAAGCGGTAAATACGGTGGTTAAAATTGTGACCTGTGACCAAAAAGTTGAATTCTCAGGAGGCGTGGGCAGCCACTGGCACTCGGACCCCCTGAGGTTTATTTTTCTAGGGATTTTCTTGTTTTCTTCTCCTCAGGTGCCAGCTGGCTTAGCTCATAGCCTCTCTAGTTAGTGCAGTTCTTACAGCCAGTAGATGTATGGTTAACCTTTCATCTACAGGCTTATATCTGTTATATCTCTTCATCTTTTGTTCAGCTCTGTGTCACTGTGTGAGAGGAGCTCTCTATAAAAAAAAATGATTTGAATTGACATTTGAAGCTTCGACTTTTGTATTACAGAACAAGGCAATTAGACCTGCATCAGTAAATAAACAGGAAAGCTATACGAACTGAAAATCTGTATCATTTGTAACTTGACTTGGTATAAGGAGAAAAGGGTATCATTTTGCTAGGTGCTGCTGATCCCAATTGCACATTTATGCTGCAGAGGTCTTCATTTTCATTTTTAACAACGTTCAAGTAGGGAACAGCTGGCCGTACAGCTGGTGTTCGGTGTGAGATGAACCACGGGACCTACCTGAGAATAGCAGCCAGAGTTCCCCTCTCAGGGACTCTGGGACGCCACGAACGATCAAGTCCCGCGTCTTCTTGGTGCGGAACATGCTCATCCCACGGCCGTATTCGCTGAAGTGGATGTTCCACGACTGCTCTTTCATCTTCTCCTTCAGCTGCAGCGGCACGGTGCGCAGGACACAAGCAGCAGGGTCACAGCTCAAACCCTCACTACTAAGCCATTCAAAAAGTTTGAAGGTTTTAAACCACAACCTGATTATGCTCTCTGGTGGAGTGATGAAACGCGACAGTTGAAACAGTTCGTTACTGTTACACGTTTGGTTAGAAATTGCATTTTAATGCTATGATCTACGGTTCACCTTCCAAAAAGTTCCTTCTAAATATTTTTATGAAACTTTAGCTCCCTTTGGTTAGAAAAATGAACGTGGCAACTGTGTGACAAGTGAAATGAATTCTGAAACGCCTGGACACTTTTCTGGAACATCTTATTCCGTGCTACTCGATCACCATTGTTAAACACTACAGCAACAAGCTCGTGCCATACGGTACCATTTTAGGGTCGAGGTTTTCAGCGTCCTGGGGATGGAAGACGGTCATCAGGGCCTCGGTGCTCACGGCCTTGCTGCTGCTCTTCTGGCCCACCATGAGGGCCTCCTCCTCGGGGTTGTCCTCAAAGTGCTCTATGAGTGCGTGGCACGAGTGTCCGGAGGCCTGCAGGGGGCGATCAGGACTCTGCCCATCATGACTACAGCACTCAGCAACACGACGTGACAATGTGTCAAGGTCAGTTCTGAAAACGACCCAAGGGCCGCCTCCCTGAACCAAGTACATGATCTTCTTGACTGCAGTGTTTGGTGGTTAACTGAGAAGCGTGTCCCCTTTCACGCTTTCTGCACATTATCTCGCATCCAAATCGTTTCTGCGGCTAAGAGCGACACATACATAGAGCTGTCCCATTCTGTAGAGAGACTGTTTGCGAGGGAGTTTAAAATGACTACCCAAATGGTTAAATAAGCAAAAGGGTAAGAGACCTGCTATTATTATTTATTGTTATTTTCAACGTGAGGTATGAATTTTAAGGTACTTGTGTTTTACCCTTCAATGTAGCTGGTAGTTTTTACTGGGTGAAACCTTGATCAAAAGCACTAGAGAACAAACAGGACTTTGAATCTGGGGTCCTCGGATTGTAAAGTGACAACTTGACAACTGTGGCATGCCAGAACTTTTTCACCTTTAATAAGAGCTTAAAACAAACAATATTTAAGTGAAACAAACCCCCTCAGCCAGGTCACTGTTAAGAGTGGTTACAGATACAGGTTCAAGAGCGGAGCTGCCATCAGTCACCTCCTGTACACAGACAACAATGAGGAGGATCTACAGTCACGATACTGGGATGTCATTTGGACTAGAGAAGTGCAGCAACATAATTGAAAAAGAGGGAAAGTGATAAAGACAGAGGGAGTTAAACTACCATAAGGCCACATGCCAGGCATGCAGGACAACTGCAAGGACCTAAAGATCCTTCGATCACACAGAAACCATGAGAAACAAAGATGACGGCAACATTCAAACACCACCATACAGTAAGGTAAGACAGGTCGTAAAGTGTCAGCTGAATGGAAATGACAAGATCAAAGCCATTACCACACATGCCCTCCCAGTCATCAGATTTCCAGCTGCTATAGTAAGTTGGCCAAGAGAGGAAATGGAAGCTGCAGACATCAGGACACAAAAACTCCTTGTGATACATAGAGCCTTCTGTCAAAAATTCGACACCCGGAGACCGTACACCTGCTGGAATGAAGGAGGAAAGGGTGCCGACAACAGTTCCGAAGGAACGTCTGAAACAGATCGCAGACGTGGATAGCAGGGAAGCAAAAGAGGAGCACTTCTACTCCCAAACAGGCAAACAACTAACGGTCAACCAACCAGACATAGTGGTAATAGATAAAGAGGAGAAAACAGCAGCGGTGATCAATGTGGAAATTCCGAGGGATGGAAACATCAGGAGAAGAAATATGAGAAGCTGGAGAAATACCACGGATTGAAAGAACTGGAGAGAACTTGGAAGGTGAAAACCAACGTAGTTCCATTGGTGATAGGAGCACTTGGCACCATAACCCCTAAGCTGGAGGAACAGCTCCCTCCGGTTCCGGGAATGACAGCACTGATCTCAGTCCAGAGGAGCGCAATCTTAGGAACAACAAAGGTACTGCGCTGTACCCTCAAACTCCCAGCCCAGAGGGAAAAATGTGATGAGAAAGGAAATATGTTTCTGAGTTAAAAAAAGGAGAAAAAATCTATAATCATAGGTCAAATCCTAAACTACGGCACCTAGAGAACATTATAACATGTAGCAAAATGATCATTTCCACGTCTACTGCTGAGCAACTTTCACATTTTTAGCATGAGAATGAATGCGTTCTCCAGAATATTTTTAGCTGCCAGCTGAGGGCTCATTACCGGGCCGCGCGGGGTAATTACAGGAAGCGGGCACAAAGTGGGAGACAGGCGGCAGGGCAAGGCTCACCTCCCCTGCCGTGACGTGTAGGGGGCTGGCGGCTGCCCCGCACCTCCGGCGGATCCCGTAGGCCAAGCGCTCGTAGTCACGCACCTCCGAGAACCGCAGGGCCTTCTTTCCACGAACACACACAGTCACAGCCCGGCTGCTACTGTCTGGCTTCTCCACGCTGACCACCTGCGGGAGACATGGCACATTAGTAGGACTGCAAGCCCAGGCTGGTGGTGGTGGTGGTGGTCAGCCACACGCCAAAGCGGCAGTGATCAGCAACAACATAAAAATAGTGTGCCGGCTCCTTCTGTTCAGCTTCCTATATTATTCCTTCCTATATTATGTATATGACTTACAGCATATGTGTAATAAGCTATATGGCATGATTTTCCCATTTGTACAGCTGGCTAATTTTTACAGCATTGGTTCAGGCAAAGTACCTCAACTGTGGGTATTACAGCAAGAATGAGGACTTGAACTCAAGCCCATCAACTGCAAAGTAACAGCTTTAACCGTTATGACCCACTTTATCTTTTAAGCAAACTTCTACTGCTGGACTTTGGGCAGTTGAGATCGTTCGGGTAACTTTGCTCCGACACAGAAAACTTTAACTGTTGTGCTACGTACTGTCCCATGTTATCTTTTCTTACTAAGGCCTTTTTTAATCGCGAGGCACCAGGCGGTTTGGCGATTTTCATGCTCACACACTGCAATGAGAGGCCCCAGGTTCCTGCTGTACTACCCTCGATAAAGGTATCTACCGAGGTACACCAGTAAAAATGACTGTAAAAATATTCAAATGTTCCACTGTAAAGTCACCTTGAAGAAGGTATCAGATAAACGAAAAACATCAAGTGTCCTCAATACACTAAAAAACTGGGTCATGTCGAAAGACCCTCATATGTGGCTGAAGTGAAACATGCAGATGTTGTTCCAGCTGCTTTCTGCTTCTACATGTTAAGAGAATGTTCATCATGACCCACTGTGATCTCCAAGAGGGACCTCTAACGCTGTGAAATGAGTTATACGGTCTGGCAGGTGCTTCAAAGACAAAGAAGATTAAAAAGGTATATCAAGGAACTGACTCGAGTGATGTCAGCTTCAGGGAAAAGGAAAGTTACAATTAAAGGCCAACTGTGGGCAGAGAAATGTCCTCGGAAATCGACGTGTGGACGTTTACTCTGGGCTGCGAGAGACAACAAAAGCAACCTGGCAGACAAACTGTTTGAGGGGTTAAACATGGGCCGTGAGCTTCCTGCCTCGATTAAAGTGGTTATATTAAAATAGATATGAGGACAAAAAGAGTAAAAACCACAGACTGGTCTCAAAGAAAAAAGCAGTACCAGGCAAGCCCAGTGGTCCGAGGCAGCTGGCCGTCAATACGCGGTCGGTCAGACAGACAACGCTGTAAATGTTAAAAAAGCGCTGTGACCTGCAGCGGAGTATCGTAAAGTTCTGAACGGACAAAGGCAGCACGGACACCAAAAGGAGGACGCCACCGTCTCGCCGAGTTAATGACCCGAGGCTCTGACTAAAGGAACTAATTGAATTGTTGCGTCGACTCTGTGGGGGTGGGGAAGCCATCCTCGTATCAGTCACACAGCCCCATCTGAGTGCTGAAACAGACCATTAGCTATTGATAAATCAAGTGGAGGAATTGAATTGAGTCTCATTAATTCTGCGCTTCCCCGTCAGCACAGCTCCACTAGGGTGGTGACATACACCACACGTACTTTTACCAATTATATACACTGGCTCCTCCACAAACAGAGGAGTTACAAGCTGTGGCAGACACTTTTTTACGGCTAAATTTTCCAAAATTTCAGTTTGCAGTGGAAAAAAATGAGATCTATGTTTATGCACTCAGATAATATTTGTCTGAGTACGAATAAGAATTGTTTAGTAACCACCTTAACTCATCCCGCTTTCACAATGTTTACGTCTTGTGCTCCTCAGCGCTGGTGATTATTAACATGTTTAATTTATAACAACAACGTTTTTGGCATGAATCAGTGCACAGTTGGCCATCGAACAAGAATATGCGGACACTATTATTCATTTTCAGGCATTTTAAACAAGGTATACTTTTAATGTAACCCAAAGTTAATAAAAATATGAAGATCTAAAGTAGTACTGCCGTGGGATGTCTACTATTGTGGTAAAAGTGATATTAAAATTGCACAGAAATAGAACTACAAACTAACTTCCACACTAATATATGATTTTTAAGCACTGTTTATAAGCATTCAGATCACTGTAAACTGCTCTTCTGGGTTATTCATAGTTTAGCCTGCCGTATCACACTGGTTTTCAACTCCTCAATCAACCGGAGCGGTATCAGCTGGACAGACCGGGCGCCCGACACCTCGCCATTAGAAAAATAACACTCGTGAGACGCCTTGATGGATGCTCTGGGTCTGGATCACACAACTACTGTAGCAGTCTGTCTATTTTCTTCCTAATTATGCATCCCTCGTGGAATTGTTGTCAATCTTATCGAGCATTTGTAGGGATTTGTGTCTGGAAGCAGCCCCTGTGACAGAAGCTGACACCGCCGCCACACCAACGTGACTCGGATGAAATCGAGTAGCTATGGTGACCAGCCGTTCACAACTCTGGGTCTGCGGGTTCCCTAAAGGAGTATATTTTACTGCTGTGACACGATTTTTGATTCGTAACCAAACAGTTCAATTCAATGGCTCATAATATCACATTTTCCGCAATTTGTTCCTATTTCCCAATTTGTTCCAGACTTAAACCAGGAAAACCTAAAAAGGAAACCTATTTAGCATTATTTTAAAAGGGAACGACTATATTTTGTTTGAAGCCCTCCCAGAAAATTTCCCCAAATAACACTAAAACACTTGTATAACTGCAAACCACGATCACTCCCGTTTCCCTGTACAGCAACGGACATTTAGCAATGACATTGGAACACAAAGCTGCAACAGATCTCCGTCTGTCACACTCAGCACGTCACGTAACATCTCATTTATGACGGCTCTTTGCAATGTAAATGGTTTAAATATACTGTGAAATATGAGCGCAGGTGAGACACTATGGGTAGCCAGGAGGGACTTTAAAACCAAGACATATTAACGTGTTTCAAAATAACTAGACGTTAGAGACGGGAGTTTTTATACACAGTTCAGCGTGAACACAACACAAATCATATAGTTGCCGACATGTTAGATATTTGTAAATATTTTTGCATTAAAAAACATTTCAAGATGAGGCTGGGTACATGGTCAGGCTATAAAACATTATGTGGGGAGCTGTGAACTTAAACCAAATTTTTTGTATAAAAAAAATAAATAAATGTATCAGGACGGTATTTACATGGAGAGATTCCTTATAAATAGGTGTCTTGGAAGAACCAAGTGAAAGCCTATTATTCACAAGCTTATTGTGTCATACCAGATCAAATCAATGGGACCCTATCTGATGAGAACGGCCCAGCACGACTTTCACTGCTCATGCAATGCTATGTGTGTCCTCCTCCTAGTGCTCTGAGGCGGAGGTCCTTGCCTCTCGGATGGGAACAATGACGTAGCACTGGCTGCCGTCCTGGCTGGCGAAGCAGAGGTAGTTCTCTGAGAGGCAGATCTTCCCCAGCGTGTTGAAGTGGCTGAAGGGCACCCACAGGAAGCTCTCGTACACCTCGAGGAGGTTCTCCTCCCGGGGCAGGCGGAAGAAGGCCCGGAACTGCTCGTTGCGCGCATGTGTCTCCAGGCCCCTGTGTCACCATGAAGGACAGCGTGGGGGATATGGTGGAGGGTAGGAAGAAGAGGAAGACAGCAGAACATAACCTGAGGGTTGAGAATCATTGGATGACATTTATTGTTCAACAGAATATAATGACAAGCCAGTAATTATCTTATAAAACTCCACTGAGTGAATGACAGTCAACATCTCAAAACACCACATCTGTGTTTAATCTACCAGGCCAGTTCTTCAGCTGATCATTTCCACAGTCACTTTTTTTCCACAAACAACTTGGACAGCTTTCAGTTTTACATCCCAGCATTCAGCCCATCTGGATATTTAACTAGAGTGAACGTTTCCCCTGCTGCAAGGCAGTTTGGTGGCAAACACAAACTATCGCTGTGATGTTTCAGAGCTGCAATAAAGCCGCGTTTAACGTTTTTTTCCTGGACAATCACTTCACATTTATTGGACCAGAGGGTCAGTAATATTACTGCTCTACCAGCAGAAGCAGGTGAGTTTGAGCATGCAGTCTGCAATCACAAGTCCAATTTTAGTGTGCACTGAATTTCCGGACAGCACGAGTACCGGGCACCACCACCACCGACCACAAACCCATCACCACCGACTGTCTACACTGCTGCATCGCTTACTGTCAATACTCACTAATTTATTTATCCACTTATCCACTCATCATCATCTTTTCTATCTATCTTCTATCTGCATAAGTGAAGAAGAAGAATAATGTAAACCTGACACACAGTGCCCCGAGAGAGGAAGGAACTGAGGCCACGAGACGTACAGTCCTAATTTTCATCTACCAGCAACTATGTTCCAGGTTTCCTCCTGCCAGTTTATAGATTATGAATTACTTCTTCCATTAAGGACTTCAATGAATTATCCAATAGTTACACTTCTTATGAAGTACTAAGCCTTGCATGTGGAACTGTGCTATTTGGGCGATGGTTTGAATCTTATGTGCGGCCTGCATGTTCTCCTCATGGTCCCAACTCAAAGACATGTGTGGAACAAAGGCAACGATAAACCCCTACCTTATCATCAATCACCAGGAAATCCGTTTGAGTGGTTGACACGAGTCAAATTTGCCTTGGCAGTCCTAACCCTAGACTACTAACATTGCCAACCCGTTGTAGAGATCAGTCAGACATGCACCAGCCCAAGACTTGGTGCCCCGTCTCAGATGGCAGAAAACTTAAACAACATAGCAGGACAAAACCGCACCTCTTTGTGATTTGCAAGGGGTCGGCGAGGGTCGGCTCCTGTGAGAAGGTCTCCTTGTCGAAGAGCCTCCTGACAGCATAGTCGGCAAGCTGCTCCATGAGTAGAAAGGTCTCGTTGAGGTGCAGGAACATGGAGAAGTAGTGGTCCTCTCCCCCGGCTGCCACATGGATGCTCTCGGCCAGGATCACGTTGGATGACTTCTCCAGCTTCCAGATTTCATCCCAGGAGACTATAAACTTCACTGAAGAAGCACACATCAACCCTTAACAGAACGCTTGTTTAGGTCAGTATGATATACTGGTTGATTTAAAGCTACATACTAAGCTGAATATTTAATCTCAGTCTCATTGGATTATAAAAAATGGAATGTGTATGTGTACAGACGTACATATATATATATATATATATATATATATATATATATAATATATATATATATACACACACACACACACAGTAATACTTTGATTAGCACTACCTTCCACAGTGATGCTTTAAGATGGCAGTCTCATTTTAGCCCTGAGTAATGTTTTATAATTTCCATGTTTTAAAAACTGAACAAAAAAAATTTTTAACAAATTTTCTGGGATTTCATACTTGTTATCCAAAAAATAGCATGTTTTCCATGCTATTCAGTAATGGTAAAGGTACAATTCAATTATTTAGTATCAGATTGTGAGCATGTGCAGTTTTCATGCATCATTTATGCAATATACTATATTAATGATCGTTTATAGCTCTTTTTCATTTTCAAGAACACATCCGAGAGCCCTCATCCAGGTATTACAGTGCTATAATTTTAGTCATCACCCCTGTCCCTTAGTAGCGCTGATGCAGAATTTCACATATCCAAGACTCGAGATGTGTTCAGTATCTACCTCTAAATGCCCTGCACTTTGTGTCTTGAGTAAATCAAAGCTGTACTGTCACTGTGTATTAGATCAGCCCCCCACGTTACTTCTGTAGATCATTCATGTAATGATGAAACAATATATAAACCACAGCAGTTACGGTGACAATTACAAAGTTAATGACAACTGACTGCTTATACCACTGAATTTTTATTTTATCTTTTCCTGTAATCATTGTCTTCTGAACATGTAATGTCCATCACCCGTGATAATAATACCAAGTGAGTGAACTGCAATGGTGTCCCTCAGAGGCATCCTTGCCAGTCTTATTTAAACACAGCAGACAATAAAGATGACACGAAAACTTGGTGCTCATGGGAGAAAAAAAAATAATTAATAAAACACCCCCACAAGTTTACCAGAATACCCACAAGCAGCTGACTCTGCAAAATGTTTGGGCGACGGAATTTACGTGTCCTCAGCACCGCAGCGGAATGCTCTGCCAGAAAATGTGCATCAACTCTCAAACAGGCGGCCAAGTGGATGAGACGGTCGGCAGTTAGAAAACAAGACAAGTGGGTGGTGGAAGACGACTGGGAGGGACGGATGAGTCTCCTTGCGCACTTTCCTCCTTCCGGACTTGACTCACCCTCAGACCCCAGCAGGTAGGAGTAGAAGCCGAGGAAGTTGGTGCTCAGGTATAGCCAGCCCTGACAAGGCACACGGCCCCTCCAGTAGCTGCAGGAATAGTAGGTGACCAACTTCTCCTTCTCTGGGAGACCGAACCACTTCTCGAACCTCAGCAGTGCCTCACGGAACTTCTCTGGATCATCCTCCTGCACCAGGGAGGCCTTCCCCTCCTCAGCAATAAGGCCCTGGAGGAAGAGATTTTGTGAGGGACACACACAACTTCAGCAAGCAAAACAGACAAACTCAAGAAACCCCCCCTACATGTACAGTTTGTCATTTCACACACTTATGACTATCCATTTAGAAACTAAAAATAAATTCACTGACCACAGTGCTGATATTATGCTATAATGAATATTGAAAGTAATGAAAAAACACCAAAGGGGCTTCATTCAAACCCTTTGAATTAATGGGTGTCAAGGGCTTCCAGTTTCCTTCCCACATTTATATGACACTCTTCTCCAAAATGGAAAGCAATGTGAGGTTTATACACCAAAATCCATACATTCATCCATCCATCATCTTTAACTGCTTTATTCTGATCAGGGTCATTGCTCTACTTCAGAGATGATGCATATAGGTAGATATATGTACCTGCAACATCGCTGCCTCCCGAATGGAATTAAATATGTTCTCTAGCACATTTTATTTACAGTGCATTCCAAAGAATAAAATGTGGCTTCTCTACATATATTATTTATCATTCTCACCCAAGCATTATAAATATTTATTCATTTACCTGATGTTTTCCCCAAAGTGATTCAGAATGTGAGGCTTGTATACTAAGCTATTTTTACAGCCATTCACCCATTTATACAGCTAATTTCAATGATTCTCAGGTAATTTTTACCGGACCAGTTCAGAGACCACAGCCACCAAGCGGTCTCCTTTATAGTTAAGAGTTTGGCTCTTGAATACTGTCCCGGGGTACTTAACTTCTCCAACAAGATTATTTCCAGTAATAAATCAGGCTAGTGATATTGCAAACCAAGTAGACTTGGCCTGCAATTCTGTCACAGTCGTTACTCAATCATTACACAGTGTTTACACAGTCATTACACCACTGCAGAGAACCCTGCAAATCCTGCATTATCATCCGTCTGTTTAAAAAAATCCACGTGGAAATCTGTAATAGTGCGATATGGACTGCAGTGGGGAGAATCCTATTAAATTAAATTAAAAATTCAGGTTAGCCAGATGAAATTACATGGAACTGCAACTGCCATCCACTGCTTGCAAAAAGGGGATATTTTCTGCCAGTCACACAGCGATGAATTATTCATTGTAATTGAAGGAGGTGAGCACTCTGGAGTGGAGTCCGAGTGCCACAGAGGAGAACGTGTGAGCCAGCGCCGTGGACAAGGTCACGGTCGGCCGGGTTCGGGCTCCAGGCGAGTTCCTTGAGGACGTACTCTGATCTTGCCCTGGACAAAACTGGTGATGTCCTCGCTCGAGTCGAACACGGACAGGGTTCTCATGATATTCTGCTGCAGCCACTCCCAGTGTTGGTTGATCTCCTCTTTGGTGGCCCCTGGAAAGCAGTGGGGGACAGTTAACACCCCCAGTAACTTCATGTTTTAACACTGATGTTTCCTGATACAGACAGGCAATACAATATTCATGTTCAAATTGAAATTCATCTGGTAGTATAGTAAAGTTTTTGCTTTGGGGCCTCGGCTCCCTAACTGGCCGATTACTCAGCTGAAAAAAATATGGCACTGGAACTACAAATCACTCCAGGCGCTTATCGACTGTCAGTGCGTATGTGAAGAAGGGCCAAAGCCAAAGAGATAGAAACGGTCTGTTACGACAATATTCAAGATGACAACTCAACTTATTGCTTGAGCAGCAACAAACACTTGTTACATCTGACGTTTGAAGCAAGCAGAAGGTAGAAGAGTTTGGGGTCTACAATTTTCACTTTGTTCTATGTATAGTCCGTTTATGATTCAAAACATAACGTGCAGTCTTGACCCACCTTAAGACAGGAATTTACTGCAGAAAAAACGTCCTACAAGGTGAATTCTCAAGGCGAACACATCATTGGCTTTAGTTTGAATGGTTTAACAATATTTTTATGTGTTCCAGGGCCCCAAAATTGACAGCCGCCTGTGCTGAAATAGCAACAAATCCCATTAAACTGGACACACGGGAGAGGCAGTTTCTCTTCATTAATTACTCTATAAATTGACAATTTTCAAAGAGTCTGAATCCAGGCCAAGATTTCCAAGATTAAAACGGGCAAAAATAGAAAACAAGGGACAGTTGAGAATTTAACGCAACAAGAGGCAAACTCAAATTATGAAGAATGGCTCTGGTTCCGTGTGAACGTAAAATTCAGGCCACATACCTGCGATAACAATAGGCACAATAAGCCAAAGCTGGGGTATTACATGAAACTCCATGCAAAGTCAAATTCTTGCAACCCTAATGGGTGCATGTTGAGGTTTCACTGCACTTAAAGAAGAAAATAAGGGAATGTACAATAGTTTGAACACATATAGTTAAGCATATCATCCCATGGGTGTGTGTGCACAAAGCAGTTTGATGAATCACACCAGGTAAGACGTGATGCAATGATAACATTGTAACGTACCACATGCTATCGACCAGTAGACCTGGGAGTCCGGTGTCTGGTGCAGGATCCGGAAGGGAGCTACTTTGGCAGTGGAGTCCAGCACGGTGTCCAGGGTTCCCACCAGGAGACCTGTTTGCAACGGAGAGGATGATAAATCATCTCTGATACACATCAACAACACCGCAAGCCACCGCCACCCCCCAGAGCAGCAGCAAGGACAGTAGCCCTTGGCCAATGTTAAATAACAAAAAAAAAAAAAAAAGACCAACAAGCTGCACCCACTTGACAAACAAACNCCTTGGCCAAAGTTAAAAAAAAAAAAAAAAAAAAAAAAAAGACCAACAAGCTGCACCCACTTGACAAACAAACCCGTGAACAGCGCTGGAGACATCCAGTCAGCCGTCTAAAATAAATTAGCTGCAAATGCGCTGCATGCTGCCACGTTTCGGTGTCCGCCAGTGACGGAAGCTGCTCATCACAAAATGCCCTTCATAAATTATTGCAAAGATTCGACCTCCACGATTCCCTGCTGAAAGCAACAGAAACCTCCGCTAATGTTAGGCTTCACAGCGCCAAGCCTTTGGGATGCACGCCTCGCAAATACATATTTCATATCATTTTTCTAACAACTGGGTTTATGTGCATATAAACAGCAAGAACGTAACACAGGACAGCAAGAATATACAGAATATGTATCCATATACAAATGAGATAAACGTACCCCAAAGAAAACACCCTTTTCAAAAAAATCAGCCTTCTCATCGTTTTCTGTGGGTCAAAGGCATAAGGGGCAGCAAGTGATGAAGCAGTTAGAGCCACTGCCTTGCACTACAAGGACCCAGCGTAGAACCCCACCTCCAGCGCTGGTACCTTTGATCAAAATACCTACCCTGACACTCATACAGCAGAAATGCCCTAACTATTTAAACGGGTAAATCAGTGTAAGCAGTCAAACACACATCAAGTCACTTTGGAGGGAACTGTCAACTAAACAGACATAAATGTAAGGAAGCTGCAAAGCTTTAGGCATCATATTAGTCACATAAGATGCTCAAAAAGCACTAGAAGAAGCACATGAGTTGCTAGCAGAAGAGGAGGCATTAGCACATACAGTCCACTTCGTGGGTGTGTGGTCAACAGGGCACTGTACGTCCAGCGTCATGCTGTGGCCCATTAACTGGCCGTAATTGTGGGCCTGGTGCTCAGCAGGACAAGCAGGGCACAGCCAACTTCCTCCCGCGCCAGCGCGTCCCCTGTCATTACCCTCAAAACTGTCGCACGGCGCCTCCAACAGACACAACCGCGTGCCATCAACAGCCACCTGCACACCACCCTCAGCGTCCAGCCAACCAACATCACACATAACCTTCCGGAAGACTCTGCTCACAGCCATATGTTCTGGGAGGGAAGTCAGAGTCAACTGTGGCTGTTAAAAGGTGAACAAAAACACTCCACGTGATCCGTTTACGTTTACACGCTGCCACTGCGTAAAAAGACTTCTATATGATCAACGTTTTGGAACTAAATTGCAAGTTACCATTTCCCTTGACCTTTATCAGACACCTCTTCTCAAGGCGATTTACTATGTTTGTACGCCACATACAATGATTCACCCATTTATACAGCTGGGTCATTTTACTGAAACAATTCAGGTGGGATTTAATTCTGAATACTTTGATCGAAAGGCATCTAACTGCTGTGCTGCTGGCTTTAATGTACTTCTAGAAACACGGTGAAGATACCTGCATGATGAAATGCCTGCAAAATGTATTTCATTCCAACCAAGTCTTGTGTGCAACACTTTTCATTTAACTTTAGTATTTGGCTGATGCTTTTCTTCAAAACAACTTAAAATATTACGTGTTTTACCCATTTATACAGCTGGGTCCTTTATACCTTAGCAGTTCAGGCTAAGAACGTTTCTCAAGGGTACAACAGAGGGTAAAGGGGTCCTCAGACCAGAACACAGCCGCCATAACCGCTACCCCACCTGCTGCCAATGTAGCTTAACAAGAGACGTGTTACATCTGCAATTAAAATGCAGGGGAAGGTTTATATAAACCTGAGATCATACAGTCTATCTGCTGTCATTTGGAGGGACAATGGCTTCAGCCCACAAGCGGCAGATTGTCAAGCAGCCCAAAAACAAACACCGGCGTCGCTCCACACCCTCCTTTCAAACGTCCTCTTCAAAAGCACTTCGTTTTGTCCAAATGAACAAAAGACACGGTGGTTTCCAAACAAGATCCTGTGCAGGATTGAGCGGCGTGATCCGACCACAGCAACGAAAGTCACCTTGGACAGACACGAGGCGGATGCCGGGGGCCACAGGGGGCGCGACTGCTGCCGAAAAGAAGCTCATTCTAGAGCACAGTTCACATCGGCCCAGAAAAAGGCCCGACCCGTAACACGAGTCAGTTTCTTTAATCTACCACAAATATATTTTTAACATGCACTCTTTTTTTTTTTTTTTTACATTCAGTGGTGCAAAAATGAAAAACAACTCAAAATAATATTGATGAAATACACCAAGAAAATACTCAGAAACACCAATGAGAGATCAGAGGCAAATACTCCTGATCACTGCAGATGGTTAGTTATAAGTTATAGTTAAAATACATAATATAATAATGGTATAAACAGATTAACAAAAAAATTAAGGGCTTTCCAGCAGACCACCCAGGGAGAAAGAAAAAAAAATGAAATTGTGATAGTGACTGTGAAAATGACACCGGTGGATCCAGGTGACTAACACATCATGCTAGACATGATCAAGTGTTTTGTATGATGATTTTCTGCAGTTTCTTGAATAACGTGACAGGATTCGAACAGGATTTCTAATAGACAGGATGACTGTTGCACACACGTTGTTATTTCTGAGTTACTGCCGGACCTCACATTTGGGGGGATTCAGAACAAACCAAACCTCTGGCAAACAGCCACAGTGTCGTGGTATGTGAGACAAGGAGGGAAACGAAAGGGGCATCGAGGTGAACAGGCCAAGCCCGGGGGGGGGGGGGGGGGGTGTCCTCCCTGCAAACGGACCACCCTACTGTACAGTCACCATGGCAACTTGACGGTGTGATTAAAATATGGTGCAAAGTTTTGCACGGCCAGAGTTCAGAGGCTCCCCACCTCCTCACGGGCTTGGATCCCTTCAAGAACCTGAGGAAAGGGAAGCAGCCCCTCCTGGGAAGATGTTACACAGAATGTACCGCACTGAACCCGACTGCCTGCACACAGAATTGGGTCATATGCACTAACAACACGATCCTATTTTTATTACACGTTTAAGGTTTATTTAGTTACATGGTGTCATGATCACAGGGTCAGAACCTCCACCTCCACAGCAGCAGAAGCCACGTCTCCAACTGTGCTTGCAGTTCAGTTCGAATCTCGGGCTCTCTGGTCATTACAAACCCCCCCCCCCACTTGTGGTTAAGGGTCCAGGACACCGTGCTATTATTGTTCCAGGCTTTTCTTACAGGTTATTTACTGCAGCTGTTAAGTACAGACCTGCCAGACAGACGAAACGTTCGACGTAAATAGTAAAACACAGTACAGACCATGTAGTCGCCATAGAGGCAGCAGCTGGAACACAGCGGCCGTGTCATGTTACTTGTTGCACCCGGTGTGGAAAAAACACGCCATTTGTTACACTAAACGAACACATCTTTATTACGGGGGGGGGGAATCACGCCATTGAAGAAATGCGCGTGCTGGCGCACTGTTGGTGTGTTCTGTGTGTGCGCGCACGCGCGTGCCCGGACCTCACCTGTCAGCCCCCCGCCGCCGTCCCCATACCCGCGCCTCCTCTGCAGCACGAAGTAGTCATTGGAGCTCTCGGTGACCCACAGCTTGAAGGCGTTCTTCAGCAGCACCTCCTCCGGCTTCAGCCACATGGCGCGACGCGGACGAGGCGGGCGGGCGCGCGCGGCGCGATGCTCATCGCCGTGGCGGAGCGCGGGGTGCGCGCGAGCGGCGCCCTTCCTCTTCCCCCCACGTCGACAGAAACCGCCGCCAAGGTCCGGGCGCGCGACGCTCCCCGGGATTGTAGTTCCGCTCGATGGGCTGTGGTCCGTGGGTGGAGGAGCGACGCGCGCCAAACTACACTTCCCACAATCCCGCAGGACCCGATGGAAAAGAAAGGACGCGCTGAGAGCGTCGCCGGCAGAGCTGTCACTCTGCTTGTTTTTCGCACTCGAAATACCGATCGCTCCAGCACCGGCTTTTTCAAGAGCACTCTGCGTGTTAGTGAAGAAAATTAAACATATATATTTTCTTCTTTTTTACGTTCTGTGAGGCTCAAGAGGATCAAAAACAACCCATTTACATGTCCCGAAATTACGAGTTTCAACTGCGAAGCGTCTCACTAACATAAAATATCAGGTTGACCTCATTGTTTGTTTACACTGTTCACGATGGTCAAGTAAAGGTCCACGACGTTATACCCCTCCTGCACCTGTTTACGTTAGCGGTGGGGTTAAAGTCCGGGCCCGTTTGGTGACACTAATGATAGGAAAAATCTCTGCCACCATTGTCATCATAACAACAACATAAATATTGAGAGGATGTATGTATTATTCAAGATTTGTAATCACCTGAACTTAGGTGTTTAATGGCCTTCTTTCTCTTGTTGAAGCTCATGAATGTATTTGTGTGTCACCCGTATTTTAATTCTGTTTAGACAAAAGCATGTGTGAAATGAAGAGAGAGCTAAAGCTCCTGAGCAGGGATGTGAAAGACCGACATCAAATTATACTGAGTGTTTGGCTGCAGTTATTGCTGCTAACATGGTCAAGTTTAAGGGGGAAGTTGCGTCCTGATCACTTCCACATGGGTGATATGGGGTTGGATGACTTTGTTCTTTAAATAAATGAAGTAATCATTTAAAAACGCAGCTTTACAACTCAAGTTTACTCAGGTTGCCTTTGTCAAGTATTACATTTTGTCTAAAGTTCGGAAACCGTTCAGCGTGAGAAACATGCAGTTACAGAGGAAATCAAGACGGGGACAAAAACTTTTCACAACAATGTACTTTACAGCATACGTGACAAAAAATGTTTGAAAAAATGAGATCCAAATAAAAACGGATCAATATAAATCAAATTAGATGAGGACAATAAACTGCAGAACTGATCTCTTTCTGGAAAGAAATAATAAAAATACAATACAGGCAGCAAAAACCAGACATTGTTGAAACTCAGTTGAATTACCACTAGAGAATGTTATTTTGCTGTGTGGTCACCGAAACAGTTGCACTTTCATTCGATCTTCTTTGCGGGGGGTGTAATTGGCACATAGATGTAATTGGGGGCGTGAAAGGATCCACATGACACCTCTGTTAGAATCCCTGTAAGGTTTCTAGGCTACCTGAAAATCCTCATTCTTTTCTAAAAATCTTCTCGTGGCTTCACACGTCTGCAGCTCTGACCCTTTATCACCTTCCCACTGTTGATTATATGTCTTCCTTGTATTATTCTTCTTTCACTTTGTTCTCATTTTATTGTGATTTTTAAATTTTTTTTTTTGCTTCACAGCTGTAATTCATGCATCTTCACTGCAGTGCATCATATAAAGATTATCGCATTAAAAGAAGCTTGTTTATAATTGTGACGAGTACTGCTAATATAGTTGGTCCTACTGATATCAGGCACATTGTTACATGACAGGTGTGACACAAGTAACCAAAAACGTGCCCCTGCTGGGAAATTGGAACCCCAGTATACAATAAACCAGCAAAAGCCACAATAATTCTGCCCTCGGGGGAAAGAGAAATAACTGAGATCAAGTTTCCTGTTCACACAGCCACTGACCTCCAGGTGCCACGGAGTCTCACTCTCCACCCAAATGACGCTTGGTATTTGTCATGACGCTGGTGCCCAAGTGTTGTATTAAAAGACCAAACTCTGCTGCTTCATGCTGCTGCCAGCAGATGAGTGGATTTCTGCTGACTGTCCAGCAAAATGTTCCTTCCATTTTGAGTTCTGCAATTAAAACTACATAACCTCATACAGCAGCAGCAGCAGCAGGTGGTGAAGATGTTGAAGGACTCATGTTTCAATCCCACCTCCTGCTGTAATAACTTACCCTGAACTGATGCAGTGCACCTATATCCTGGCAACAAGTACCTGGCACAACGAGGTATATATTAAAATACAGATTGGTATCCATGTTGAGAAGCCTGAGCACAAGTTGTTTCCAAATGAAGCAGAACCACATCAGAGAAATATTGAAAATGGGTGGAGTGAGACACTAGGTGGCAGCACTGGGCCTAGCATCTGTGGCCCGGGTTCAAACGCAACTCGCACTTCGGTGATTTCATTCACTTCTGTCCGGTTGGCAAGTCCCCAAGTAACAGACTTAAATATTCATCGCTTTTACTACTAATAAAGAAATGTAATTAAAAAGCAGCATATAAAAAAACGCATATTAATTACCTTATTGTTTAGTAGTTAGGTAATCTGTGTCTAAAGCGTTCTTTTTTTACATTGAAATAAGTGCTTTAGAGTGTTAAGGATATTTTGGGAAAATCAGGATGAATATCTTGGACGAGTGTAGTGTTTTCATCATAAGGGAAATAACCGCCTGATATTCCACTTCACGGAGTTCTAGTGCCACTTGTAGGAAGCAACTACACGGACAGCGGGGTTTAGCCGCAAGTGGAACCGAGCCGTCGAAACGGGTTGCATTACGTGTTGCGTTGGGAAAAAGCTTCAGGTAAGCGAATGAGCAGAAAACGGTCACAGCGAAGGTCCCAGTAACACTGACATCGTGCAGCACACAAACCGGCCAGCAGGAAAACTTACAAACCGAGTCTAAATAAAGAAGGTGATGCTTGAGGGCAGGAGGCGGCTCTGCTCTCCGTTCCGCTTGTGAACTTCAACTGCCTCCTTTTCGGACCCCCCGTGCAACAACTTAAATATCAACTCTTGAAATGGACCCCATTCACCAGACTGACAGACAAGGACCAGTCACTGGTTTAATAAAAGGAGTTTTATTTACAATTTCCATTTTAATATAAACTTTAATCATATATACATCAGTTATCAAATTTCCCACACAAAGGGGGGATAGAAGACACTATTTGTCCCTTATTAAATAACGAAAATACTTTGGACAACTTTAGCCTAGGTGGCGGGAGAGTTAGACAAGCCACCATTCTCGCGGAAGAATAAAATAGGATTCATTAGTTACTCTGTAAAATTGTTAAAGTGCACACCACAATTAGGACTGAAAATACTCCAAAAAACTTCCACATTCCATCACAAATCTGTTACCATACATTTTGCTTCAAAAAAAAAAAAAAAACCAGTAAGGCACTAATTTTTCCAAAATCATTAAACAGACATAAACCTACTGCTTTGTTACAATTTGCACTTTTTCATGAGGAGGGGTAATTAAAAAAAAAAAAAAAAAAAAGTTACATTCTTGCATTATCTAAAAGTAATCGAGCGGTAAAGCGAAGACCCAGGAGTCCCACAACAGACACCATATTAAAGAGGGAAACTGGAAGTTCCATTATTATATACACACATCAATAAAGAAAACTTTCAGACAACGTGAACAGAGCCACGTCCCTCTTGCTACAAACTTAAATAAGGCTTTAATGAGATGTTGAGATTACAAGCACCCCCCAGGTAGAAGTAAACTGGAGTTTCCGCTCAACATCGCAGATCAGTCGCAGAAGCTGATGGAAAAGGTGTATGGAATGCGTCGCGTTTCATCTCGCATCTTGTGCTCTAGAGTTTGAGGAGGCTCTTCTGCTGGTGAGTGTCCTGTCCCTCGGGTGCAGGACAGCATCAGTGTGGGTCAATAATGCAAACTAAAGGTGTGAGTATATAAATGAGGAAGGCGCCCAATGACAGAAAGAGGGAAAAAATAATTTTATCAAGAATCCATACGTTACTAGAAAAATACTTCATTTTATTTCAAAAAGAACCATAAAACAATCTGAGGTTCCTAATAATTTAACCATCTTATTTCTCTGGAGCCACAATTTATCACGGGGTGATTTACCCTGTAGTAAGACCTGTTCCTACCAAGATGCCTAAAAGAGCTTGTAGTCACACAATTTATTTTTATTATTATTTTTTTAAAAACATGATTAAATAATCCTCAGAAACACAAACCTGCACTTTGGAACCTTATTACTAAATCACATAGTGAAACGGTAAGACCCCTGTTCCAAATCTTCTTTGCACATCAGAGATACTTACAAACATTTTCTGGAAGCTACAGCGTGTTGAAACTGGGGCTGCGTCTCTAGATTCTCCTTTATAAAAATGCATAGGTTCTCATTTTCCTATGAGTAATCACAAAAGTGCTCTATGGGTCATCACTGCTTTGTCAGAAGCCGCTGCTGTGTTTGAGAATCACAAACCAAAGAGGGACACGTGAGGAGGTCCCTTTAAGTCCGGGGGTCTTTGGGGGTCTGCGAGTCTCCCTCAAAAGCCATATTGTCGTAGTGGGGCTGGATGTTGATCTGCACCTCCCCGCCTTCCACACTGTGTTCCTGTTTCTCTGTGGCTGGAAAGCAGAACCACATCATTGATATCACAGGCAGGCCACACACACACACACGAACTGACCAGCATATTTGGCCCGCGTTCCTACGCTGTTCTACATGCTGCAGAAGATTGAGGTATATATTAAAATACAGATTGGTATCCATGTTGAGAAGCCTGAGCACAAGTTGTTTCCAAATGAAGCAGAACCACATCAGAGATGTGATGAGATGAGAACTGCAGTTGTGTTAAAGCTCAGACTGTCTGCTTGGTAGCAGAAACTGACCTCCCACAAATACAAGATGCAGGAAACAGGGGGGGAAAAAAAAAAAAAAAAAAAAAAACCCACCTAATTTCATAGCTGGCAAATAAGAAAATTCCCCTCATCAGCCAAAGGAGGAAAAAGTGCCCTTCAGAAACACAGGATCAGACGAAATGTCACATGGCAGACGTTTTAAGAGGATCAAATGTCCAGTTTGAGAAATTAAATACCTCTGTGCGCAGAACTGGATCACAGCAAAAAGACAATAGATACAGTAACGGGCAATTTTGCAATGTAGACGTGCTTTTGAGGAAGTCAACACTGTGTGCTACAGAGGCAGGACACATGGGTCACAGTGGAGAGTTCAGGCTAAACACGACCCACTGGAGAAGAAACTGGTCACCCGCTCCAGGATATTTGCCTAGAAAACCCTGTGGATGGGAGGAAACAGCCATTGGTGTGAAGACAAGGCCCCCCATGTTGGAATGTGTCCAACATGCTCCCGGGGAGAAAGACGGCCATTACAAGCAGTGACTGCAGCCACCAAGTTAAGCCCTTGGCAAATCTGGGTGGGATATTAAACAGCACAGAAATCACTTTGTCAACAAAAGTCCGTTTAGCTAAAGCTACAGTCTTCCCACGACCGGCTGTCAAAGTGGGGCCATAAGGAAGGCTGAGAATCGATGCTCTTGAACTGTAGCGTTACTGAAATACTGAAAAAATAAAAGCTCAGCTGAAGGACTAACAAGGAAGCCGCACAGTCACTTCGGCCAAACAGGAGGATTCGCTGGAGAAACCTTATGCTGGGAAAGTGTGAAGGCACCTGCTGAAGGGGACAGCTGAGGCTGACATGGACGGAGGATGTTACTAAAATAATGCACATGAGGTTGAGAGAACTCAGATAGGAGATGAGGGATCTGAAGGGATCTGTGCACTGAAGTCCACAAGGTCAGGAAGGGTCAGACACAACTGAGTAATAAAATAAGAGCGAAACACTACCGGACACTGCTACAGGAGGCAGCGCACAGTGAAGCACAGGTATCCAACGGTATTCGAGTTTTTGCCAAAAAGAATCGCAAAAACCTGTACCTTAAACTCTCTCTCCGAATAGAAAACCCATTATAACCGACATGCAGCAGAAAAAAGCAAAGTGGCTGCGGCGAGAGGATGGGGGGTGTCCAACGTAGGAAGTGTTGCTTTAAGAAAGTGGAACCGTTGACGAGAAGTGTGTTGCTCAAGCTCGGTGTGTTAACTGAAACATACGCTTTGGCCAAAGCGCACGGTTAGAAAGTTGACCTGCAACAAAGGCAACGTGTTGAGGGGTTTTCTGCTTCGCTTCATTACGGATCAAGGTAGAAGTAGGATTTACCCTGGACGAGAGTGCGGCGCGGTCGTCTCGGCTCTTCTCCCAACAGGGTCGCGTCACACGCTCAGGTTAATTGATACGCATTATTGCCACCATCTTCCCCACATGTAGATACGCTCAGGATTCGACAAACTTCCTTGTCTACTTGCGTTAAAGTCCCGTTTCGGGGCAGAAGGAAGATGTGATTTGTATCTAATGCACGGAAACATACCCACCGAGTGGTTTATTGGGCAGCTGAAGGTTCACATCATGTATCTTCAGTGGTCTGTGTCTGTAAGTGTTTCAGTGATATTTGGGTTCATTGGTTTATGGGATGGGCTGGGCGCATATTATTATCTCCCCCCCATTTAAAATAACGGAACATAGGCTCCCGGTATCTGAAAATTTGCTGTGCGACACTTTCAGGAATGGGTTACATCTGAGTGACAAGAGATGCCTTTTTTTTTTTTTTAAAATACATAATTTACCTTATGTAAAAGTAAGGCGATAGAACCGCGCTCACCTTGATGGGGGGTCTCCTCGGCCGGCAGGCCATGCTCCTCGGCCCCTTGTACCGAGGCGTAGCCCGAGGAGGCCGTGTCACTGCGTGTGTCCTCCTGGCTGCTTTGGTACAGCCGGAAGTCAGGCACGGGCACTTCTGCATGGGCCACCTCTTCTATGTCTGGCTGTTGAGAAGGTTTCCTCGGTCAGTGAGAGCAGCGCCTTCCTGCAGGACTCCCCTTCCCTCATTCATTCAATTCACTGACGGTTTTCTCCAAACACACTTAAAATGTTTAATCACTTTGCTCATTTATATTGCTGGGTCATTTTTACCAGAGTAAAAAAGGCCAAGTACCTTAATCCAAGGTTACTGCAGCAGGAGGAGGGATTTGAACCTGTGACCTTGGGCTCCAAACTGCTATTTTAACCATTACAACTTTAACACTTTTTCTCCAGCTGAAATACACTGAATTTGCTGACAAGGAACCTGCAGCATCTTTCAGAATCATTCTGCTAAAGTCATCATATTATGTGAAGTTTAACTGATGCTTTTATCTCACCTTTGTACTTCCCACACACACACACACACACACACCAGTGAATAAGGCACCAATACGACTACCCATATGGTGGTGCAATGAGATGGCTGGATGGTTCTTTCAGAGGGCATTAGAAATGTTTCCAACCTTTTTAAGCACCGACTTATGGGATCACGGTGAGAACATTCAAGCTGAACACACAGAGCCAAGGAGCTGTGAGCCACCATCACTGTCTGCTGTACCCCGGTACCACAAGAGAACACAGGGCTTCGCTCACCTCGACGCCCAGAACCTTCAGGATGTCACATTTACACATGGGACACGTCCTGTGCTCCAGCAGCCAGGGCTCGATGCACGGCTTGTGGAATAAATGGCTGTTAGGGAAGAGAAAAGAGGAGGAAAAAAATTCAGTTAATACAAATATTACATCTGCGTGTCACACGCCTGTTCCGAGTGGCACGCTGGATCCCTGCTGTGACAGAGAACTTGGCCCCCAACACAAAGTACTGTACCCTGTGACACCTGTCAGCAAAGCAGCACCGACACCTTGGACTGCAGGGCGCGTGACACACCCTTACATTCAGGCCATAAATCACCGCGTCGCCGAGTAACTTTCTCCCCTCAGCTGACAGACCTGAACACAGCTGTCCCTTGAGATATGGCTCGGAAAGTGAAATTACTTTAATCATCTCTACAGTTATGACCAAATATGAGGAAGGTTTTTCACGTTTTTGAGTAACAAGAGCCGAGAATGGGGGAATTTTTATATTTACTTTAGTAACACCCCCAAAATGACCCACAGACACCCCTTCAGAAAGCATTCACTCCCCATACACCCCACTCTCTGACCTTCACATTTCCACTGCAACGTGACCTTTCACCTTTCAGACGAATGCATTACACTCATGAGGGGGTTATGTGGACGGAGATGTTCTGTCAGATAAAGTTCACTACAGTGTTTAATTATAACTTCCTAATTTGACACTTTTCACTAAACCCGGTGCTGCAAGTTGCTTTGGTGTGTCGTCTCACAGCTACGATCATCTCTTCATGCAGTCAGGCACTAGAAATTAACTCATTTTGTTGATATGCTGAAGAGATCTGTAAGTTTTTGATAAATTTGTATTGGCTATTCTGTGCTGTACGTGTGGAGAAACGACGGCGGAGAGGGGAAAGCCTTCAGCAATTGGCCGCATGTGGACAAAATGATGAGGTCAGCAGACGGATCACTACGAGGCTGGCTTCTCTCTCTCTCACACACACACACACACACACACACACACACACAAAAGCCCTACAACCCTGGTACCTCTCTGGAAACAAACCTTGTAATATTAACCTGAAGGCTTCGTCTAGAACAGTCAGAAATAAGACCATTAAAGTGCTCCTTGAATCTACTCTTCTCCCGAGCCTGGGACACCTGCTGACTATTTTGTCAACAGGGGGGGAAGGGGAAAAAAAAAAAAAAAAGATCGTGGGATGACCCTCTTGGAGCTGCAGGGGGTAGGACCCAAACAGGTTTTACTGCTGCTTCTGGTCTCAGAGGACAAACACCTCAAGAGATGAGGAGAAAAACACAGGCTGCTGCTTTGGGGACTGGAACCACCCTCCCCATGTGAAGAGCAACTCGCTCTGGGGAAAAACCCAGCTCCCTTCACCAGGGTGACACCTACTTGCAGGTCAGAATGGACACGACGTCGCCAGGCTTGTAGGCCTCGATGCACACGGCGCATGTGTCTGCGTCTGACCCAATCTCCTGACGTAACAGAAAAAACAGAATTCAGGAAACAGGGTGGGGGTTCCTCTCTGATGTGGTAAATACTGGACATTTAACATCAGCACCAACTGGACAGGAGCACCCGTGTCAGGCTACCCATTTACGGCAGGGTGGGAACATATGGATACTCCACTCACCTGGTCTCCTTGTTTCAGGGTTCGGACTTCAAGCTGCCCGATGGCTTTCTTGGCTTCCGCTTTCAGCCGTTTCTGCAAGATGAGGTCAAAAAAAAGAGGGCGTGAAGTCAGGGCCTGGTCACATCAGGTCATCAGTTTCTTCCTATGATGCTCTACAGCAGTCTTATGTTCAATTTCAGTTTTTTTTTTTTTTTTTTAAATCTACAGCACTAAATCTCTATTGTCCGTAAGCTAGTTTAAGTAAACTTGCTTTCTGCAAAAACACTGATTTCTGAAAATTAACTCCATCACAAGTCACCATTTAATATACATTTCTTACAACTCACACGTCATCTTCACGCCAACAGGTGCTCTTATCTTCATAAACAATGGTGCAGTACTGCTTTTAGTTTAAAGCATGAAGTAACAGAGCAGTTCAGCACAGGAAATAACATACTTCAGTCACCATTACACAAGTGTATAGTTCCGTCCCCGAGAACAACAAGCCGCGAGCGATGAGGTCACGGCTGACATCTGGGCGCCCCTTGTGAAACCAGCCACCCGCCTCCAGTCCCAGCTTCATTAGGGAGCCTCGCTGATGTTTGCGTCAATAAAACACCCCGAAGACTGACGGCTGGAAACGTTACATCACCTTTCCACAACACAAAACGCAGGATAAATCCAGACTTCCCACGGTGGACCCCCCACGTTTAAATCCAGATTACACGCGATGCTCTGTAGCGTGCGGCATGCTGCAGTTCACCGACACACGTGTTCCACTTCACAGCCTCCTGCACCTGGCCTCAATTCCTCAGCTGGGCCCTTCAAATATGAGATGGAACCATAGACGCAAAATGCTACTAAGCAGAAAAAATGAACATCAGCTATTTATTTTGCATCGAGCAGCTGCGCAGAGGGGGACCCGACTCCCGGAAGGACTCGGCTTTAATGAAGTTTCCCCGGAGTCCCACAAGGTGTAAGGGCTCACAACAAGCAGGGGGGAAAGAGCTGCTTCCTGTAAGGCCTCCGGGTGGCGCCAGAGTTTACGTCAACGCGGCGAGCCGGACGAGAGGCGCCGCAGGACAACAACGCTGAAAGATCAATAGCGACTTTGCTGCCAGTATTAAAGAGTGCAGGACACACTTAAAGTCATCACCCTGTCCTACGGTCCAGAGTAGTTCAGCTGCGACCGGCACTTTGCGCATAAACAGTCATCTGTCCCTCACGGCATCGGCAACAGATTTGAGGAAGAGGGCTGTTGTCACGCTGCATGACAGAGCGAAGCAGAAGTTTGCATACAATTAGAGGCTGAACAAAGGACCCCTGTGGTCGCGCTCGCCGCTTCGCACCAGCTATTCATTTCCCTCATAATGGTCGACTTTTTGCTGCAGCCACCCACCCCGGTTCCTCCAACAGGGCCCCGTCCTCTCGCCGAACTGCCGCAGCCCCGGCGCAAAGGCGGGAAGCTCAGTCACACTCGAGGCAACAAATACGTTTTAGGTAACTAAGCAGAAGCCGAGCAGAGCTCTCTGAAAGACAAACGGAACGTGCAGGAAAGCAGCAAGCTGTTGTTTTATTGATTTGTCGGCGGCGCAGTTGCACAATACATTAAAATTCAATCAGGGGAAAGTAGGTGAAGCTGTTCAGAGTGCTGGGGGGGTCCAAAGGTTCAGCCGAGCTGCCAAGTGCCTCACGAGCAATGGGAACGTGACAGCATTCGTGTTAGAAGTGGGACCACTACGAATACGAGTGAACCGGAGCGTAATTCCCCGCCGTTCCTTTTAAAATGTTATCACAGTATATACACAGCTTCCAAATCAATGAGCGACGGCGAAAATGGACCGAGGAGAGAACAGACAAGTCGTGCAAAATCCATACAACCAAGCACCTGGATACCAAGTAAGCCTGTATTTTCGACGGGGCCATTAACTGTCCGGCCGTGAGGATTAATCCTTTGCCACATTAAGTGGGACCGACGTTCTGAGCCAAACGTAAATATTTCATGAGTAAAGTTCACTGCTGCTCTCCTCCTTCCAACTCAGATTTCAGAGGGCGACCGAGGCCTGACAGCACAGCCAACCATGGAAATTGCTGTTCCCTCCATCAGATGTTGAATGTTGCCAGATGTCTATCAAATGAACAGGGACCAACCAAGGTTGCTTAACAAAATAATTAAAAACGCACACATTGTGACCAGAAGTTCACATCGGTGGCCCTCCCTCCCACTACCAAGCAAACAAGTAAATGGGTCTGAAAGTTCAACTACACGAGAGGTGATTTTGCTTATAACAAAATGACCCACATTTGACAGTCAAAGAGCCAACATACAGACCTTATGGGTCTTTCTGAAAGCTTTCTACAAAACACCATTTCTGATAACTGCCGGGGGGCAAATTACTGCGCTCAAGGTGATGCAGCAATAACAAGCTGTTGGATCTGGCTGGAAGATTAGGCACTTTAGCAATAAAGAGGGAGAAAGGGTACCATCACAGCCACAAATATTTAAAAAAAAAAAAAAAAAAAAAAAAACATTTTATGAAACAGATTGAATTTAGTATTGTAGCATATGTTTCAGAGCTAGTTAACNTAAAAAAAAAAAAAAAAAAAAAAAAAAAACATTTTATGACACAGATTGAATTTAGTATTGTAGCATATGTTTCAGAGCTAGTTAACACATTACACCTAGAGATTTTACATTACGTTCTCACATTTTTGGTTGAAGGAAACGCTGAGTCACATTTATGTCAAATGATCAAGACAAAATGCAGAAGGTCAAATAAAATGCAGATATTTGAGCCACAACAGGACAAGTCTCACACAACTGTCACCGGTGACGAGGTCAGGCATTGCAGACATTGCAGGAGGGCAGAAGTGAATTTAAAAGAGACTCGAGTCACAGTGACACAGCCCGATTTGCAACAAAGGGAGCTACAGTTTCGCCGGTGTTTCGACAAGAACCTGCAGACCTCCTCCAGCAACATTCCTCACTCCGGCTGGCTCTGGCTTTTGTCCCCAGTTGGGACATAAAGACATTGTTTACCAGGTGTAACACTCCATCTAGTAAACTATTCAAATACTGAGTGTTTCAGCGACAGCAGATACCAGGAAGAAAGTTCCAGAGAAGGAATATTTGGTTTCAAAAAACAAAAATTTGTTTGAAAACTGCAGCCAGTGCAACATACAAAGGGCAACCTTAGTGTTTATTTCTTCATTTAAACAATGCCTTCCTTCAACGCAAACTGTCAGGTTTCTACAGTGTGCTACCTAAAATTATTTATTTTTTTTATTGTATTAGTTGAGGGTGAACACCTTACTAGTGGGTACTACAGCAGGATGGAGGACACGAGCCTAACCACCACACTACACCTACTACACCCGCGTTTCATTTCCCGAGCAAACTGTCCACATACAATATAAAGGCTATATTGCGACTCCACCCCCCCAAAATTCACCTTCAAATCACAACCCTTCAATGAACACATTCCTTAGCTTATATCTCTGACCATCAGCCTCAGGCATCGTGAAAAAAGGCGGTGAAGATGAAGACCTCCTCATGGGTACAAATCCAAGAAATCATCATTTGACCCTCCTGCCACTTTCGACAAGAGCGGAAACCACAGTAAAACCACGGCAAACCATTCCTTACAGTGATAAAAAGCCCCACCGATGCATTATACCGCTCACAACATACAAATGCTTAAAACTATTGTCTTCTCCAACCAAAACATCGAAGACTGCGCCTGTGTTCAATTGAGGGAAGGAAAGAGCTGGAATTTCCCCATTTGTGAAGATCAAAGATGTTTGTGTGTGACAGGGCTGCGTTTCAAGTGTGAACTGCAGAGTCTCTCCCATCTCCCAGCTCCATTCCAGTCACTCGGGATGTTCCCAAACAACAAGTTGGTGAACATTCTAGAAAACTGGCTCCAAGACGTGTTGCATATACACTCATATGGCTCTTCCGTTTGTCACGGACCCTTACTGAGACCGTCATGCATTTTACAAAAAAGTATTTATACTCCATTTAGCTTTAAGATCGGACTGTAAAACTCAACAAAAAAAAATAAATAAAGAGGGAATCGAAGGGAAATAAGAAGCGAAATGGAGAAATGCTGTGTGACACCATTACGCACCAAAAAAGTTCCTTACAGCACACGAGCACAGCTGTTTTTTGACAATTATGGAAAATGTTGTTAATGTGGAGAAACTATCATTAATTTACTCCTAAACAATACCTACCCAAAAAGCATCGGTTTTTTTAGCTGTGTCCATTATTTCGGTTAACCTTTTCTTAGGTAAACAGTACTGTATGTGATGTTTATAGAGTGACTGAAAGAGAACTGAACTTTCACACATTTATCATTCAGTATCACACGAGCGCGTACAAACTGAGCTTTTACAACATGACGAAAAACGGACTTTCACAAAGTGTTGAAACAAACGTTTATGAAAACGCTCATTTCTTCTTGAATAACCCTGTACTTAAAGTTGCTTCACTTCTTTTCTACACTTTTTTCATCCGTATAAAAGACAAGAAATGATAGAATTCTCTTATTCTGCCAGATAAAGTTAATATTTGATCTGTATGACAAACAAAAACCCTTTTTTAGGGCAGTGGCATTTAGTCAACTTTGGGAAACTCAGGTGGGCACGTTATTTCGTCGCCTGCTATTGATTTCATGTTGTGACACAGCGTTACTGCTGTTCTCAAAAAACTTTTGTAAACTATTAATTAAACATTCTTTTCTAGCAACATATATTCAGGGGTGGTCAAGTGTTAGTGGTACATGGTTGTAAATAATGAAACGTAGTGCAAAGTATAACGGGGACCCTCAGCGCCCCCCCCCCCCCCCCAACCCCAAACACATGGCAGCTGCTCGAGACTGACGGCTCGTTGCTCACCTGTGTTTTGTTCTGCAGCCGGACTCTGTTGAGCCTGCGGGCCGAGTAGAAGATGAAGTATCCCACGGTGGCAGCTGTGACCACGAAGAAGGAGATGGAGACGAAGAACACAGAGTAGTGGCTCATCCAGGGGCCGTGCTGGCTGCCCACCTGGATGGTCATGGTGACAGTGATGTTGCTCTTGATCAGATCTACAATCTCCATTCCCTGGTGGTAACCAATCATGATGGCCACCATGTCCCCAGTTCCTGTAAAATGGGGGGGGGGGTAGGAGCACCACTGAGCTCATCATTTCTACACCACAAGGTACTTTGGCACCATTCAGCTACTGGCATTAACACTGGACAACATGCTGGGACCCACAAGACCACATATGGCTCAATATTGATGTCCACACTGGGAAATTTGCTTACAAGATGGTAGAACTGTTCAGACAGTTAGAAAATAAAGGAAAACAGTGGGAAATCTGATGCGAAATGATAACAGCAATCAAAATAAAGAAAGGGCTTAATATAAATCATGTCATTTGCCTGTGCCTAACTGTCTGTCACAGAAGTGCAGACATTCATCAAAAATCAAAGTAGCTCCATTAGCTGTCAATTTGGGGTGATTTCTTTTAAGGAATGATTTTAATAGTTCTACATTCACAAAACATCACAAATTATTGCTGGAAAAGAAAAGCTCACAACTGACTTTTTTATGCAGATGGAGGATTTAACGTCAACAGAAAATGTTAGACAAGTAAAAAAAAAAAAAAAAAAAAAATCTTAAAGGGAAGAACTGTTTCCTGATTTAAATAAGTTTTTAATAGCCTGTACACCATTATCAAGTAATTCTGTAGTTAACAATCATATTGTATACTGTAGACAAAGTGAATGTTTGTGTTGCATTCCAGCCCATCAAAGGATATTTTAATGTCAAGACATTTATGACTGTGACACGTCCCAAACTGTACAAGTGTAAATTTTGGCAGGTCACGCAAAATATACATTCCCTGCTGAATATACAAAAAAAAAATTCATGTAGAGCCCTGCCAGAAAATCGATTATTTATTTATTTTTTTTATTTAGCTGATGCCTTTATCAAAGGTTTGAGACACTTCAGCTATAAGGTATTTAACACCACTTTATTCAAATCCCCCCCTACATTAAATGTAGTCCTGCTCAAGCTTTTTCAGAACTTGTTACTTGTCCCATCAGGATTACGACGACAACCAAAGCAGCCAGAACGTGACAGGATTGTTCCGAATGACAAGTTTCCAACAAAGTGTCAGAAAACTGGCCTTTCCCAACACGAGCACCGTGTGCCATACCCCTCTGAGATATGAAAACGTGGGAGCTTTTAATACCCCAATGCTGGGTTCGAGCACCATGCCTTTTGAAGGCTGAACGGCAGAGCAGCGCTGCCACAGGGGTCACAGGTAGTCTGGCTTGTGTTGCTGCGAGCGCCAATCCCCGCAGGCCAGTTTCCCTGTTCTGCTGACTTCGGTAACCGACCTCCAAACCACGTCAGTCTGTTCTGGGACTGAACTCATTCACTGTATTTTTCCCACTGGTTTCTTGCCTTTAATGTTCTGTTTTTATATCAAGCATTAAATTCAATACGTATAAAGCTCAGTTTGTTTGTTCTTCACAGCTTTATTTTTCAAGCCACAGACTTGAAATCTGGCACAGTGGTACTTCTCACCAAGTGAGGTTTTTGTGTAGTGAAGTTTATTAAATGCACGAATGACTACTTGCTACTGTGAACATTTCAAATTCAGTCTGTGGAATAAGGTTTGGAAGTGTGCTCGTAGTTATGATAGGTAAAGAAAAAAATAAATATATAAAAAATAGTTTGTTACTTTCTGAATAGGGACAAATAAACATCTGTACCATAATAACATAATTTTGGGACTCGGGAACACATACAAGTGTTTACGACTGAAGGCAGTAACTAAATCGCATTTATGAGAATTGACGTCGTAAAGCAGTTCTTGGAAATAAATTACCTCCAAGGTGGGGAAGACTATTTGAACACACTGCTACTCTTTTACAACCATCACCATACCCTTTGAACCGCTTTTGCATTTTAAGCTGTTCTTCTAGTGACAAAGTCAAATTAAGCTTTATAACAGCTGATATGCGGCATGTTGCTCAATCATTTCTATGGCGGAAAACTACAGTAAACTGCCTTTATGGTTAAATGCTTAGCAAAAAAAAAAAAAAAAAAAAAACTTGCTTTAAAAAATTGGAATCTCACTCTAATGCATTTATCCCCACAGCTATAAAAAGTGAACAGAAGGTAACATCTGCTTTAGTTCAGACTCCTGCTAATGGGGGGGGGGGGGGGGTTCTGGAAGAACTAAACATTTATTGGACACATTTCTCCAAAATCAGTTTCATGTTTTGTGTATTAACTCACATACAATGATTCACCCCTTTATACAGCAGTGTAATCATTACTTCACCTAGATACTTGGATCAAGGAGAGGTGGGATTGAAACCCAGGTCCTTCAAAA
Source organism: Arapaima gigas (assembly GCA_900497675.1). NCBI lineage: Eukaryota > Metazoa > Chordata > Actinopteri > Osteoglossiformes > Osteoglossidae > Arapaima > Arapaima gigas. The sequence continues at coordinate 113,753 of UFQX01005219.1, read as the reverse complement.
CCCACTGGCTTTACGTAGACAATCTTGTGTTTCGAGGTTCAACATAAATTTTTCTGAAGTTTATGAGCCTGAGAACTTTTTCCTGCAGTTTGTACGGAAGGAACACGCACACTGTGACCCAGAACCAGCACCCACAACCCTCCGGGGCCAAGACTATCAGCACGCCTACATCAACACCATTTACGTTCCAAAAACCCATCACAGCGTCCGCACGACGAGTAGAAAAGCGCCGAACAGCCCACAGTCTGAGGGAGGGGGACCTGCTGTGACTGTGTCCAAATGTCACTAACTGTCTGCCGCTGGATGACAAAGCAACAACGATGATGGTTTTCTAGAGACATACGTCTTTACGGGAAATTGGTTTGATTTTTCTTTTTTAAAATCGGGGCATTGTTGAAACCGATTATAATTTTTTTTTTTTTTTTAAATGATGGGGAAAAAGGATCCCCATTTAAATTTGTCCAGTTTAAATCCTTTATAGGAATTGATTAGGAACAAACTGCAGGACATAGGAACAAATGGGTCAAATAATACAAACTGCTTCAAATGGATGAAAACAGCTAACTGCAAAATCACAAATACACATTTAATGTGACTAAAGGACAACTTATTAAATTACTCACATCATATTAAAATCCTTCCAGGTTCATATGCTTTTAGGTCAAGATTGGCTCTAACAAAAGCCAAATAACCACTTACTTTACATTTCTATGCCAGTTATTCAATTTATATGAACAAAAACAACAAGAAGGGAAGAGCAAAGTAAAGCAGCTTGTGGAAAGCGCAGGGCAAACATTTGAACAAAGGGCAGCATTAGTGTTTACAAAAGCCAGCGGGGGGAAGAGGGACAGTCGATAAGGACGATGAGGTTGGAGCACAGCAGAGGACAGAGCGGTACGAACTCCTGCAGAGAGCAAACCCAGCACCAGACACCCATCCTTGTTCTGGAGCGGACAACAGGTCCAGCACACATTTCTCTATTTACGGCACTTCTCAGGCAGTGTCCTCAACTTCATTTCTTCTCATACAGTATCGCTATAACATGACTGGAAACATTCTGCTAAACTCCTTTACCAGCTAAAAATCTGACCTAAAATAGGATTTTAAAAAAAAATAATAAAAAAAAAAATCAGTGCAGAACCATGAGACATTATTGGACCAGCCAGTGGTGTAGTAGAGTCATCACCTCCCACCTGAATTCCCACTTCTTCTTAGGGCCCTTCATCAAGGTGCTTCTGACAAAACCAATACTGGTACCAATTTCCCAGTGGTGTAAAGGGGCAAACGGTTGTAACTTGATATAAAGTTACCGTAGTAAGTGGCCTGGGTGAAAAAGGCATCAGTTAGTGTCACAAGCCACTGAAGTCAATATACCCTTATGCAAATAATTTTAGAAGAGTTTTTCCAAAATACTTGCCACTTGTCCTCTTGTTAGGGCTCCCAACTCGGCAAAACCACATCGGTTTTTCTGCAATCCTCAGTGATGTCAATTAACAGTAAAGAGCTGCACACACTTGCAAAGGCTGGTCAAAGCATTTTGGCAGGTGAAAAGTTTTTGTCACCTTCCCATGAACAAAAAGTCAGTATTTAAAGCAGCCTCTTTCAAAAAGAAGGACCAGGGTTCAAATATCACTGTTGCTGTGGGACTCTTATTCAAGGCAGTACTATTATTGTCATTACAAATGAGTAAATCCTAAGTAGCTTAATGAACAAACCCAACATTGCAAGTTACTTTATTATGAAGCACGTTGCTGTATCCAGTCGTAATAATAATCTGACATCTGGAGGCATTTTAACTACAAAAGTTTTAAATACTCCTTTGCTTCCATTTCGGGTGCAGCTGGAAATCCGTTGGGTTGGTTTTGCTCCATCAGCTACGAGAATCAGCAACACTTAAATATCAGCAAGGACATGTTTCCAGGAGTGTTCACAACACAGAACTCGAGAAGCAGGCCTGCAGCAGAGCTGGTTCACACCAGGCAGAGCAAGAATAGTTAGACGATCAAACAATCGAAGGCTTTTATATCACTGTGTGTGTGAAGAGGATGGTTATGCAAAGAATGTTTATATAAGAACGAGAAGAGCAGACAATTCTTGCCAAATCAAGTGGAAACAACTGAAACTAAAGAGAGAAGCAAGTTTGTGACCTGAAGTGTGAAAGTTCAAGTCCCACGACAAACTTCTGTGTCTTTTGAGGAACGTCTACACTGTGTTGCTACCAAAAACCCAACTGCACAAATTTACAAAGTGCAACCTATGTTACTGGACCACTTGCTGCGACTGCATGAAAACCATCTTCTAAAATGCAAATAAGCAAAGAGGAGCCAAATGAGCAACAGGGGGTAAAGAGTCGTCATTGCTCTCAGGTGGCATCAAGTTAACATTGACTCTTCTAGGGTACTTCCAGAAAGATCTTCCTCAATCGCAACAACACTGACATTGACCCTCAAGACGCGCTCGGAGGACAGGAGTAGCACAAACGGTAGAAACGGCTTCCTTTACAGCACAACGACTGTTGGGCAACCTGAACAGAGACAGCATCAGAGCTATCAAACCTTAAAGTTGACTGACACCTTTGGCTGATGGTAGCTGAGACTGGATTCAGTCTTACTTGCACCCAACTCAGTGCTTCGAGTGGGGTGGTATCCAGTTGTACACAGCACTGGCTCTTCTGATGAGCCCCCCAGTGACTCTTGCCTGCCCACAAACAGCCAAACTGAGGAAAACACCGCTGAAAAACAGACATTATCCAGAACTGTCCTCATAGCTTCATTTCAGTACCTGGGGTGCAGTAAGTCACTCTGCAAAGTGGCTCACATGTCTTTTTCCTACAGGTTGTTCAAGATGTGCCCCCTTTATTGAAGGAACGAACTTTACGAACATCAGAAGCTTGCTAGCATCTTATCCACTGCAGAAACCCAAGACTTATCAGTTTGCTCACACCAACCAATACACCAGTGGTAAAATGTCTCCAAACCACAACACGCAGTCGCAACCTACTCTCCTTCACGCAACTCTCCAGACAAGAACAAAACAGAGGCAGGCTTAACTTCGCCACCTTAATCCACACGACCTGCACAAGCCGACTTCTGAACGTCACAGCGTCTTTAATACGAACGATTTCTGAAATAATTTGACGCACAAACGTCTTCAACAGGGCGCAGTTCCCGCCACTCATGCTAGAGGCGGCACGCGCAACGGCCCGGCTACAGCTCCGCTGTTTAGGTCGTTCTTATGAGGATTACCCTCGACTAGTGCCGGTGACCAGGTTACCGACTAGATCCAGAGGACCCTGCGAGCGTACCTGGGTGCGACATCGTTATGACCCGGTTGCCGGTGCCGGGCTCATTGAAGATGACGGCGGCTGCGGCTCCGCTGCGCGCCGCCACGCTGATCTTCTCCGTGAAGGTGCAGCCGTCGCCGCGTTGGACGAGCGCGATCCAGCTTACGGCTCCTTCGGGCACAAAGTAACGTGCGTCCGGCTCGCAGCCGTAGATGGGCTCCGGCAGGAAGATCTCCCCGGAGACGGACATCCGGGGCGAGTCCTGGCCGTAGAGGCCGCTCTCCTCCTGGCTCCACATGGTCACGTTGCTCTGCGGCTCCGCGAACGACACGTTCACGAGCGCAGTGCTGAAGTAGGTCGCACGCGCCTCGCGCCACGCGCACACCTGGAGAACGCCGACCGCGAGCAGCCAGGCGCTCACACGCGCTCCACTGCAAGCTGCCATTGAGGTTCGGTTCGGTTCGGTTCGGGGTCCGGTGACAGGGCTCGCCCGGGACCGGGGCCACCATAAGCGTGACGCTCGGCGTCGTTCCGCCGAGAAAACAAGTGAAACCGCGGCGACAAACACGCGTCTCCAACGGCTCGGTCGACTGGAACGGAGCTCACAGGTAAACTGGTTCAGCTGGCGCCCCCCCTAAACTACGTCACGCAACCGCAAGTCACGCCCACATTTCTATTAAAGGAACTTGAACTACATAAAGTGACACCACGCCCCCAGCGAGGTCTGCGCGATCTTAACCACGCCCACATTGCCGGGAGTTCTATGCAAACTTTTTTTTGACAAAGATAAATATAAACAAAATTCAACAACAGAAAAGAAACCCTGACCAAACGTAATCAGTCAGAAACAGTTGAACACAACAACGGGGGCAGTAAAATAAATAAATAAAACAAATACCTAAATAAATTAATATCTAAACATCTCACAAGGTTCAGTAGCTGTCCCAATTGCCCTGTTACTTGATATGTTTATGTACTGTTCTGATTCCTTTATATAAACGGAGAAAAAAGGTCTTTTGCAAACCAGAGTGATCAAGGTGACGCCCCTCCCAGAACGAGGTCACGCTGCCGTTGGCCACGCCCACTTCTCCTTAAAGGAGAGGAGCGACGTAGAAGCAGTTTGAGGCTCCGCCCCATTAAATCGATAAAGGGACCGCGTGCGGGTCTCGCGCCTCCCGCCAGCCGTGCGTGTCATTAAATCGCTCAACAGTTTTCAGCGCCAAACAGCCCCGGTTCTTTTATAGTTCTTCGAATTAACGCAAGAAACTTCTGAACGGATAAAAGGGTTGAAGTACTTGAAAACATTGTTGTGATGGGGAAAAACCAGTCAAAAAAAAACAACATCTAACTTTCATATCATCTGCCGGTTGAAAACGATCGTCACGAACCACACAATCGTGAAAAAAAAGCTCAATTCTATGAGGAAACATTATGATTCGGATTAGTACTGAACGCTTCTTAAAGTTAGAAGCAGGTGTAAGATAAGCGATAAAAGCAGTGTTTTGGAAAGGCGAACAGGTGCTTGTTTAGTGTTTATTCTAATGTCAGCAGACGAGGCTGCAATAGTTCGCAAGGACTTAATGACCCCAGAAGGAGACTATAAACCTTCAGTATAAACAATCTGTTCACATGTAAACAAGTCACAGCATAAGAACCATAAAAACATTATCTTACCAAGATAACCAGCTGACTAGAAATGCACAGTTTATGAAGGTGCAGTAAGCGGTGGAATATGAGAAACGTAACTGACATCTTGCGACAGGTTCACATCTGACCAGAGACGTCAGTCTACCGCACTTCATATTCTGCACATCCTTTCAAGATACCCAGCAAGGCCTAGATAACAACCGCAAATGCAGTACCGACTGGTTTCACATGACTACAAGTTCTGAACATTTTTTAAAGTATTTCTTTATCAGTGTAAATGCATACCGTTGTTATCTGTAAACAGCGTTTAAAACACCAGAACAAAAGCGAGATTCTTGGCAACAGCTGTGTTTGTGATGAGTGTCACCTGGAAACATGCAGGGATGAGCAGCCACCAGGAAGCCATGCGGGGGCTCTGACTGCTGCGGCTCTTGGTGCCCTTCACTTGTACGAGTACTCAGTCAGAGCTCAGAAATAAACATGACGGCCCAGCGTCGTGAGCATCGTCACCGATGTTTCCGACCAGAAAGACCTCGGTGGTGACCACCCCACTAATACACCCGGAAACAGTATCCCTTTCAACGAGATAAAGTTTTAAGAAAAAGTTAAAGTTGTTTAAAATTAATACGATCTACACTTACTGTTTAAGCTCTGTAAATACATGTACACTCAAGGTGAAGGGCAGACCTGGACTGGTATCAGGTACCCTTTGGCCCCTGTCAGGTGTTTGGTGCACAAGGCGAAGGTGCGTTTTCTATTATTTTTACCCTAATGATCTGTATTTAACACCCTTAATCTGTCGGTACAGGTATTGTCATGTCACTGATCTAATAAACCCTGTAACACAAAGGAAAAAATACTGGATTTCTCAGTGCTGAACTACAGTTCCTCGCAGGGTTTTAACCCCGAAGGTGGCACTTCAAACCTATATCAGAATAAAACGTGCCAGATATATTCAACTGTATTTGTGCTGGAGAATTTATTCACCACCTCACTCACAGATCAGTATATATTATTCATCCTATTGTCCTTGCCAGTGTCACAGCAGTCTGGTGCCTATCCTGGAATCACTGTGTGGAAGGCTAGTGTGCATAATATCCCCTTCAAAATACATTTAAAGTGTTCTAAAATATACATTGAGATCTGTATTGAACATTGAATATTTACCAACGGTTTTGGCAAACAGGAACTTCATTTGAGGGGACAAAAGCAAAGCCCTTACCGGGGTGCAGCATAGGGCTTTTGTCGTTCCCTGTGCCGGGGGCGTTGTAAATCACGACAGCATCTGCTCCCGCCTTGCGCGCTACGTTAATCTTCTGGGTAAATGTACAATTGCCCCGTTCGACGACCGCGATCCAGGGGGCCACCGAGACATTCCTCCAGGCGAGCGGGCCGCAGGCTGTGGGGCTCGACGTGGGCAGCATCAGCTGTCCTTGAGCATCACGGAGGGGGGAGTCCAAGCCGTACAAGCCGCACTCACAGAACACGCTCATCAACTGGCCCGTGGTTGAATTGATGAAGGTTATTTCCAAGAAAGCGGTCCAGAACGAGGTGGCCGCCGCAGCGTTCTGAACAGCTAACGCTGCCAGCAGGACACTCAGACATGTGTCCTTCTTGCCCATTCTGTCCGCCGGGAACGCAGCTCAGCTCAGCTCAGAGTGCGAGTTTGATCAGCAGGTCCTTCGGCTGGTGCGGCAGTTAAGTGACACCTCCCCTCGGTAACCCAAGCCGGTTCTACGTCAGCTCTAGTTCCTGTTTTCCTAATGGACCTTCATTATTACCCTGGGGCTCCTCTGCTGTACTGTTTACCTCTCCTCTCCACGCTGAGTATCACACGGTAGATTTTACTGCTTAGGCACCACCAGAGCATTCATTAACGTCAGCCTTTATTGTAGAACATCTAAAGCGGGTGTAAACGGCAAAAGAAGCAGCAGTGGGGGTTGTTAAGAGTCATCACCTTATAATCAGATGGGATCAAATTTCACCTTCTCCTGTAGTACAAAGGCACTTACCCTGAATTGATACAGTATAAATGACCCTGTTGAATAAACAGTTAAACTGTTTTGGCTTAATGGACAAACTTTTCAAGTCGCTTTGGAGTATCAGCTAAACGACTAAACAATAATTCCCATACGTCTGCCACAACCTCTCTGCACGCTGGAACTGTCTAAGTTGAGACCAGCAGGAAGCTACTGTACATTTATTTCCTCATCATACAGCTAAAGAGAATCACAGAAAATTAAGTAGTAGTAAACAATGATCATTATTAGTTCTCAGCAGACATTCTAAAAACACTTTTAATATGACCTACTGAAGTACAGCATGTAGTAGCAAGACTTGATGATTTAAAAAAATAGCTTTATTGAGCTATTAACAAAGGTCTGCATCTTAAATGTATATCACAAATATTAGCCAAAGATAAAAATTACCTTCAAAATGACAAAACACAGCAGATTACTGAATTTGATCTAGAGGTTTTTGCTCTGTCCAAAGGAATTCACACAAAAGTAACATCTGACATTTTATACACCTTGTTGATGAAAACCTCGACCTTCTCTCCCCCAAGATGACAGAGGTCGATGAGGCACACGACATGTGTGGCTTCCAGCTCCGCTGCAGTCTGTACCAACTCCCCTGAAACCAATGACACACATGCTTGAATCAGTCAATCGCCCAATAAATCACTTCATCAACGTATAACTGCTTGTCTAACGTAAGGCAGGGGTGGGCTACAGCCTATCCCAGAAGAGTAGGGGGCAACTGAGGCACGTCCTGGCTGGGACACCAGTCCATGTTGGCAATGACACACACTCATTCACTCAGTCGTACTCTGCAGGCAATTTAGTCACCGGTTCTTCCGAAATGCATGTCTTTGGACTGTGGGAGGAAACCAGATCACCCAGAAGAAGCCTTCACACACGGTGAAAACAAACTCCAAACAGAATGAACCGGACTTGTTAACTTTGTCTAAAAGCCACTTTTATTTGCTCAATCTTGGGCCCTAGTCAAAGTAAGAAACACCCAACATTTCACTCGGTGCCTGTTTACACAGCAATGTTTGTTATTTTTCCCTCTTAAAAAAGTACACAGGGATCGAAAAGCAGCAACAATGAACTTAGAACAATCTAGCAAGAAGCCAGCCTCCTAAACGATGACTCAGCAATACGTCGCAGGTCTGCTCTTGAACACACGGGTGTGGAGACACGTCACGAACACACAGGCTGCTAACACACCCCTGACTTTACCTCACAACCCCCGCCCTCAATAAAGGTCAGCTTTATGAAAGATGATACTGGACTTATTTCTGGATGCCATCAGCGAACCACTAATAGCTCTGACTTCGGAGGTGGCCAGGAGCATCCAGAGTGGCTAAAGAAAGCTCCCAGTACCTGGTTTACAGGGTACTGGTGTCTTCTCCCATCATTCCACATTATGGAACGCATTACCTGGGTCAATGTGCGGGGGCTGGTCTGAGCCCACTGGGTCGCTGATGGGGCTTATAAAGCCAGAGGAGAGGCAGGAAAGCAGTGTGTTGTTGTGGGGCGCTTGGGGCAGCCCCACGCTCCGGGGGTCATCGGAAGATAACACGGGCACAAAGAGAGCATCGATAGCCGACTTCTGGTTGATCCCTGGCAGAAGAAAAACGTGATGAGGAAAAGTGCATTTTAATAATTTGGTTTCTGTGGGAATGAACATTGTTAGTTTTCTTCAGCTGATGTGTTCTCAAAAGAAACTTGCAAACTGTGACTTCTGCACTAAGCTGCTTATTATTACTATTTTTCAACGTTTTTATAGACCTGGATTATTTTTAATGTACCAGTTCAGAGCGAACACTTGGAACATGCTACTGCAGATGGAGGGAATTTAAACCGAGGTCTTCTGACCCTGACCACTATGCCACCACCTGTATCTCAGTTTACCATTAATGTTCCAGGAAGAGGGAAGGGAAAAAAAAAAAAAAAAAAAAAAAAACAGTGGCATTGAAGTAACAAAGGAACAAGTTTGGCAGGGCCCCATATTTGCTGGAAATGTACTGTAGTAACACAGCTGAAAGGGTGGGCAGGGCATGGCGGTCTTACCCAGGATAGTGACTCTGTAGTACCCTTTACAGGACACAAACTCGGTCCTACTTGGCTCGGAAGGGAGCTCATCTGGAGTCCACCCTGCAGGGTGGAAGTTGTTCTGGCACAGCAGACAGTCCTTCTCTTCAAAGCTGAACTTGCGAGGAATGCTGTCTTGCTGTAGGCCATCTGAACGAAAATGTTCTGACAAGCTTCCTTTCAACACCTCCCATGCTGTGTTTTTCCACAATCCACTGATAGGGTTGTTAGAAAACTGTCCTTCTGTGGCGATTAGGTTGGGCACACGTGATACGGGAAGAAATATAATCGCTGTTAATGGGTAAATACAACCACGTAGAAATGGTGTGACAATAGTGACAAAATCTGTCTAATTTCCTACATTTTCTCAGTCAGAGCATGAAATCAGCAGAAACTGATTTAAATGTAATTTATACGGGTGTATATTTCAATGTACATTCTTGTCATTATCAGTATTAATAGGCTTTTGGGAGCCATAATATTAATAATGCTTTCTTTTGGTTGCAATTTTTCCTTACCATTTACCCATTTACCATCTATGTGGAGGATCTTCTCTCAAAAGCATAAAAGATATGTTTTGTGTTCTTAGGGAGGGCAGTGATTCTAGAAGCTTCTGACGCAACAGATAGACATTGCTTTACAAAAGCACTGATACACTGTGATTAAGGTCCAGTGCATTTTCCACATTTTACCAGACAGTGACTATAACATTATAAATATAGAAACTAAAGGCCATCGGTTTTATGGTGCCACACCTTCTGAACCTTAAACTGTTACCTGCAAAAACGATCTGCTATTCAGGTTTTACTGCCCACTATAACTAATAATTCTATTAATAATAATATAATCTAATAAAGATGTCAGTCCGGTGTAGCCTGGCATCACGGGGAAGGAAGTAAGTACAGGAATGTTGGTCTCAGTTTATGTTCCTGGGATGATACAGCAATAAGGGGGGGGGGGGGGGG